>JADLZN010007683.1:0-426904 GCA_018155175.1 Sinocyclocheilus anophthalmus | reverse complement strand
AAGCGATTCCTGATGCAAATCTTAAAGCTTCCCGTAGATTTTTGCTGAATTCGGGTCGATGAGAAGATCCAGTTTGAGTCAGTGTCACTTGATGTATGGAAAGGACTAGGCCGAAGAAAAGTCCTGGCACAGATGCTTTGGTATCCTGGAGCGTTTTTCTCACATCATCTTTGCTTTTGACTGAACCACCGACTGGGGCGGGTTCCTGGAGCTGGGCCTTTAAGGTCGGAGAAGATCTCTGCCTTTCAAGATGGGCTTGTCCAATGGGCAAAATGGAATTTCCGAGCGGGAGGTGGCAATTGCTGGAGGGTTTACGATCCCTTTGTCTCTAAGCATGGTAATTTACAAATGGACTTAAATCGAAATTATTAACGATTCTCAGGGCCCTAATATATATTGCCTATGTACCACCATATAATATACACGCTTGTTTCGATCATACGAAGGCAAATTCATAGATACTAAAAAAGGTAAGATTACATATAGTGAAAAGAGATGATCAGGAATGAGTTCCCTCACAAGCATACTAAAATAGACTAAAAATATCAAAGACAAAATACACAAATGACAATAATATACTCAATGGCCTGAAGAAATATGTGTGTTCATTCAAATAACGGTTTTTCTATGAATTAACTAGAACACAGTCCATTTCTACTCTGCTTTTCCTTGGGACAAAGAGTGGGCTATCCTTCTCACATTCCTGGGGGGTCATAAAACCAGTGATATCATGATTAGTTGTCATGGTGACCATAGCGCCTGGTGTTCAGCAGACATCCTGGCATCCAGTTAATTGAGTGAGGGGACTGTGACGATTTGTTAACCTAATGAATAATGATTTGTTAAAATCAAATTAAAATAGTTGTGGCAGATTGGTCGAGACGCTACACAGTTTATCAACTCTCAGCTACAAAAAATAAAATAAAAAAACTTGTAAAATATTATAATGGCAGTGCATTAAAATTCAGTGTCATCAGTTTGCCAAAATGAACACAGAACGTTTTACGCACCATTTACACGTGGTAGGGAGCAGGTGTAAATTTCTTTTGTACCAACTAACATTTTGAAAATACAAACATTTTCATGAATTTGAAAGTTTACGTCAGAACAGCTTTACGAACGTTTGACACAAAAATTCAGTCCGCTTGTGTTTCATGAATGAGGCGCAATGTGTTGTCCCCATTGACTTCCATATTATTTTTTCCACTAGTAACCAACATTCTTCAAAAAATATCTCTCTGTGAAAATTTTCATTTTTGGGTAAACAATCCCTTTAAATGTGTATAATTGTATCTCTGAACTCAAATGACCTTTCAGGTCTCATTTTGTCAGTCTGATGATATGCACCACACTGTGCAAGAAACAGGCCGAAATAAAGAAATTTGTTACCCTGTTTTAAAGAGAAAAAAAAGTGTCAATGCTGGTCAGGTTAACATCATATGGTAATGAACCATAAGAACAGACCTGGAATCAGTTAATGCTGGGGTTCACCATTCAATTGAAATCTAATGGAACACTACATTAGATGTCAGTCAGAATGACTCCCAGTCACCATTCACTTTCATTGTATGGAAAGAGATGCAATTGAATGGAGACTGGTGCTGTCAGTCCTTCACAACATCTCCTTATGTGTTCCACAGATTAAAAACAAAGCCATAAATGTTTGTAAAGAGTAAAGACATAAAGGTAAATAAAATTTTTTGAATGTGTACCTTTAAGATTAATCAGTAGAGCTAGGAAGGAATAAAAAATACACCCAGGTGACACAATCACCTACTGGTTGATATTTACCTTGTAGACTTTCCCAAAGGCTCCATCCCCAAGTTCTCCCACGATCTCCCAAACCTCCTCTGGGTTGCTGTCTCTGTGAACGTGCTCGTACTGTTTCTTCTTCTTCTCCGTGCCCAGCTTAAATATCTTCCGAAAATTGAAAAAGGACATTTTCTAAACGCAATCTAAATGACTATCGGTGAAAAAAAACAAAAAGACTGACAAGACATAAACTTAATACTGTACTAAACGAATCACTTGGGGAGTTGACTAATGGGCTAGCTGTGAATGATCGATCCCCAGCTAACTCATTTAACTATACAGTTGCAGACAGCTCCAAGTAACGTTAATCCTGTAAATGATGGCGAAGATATTAGTCTCTCTGGAAGAGGCAGAGATCAGCCTTTATGTGGCATTTCGCGTCTCCATAATAGTGAATCATCAAGACGAGCGACTCCTTCCACCAAACAGGGATGGAAAAGTAACAGTCCACTTCCTCAGCTAGCTTCACAACGGCTACATGTGTGTGATCGTCTGTATTTACCTCACCCGTCTAATAAAAATACAGCTTCCTAGTCAAACAAGCATCGCGTATTCAAATGTGTCGTTTAAAAAAAACTACGATACAGTAAAATCCATAAGGGTGGAGGCGGATAGGTAGCTAGCACACCGTAAAAATGCGGAGTGGATGCTGATGATCAAACTCCTGTCTGAGCTCAGTCTACTCCTCACGGGAGGGGTGTGTTTTACAGCTTAGGCCCCAAAAAAAAAAAAACAAAAAACCCAAAACTGTTTCGATAAAACCGATTAAACAAACCACAGCACACCCGCAGGCCAGTGGACGCTGCTCGCGGTGTTAAGAAGGACGTTTGTCGCGCCTCAATCAACGGTCGCTCGGGTCTCTCGTTACTAACTTCTCGAGGATGTTGCGGGAAAACTCGAAGCGCGAGCGTTTGGACACGGAAGGCGCGTGCTCGGCTGAGGAAAGACTAGCGCAGGCGCAGTTGGTGCTGAGCGTGTAGCGTTCTGACAGATTGCAACCAATAGTGGAGCGGGATTTGATTCATTCCAATGAATCGATTCACTAGAATCACTCAATTTAGGTCAATCTTTCCTTTAGTTCGTTCAGAAACGACACTTCAGTTCATTCAGTTTGTTTATGAACTCCTCGTTCAGCGAAGTTCCGCCCTGAATCTCGTTCAGACTCAACACAGAAGAGACTCGTTCAATGAAGGGGCGTATTCTCAGTGTCAAAGGACCAACCACTGTTGGGGAGTAACTAGTTACATGTAACTAAATTACGTAATAAATGTAATTGTAATCAGTTACAGTTTACTGAGAAAAAAATGTGTAATTAAATTACAGTTAGGCTACTTATGAAAATGTTAACTATTACAAAGGGGGTAATCTGGCATATTTGTTCCACCCACCCACCATACAGATTTAATTGATATCTTTCATACATTGCACTGACTGCTTTAAAATATGAGACACCAATGTTTCAGGAGTTTAGGACACATGCTTATTCGGTAACTGTTTTATTTCCTATTTGGGTTGATGTATATTTATTTCTTAAGATTAACTGTTTTTTTTCCAAGCCATTGTTAGATGCCAGTGTTTCCGGTCATAGCTATGCAAAGATTTGATTCCAAAAACAGTATCATAGCTATTAAACTACCTTGTTATGGTTTTAAATCTGTATTTAATCTCAGAAAAATCTCAAAGTAAGTCTGATTTTGTGGTGGCTGTGCTTGAAAAAATTAATTATTATAACCCTAATTCAAGTGATGAAGGATTTATGAAAGTCTGACAGTAATCAGTGTTGAGTGAGTCCTACTGTAATGTTAATCCTGCCTGGTTTACATGTTTCAAAAAGATTAACAGTTGAAAACATTGCATATTTAGAAAAGTAATCAAAAAGTGATTTACAGTTATACTACTTTAATAAAGTAACCTTCCCAACACTGACCACTGATACTGTTCCTTCACAACCCGCACTCATAAACTCGTTAAATAATCAGTATTTGAGAAAGCAAAAAAGCAGTCACACACTTTTGGTTTATTGACAATTTACTGCATAACGGCACACAAAGCCCTATTCGGACGAGACTAGTTTTCTAAACCACGTTCGAGTTTCGATTCTTATCACCTGACGTCTGCGATTTTCATGTACCAATTTGGACGGGACTAACATATCCGTGTTTATTACAGAGGTGGGAGGATCTGTTTTGTACATCTGGGCGTTTTGGAGATCACGCGCTCTGTATGCGTGCATTGCGTATAAGTCATTCTGATTGATTACCATTAGTATAATCAGTTTTACTACAAATACCATGGTGAATCTAAATGGCTAGTATAGCAAAACCATATTAATGTGTGGTTACTTTAGTATTTTTTATAAATTTATTATGGTTTTGTTTTTGTTTTTTTTCTTTGCCAGGGGGTATTCCAAAAAGCAGGTTATGTGACATACCTGGGTATGTTTGAGGATAAGCGAGCGGATAACCTCAGCTTTCGGTTCCAAAATCGGAGGTAACTTTCAGGGTATGTAAGTAACCATAGTAACTTGCTCGCTGAAGATAACCTGCTCCGGAGCAGTCCACTTCAGCGCACGTGTGATCTACTGACGAGCCTTCAGTGGGCATGACAGATAGCGCACAACATTTACAGGTGCATCTCAATAAATTAGAATGTCTTGGAAAAGTTCATTTATTTCAGTAATTCAACTCAAATTGTGAAAGTTGTGTATTAAATAAATTCAATGCACACAGACTGAAGTAGTTTAAGTCTTTGGTTCTTTTAATTGTGATGATTTTGGCTCACATTTAACAAAAACCCACCAATTCACTATCTCAACAAATTAGAATACTTCATAAGACCAATAAAAAACATTTTTAGTGAATTGTTGGCCTTCTGGAAAGTATGTTCATTTACTGTACATGTACTCAATACTTGGTAGGGGCTCCTTTTGCTTTAATTACTGCCTCAAAAGGCGTGGCATGGAGGTGATCAGTTTGGCACTGCTGAGGTGGTATGGAAGCCCAGGTTTTTTTGACAGTGGCCTTCAGCTAATCTGCATTTTTTTGGTCTCTTGTTTCTCATTTTTCCTCTTGACAATACCCCATAAATTTTTCTATGGGGTTCAGGTCTGGTGAGTTGCTGGCCAGTCAAGCACACCAACACATGGTCATTTAACCAACTTTTGGTGCTTTTTGGCAGTGTGGGCAGGTGCCACATCCTGCTGGAAAATGAAATCAGCATTATAAAGCTTGTCAGCAGAAGGAAGCAAGAAGTGCTCCAAAATTTCTAGGTAAAAGGGTGCAGTGACGTTGGTTTTCAAAAAAAAAACAATGGACCAACACCAGCAGATGACATTGCACCCCAAATCATAACAGACAGTGGAAACTTAACACTGGACTTCAAGCAACTGGGCTATGAGCTTCTCCACCCTTCCTCAGACTCTAGGGAGTTGGTTTCCAAATGAAATACAAAACGTGCTCTCATCTGAAAAGAGGACTTTGGACCATTGGGCAACAGTCCAGTTCTTCTTCTCCTTAGCCCAGGTAAGACACCTCTGACGTTGTCTGTGGTTCAGAAGTGGCTTAACAAGAGGAATACGACAACGGTAGCCAAATTCCTTTACATGTCTGTGTGTGGTGGCTCTTGAAGCCATGACCCCAGCCTCAGTCCATTCCTTGCGAAGTTCACTCAAATTTGAATCGATTTTGCTTGACAATCCTCATAGAGCTGCGGTTTTGCGGTTGGTTGTGAATCTTTGTCTTCCACACTTTTTCCTTCCACTCAACTTTCGATGAATATGCTTGGATACAGCACTCTTTGAACAGACAGCTTCTTTGGCAATGAATGTTTGTGGGTTACCCTCCTTGTGAAGGGTGTCAATGATTATATTCTGGACAACTGTCAGATCAGCAATCTTCCCAATGATTGTGTAGCCTAGTGAACCAAAAATGAGAGACCATTTTGAAGGCTCAGAAAAACTTTGCAGGTGTTTTGAGTTGATTAGCTGATTGGCATGTCACCATATACTAATTTGTTGAGATAGTGAATCGGTAGGTTTTTGTTCAATGTGAGCCAAAATCATCAATTAAAAGAACCAAAGACTTAAACTACTCAGTCTGTGTGCATTGAATTTATTTAATACACAAGTTTCACAATTTGAGTTGAATTACTGAAATAAATGAACTTTTCCACGACATTCTAATTTATTGAGATGCACCTGTATTATATATATTTACTTGTTACATTTTATACATCTCACACATGGATCGCATTTCTATAATCGTCTAAATTCTAAATCAAATATATCTGATATGATTTAATATATAATTAGCATCAAACAAACAAAATAATTAATATTCAAGGATTAAAGATTAAACAGAAAAAAAAGAAAAATGATTGCACAACCATCAATTAGTTGGCGATATGCACTAAGAATGTAAACGACCATTGAACAAAAGAAGGAAGAAACAGCATGGCGTGCTTTTTCTTAGCATCCGTTTCCATAGCGACTCTTCAATTCGTCGCTCTGTTGAGAATGCCTTGAGTCTTAACCAGGAACATACTCTGAGTTAAATTAACTTACTCCCGGACGCGTTTTTGCAACCATATACCTCGAGTAAGCAAGGTTTGGGGTTAACCGAAAGTTCAGGGTTTAGCTGACGGTAAATTAACCGTGCTTTCTCGAATACCCCCCTGGGAGGCAATAATATCCAACATGCGCGCGATACGGTAATCGCGTTTGGCCAAAAACACACAATTCAAAACACAATATCACGAGCAATCACAGACATTCGCATTCGGAGGGGTGTAGTTTTCTCAGAGGATCACCGAGTTTGCTGAAAAACAGTTGGTAATTTGCTCTGGAATTATTACAGAGGTTGTGTGAGAAAAACACAGACGTGGCAGATTCGGACGGGATTAAAATTACCAAGTACGTCTGTGAAACACATTTCTCTAACGACCCCATGTAAAACTATTCCCGTCTGAATAGGGCTTTTGACAATAATTGGGAAAGGACATACTTGCTGAATTAATGAATACACTGACATCTACTGGGGTAAACAGTGTAATGCAGAAGTGCCACACCTGGAAATGTCACTCATGTAGCCTACTCATAAAGCCACTGCTCTTCTGTTATTCCTGAAAATGGAGAATGTGGATCGAATTTTGTCTGAAAGTCCCTCTATTGAAGAGCTGGAGGATATTTTACATGGGGGTCAGCTATCCTGCAACCATGTCGGTGAAGTGTGGCCTAATTTGTTTCTGGGGAACATGTAAGTGCATTTATGTGGGACTTCTCTTTTTCATAGGTGTTGATTAAAAGAAAACAATCACCCTTTATTATGCCATTCTTTCATATATAGGTACACGTCTCACGACAGATATGGCCTATGGAGACTGGGTATAACTCATGTTTTGGATGCTGCACATGGTAAAATGTGTTGCAAAGGAAGTGATGATTTTTATGGAACAACCGTAAAGTACTATGCTGTGCCAGCAAATGACCTGCCTACATTTGATATTTCACCATTTTTCTACCCTTCAGCACGCTACATTCATGATGCTCTCAGCACAACAGGTGGTATGTAAAAAACATAATTTCCATTTTGAAAAACAGCATGACATTTTTAGACATGAACACTTGTTAGGATTTTTACATTCTTTTTAATTTTTGATTTTTCAAAATGTATTTATCAGTTAATAATAGAGAATAGATAAAGTATTGAAGCATATTTTTTCAACAGCTAAAGTGTTTGTGCATTGTGCTGTGGGAGTGAGCCGTTCAGCTGCTCTGGTCTTAGCTTACCTAATGATATATTGCAATCTTGAAAGTGAAAGAAAGAAGATGGATCTATCCAAACCGAGGATTTCTGAAGCAGTTGATAACTCTCAACAATGAATTAAACAACAAGGCGCAGTCAAAGTAATTTTTTTAAACAAGTATGCAATCCAGAAATCTGTAAATTAAAAATAGCATCTAATAACATTTGAACAGTAGGCCTACTGCTGATCAACAGCTATCATTAACATGATTATAAACATTTCCTCTTATTTATAATAACAGCTTTGTGTCATGTCATACTTCTGTTAAATTTAATTTAATATGTAAGAATTCCAAAGCAATACTTGTACTATATATGGTCAATAAAGGGGTCATTTGGGGATCTGTAAATGTTCATTTTTCATTTAACTAATAAATGAATTATTTATTTGTTTATTATTTGTTTTATTATTATTTGATAATTAATAAACAGTAGCCTATTTATTTCCTGAATACCTCACAACACTGAGCACAAATTAAACCTCACAGTCTGTATATCTTTTATATGATTGATCAAAACTGAAGTTGACCGAAAGTGATTAAGGACATAAATCTTGAACTGAACTGAAGTAAGCCTATGCAAATGTATTCAAACCAAGCTGAAAAGCAAACACTGTTACTCTGTTTGCCTCTTTGTTCCACTATGCAGTACAATACTCCAAATGTTCAGTGATGTTCACGCAACACAATTGTCTCTTATTGTCCTGTTCTCTCGTCATCGGATGAATCATCTCTAAACTTAATTTGTGGAACAGACCACAATGTCCTGCCACAGAAATGGAATAAGCTAGAATGGAAATGAACACGAAATATATAGTATTTGTCCTAAATAGCCGGGGTACGAAGTGTGTAAATAATAATTAACAAATGTGAATGCTTTAAAGTATATTGTCAGTTCAGTGACTATTAAAGTTTTCAATGTTATTATTAGGTTTAAACCGATGACGATGTAGTACAAACACGTGTGTGGTGCCTGTTATTTTTCCCCGCGCTAGTCAGGATGGACCAATCAGAGTCATTTGCGATTACTGGCCTAGACAGTATTTTATTTAATAATAGTAAGCGAATGTCGTAATTTATCTGCATTTGCTGTCTGATACCATGCCTTGGGATTCGTATATTTAACATATTATAGGCTATTTTTTCGCGTAAAAATATTTCCAGTACGATAAAAACATCCGAAGATTTGAATGCGACTCACCTGATGTTTTTGACTTTCTGAGCCACCAGGCGCCCCCTGGAGGAGGTCTCCGTTGCACGGCACAGACACAGCGGCTCGCAGAATGTGTTGTACGCGCAGACATCTAGCATCAGCGGAGCTCTGAGATGCTCAGTGGTATCGTGTGACCGAACAGCGTCATAAAGAGCACCTGTTTGTGTGGATCACGGCGTGCCAAACCCGTTATGCATAGCCTACTGAAGCCTGGGGAAAACAGCAGAAACGCATCTTCACGGGCATACTGATCTGACCTGGGTCAATTCTGAAGAATGACAGCTCAGAAAAATAAACACGGACTCCTGGCTATTAAGGAGTTAGAGAATATTCTGGACACATGTACACTTGATCTAAATCCAGTCGACGAGGTCTGGCCGAACTTGTACATCGGAAACGTGTAAGTACTAGCCTACTAACGTTATATGATCATGTGGTGATGCAGCTTATTATATGCAAATGGCGCTTATTTAAAGATTTATAGCACGCGAGCAATGTCTATGTGGATTATATTTAGTTTTATTATAATATTGTTATATTAAAATAAGATTTGAGAACAAGCTGTTCTATCAAAGTAACTTATTTGTTTAAGATTCAGTCATACGTATAGCCTACTGTGCATCCTTCTAGCAAACTCGATTCTAAATCACTTTTAATGACTGCCATAGTGTTTGCCCTGTTTCATTACATAACACATATTTCACTTTTTCTATAGGGCCATTGCTCAAAATAGAAATGCTTTGAAGAAAATGGGCATCACTCATGTCTTAAATGCTGCCCATTCCAAGCAAGGCAGCATTGGGGACCAGAGTTATTACGGCAATACAATTGTGTATTATGGCATCCCAGCAGATGACTCTTCATCATTTGATCTTAGTGTATACTTTAAACCTGCTTCTGATTTCATCCACAAAGCCTTGAGGAAGAAGAATGGTAAGTGACCACAGTCAATGATATTAATGTAATGCAAAAATTAAACAAGGCAATCTAAATGCCCTGAGGAGAATTTTGAAGTCTTCTTTGAAACTAAAACACTGATTTAAATACTATTTATACAACCTTTTACTATCCTAAATAACACATGACATCAATACTAATTTGACATACAATCCAATACCACCAATTCCTTCAACATTGTGGAACTTAGATTTTTACGTTTTGTACTAAAATAACACAAAGGTCTTTTTTGCAGGTGATTTAAGACAAAAAGACTCCAAGAAAAAAAGCTAAATTTCCTCTATACCTCATTTTCCTCTGAACTTAATAAACAACTCAACTTCATTCGGAAATTCATTATAATATCTTATTTTTAAGGAAATGAAGTGGTTAGTTTCAATTTTAGTATTAGTCTGCTCCTGACAGTTATGGTGTCTTTTATCTATAGGAAAGGTGCTTGTTCATTGCATCATGGGAATGAGTCGGTCTGCCACTCTGGTTCTAGCGTACCTTATGCTGTGTCAGCGTTTTACTCTCCACACTGCCATCCAAACAGTTGTACTGCGAAGAGCAATCTATCCTAACAGGAACTTTTTGAGCCTTCTCCTGGATTTGGACATTCAGCTACAGAGAAAGCGAATGCTGTGTCCTATTCTCTGACAGAAAAACACAAATGTCATGAGCACACAAATGCACATGCATTCATTTTATATAACTAAAAGGTAAGGTGGTAACCACCATTGGTATGTTTAAATTATTTACGATATGTATATATATTGTTTCATATAGTAAAACTTGTGCCTTGCAGGTTTAGTGTATGTATAGACCATCTTTGTACTTTTCCATACATTTAGAAGGTTATTAAATAAAGTTTAAGAATTTATCTATAAAACACTTTCATATTGAATGAAAGTTTGAATACGTACTTTTTAACTTAATTTACATTTGACGTGTTTGCATAGTCATATTAACATAGGTGGCTTTAATGTACAATGTAGTGTAAATGAAGGAAATTTGATGTTTTTAAAGAAAGTCTATATGATATATTGAAGCTGCAGCTCTGTGAACCACAGCACACAAGTGCCACATGCTCCTCACACTGCGAATAATATTTAACAGTGGAGTCAGTATTCAGCATAGAATACCAAATTAAGCAGTATTAAATGATTGAATTGTGGTTTATTATTCAGCTGCAGAGAAAACCCTCTCTGTGAGCAGTATTAGCTTTTACGTTGCTTTTGGCAGCCACATTTGGAGAAAAATATACTGGCCAAGCACAACACTCTTCTGTTGACTCAATCCTAAAAGCCTTGTTTAAATGACTGAGCAGCACTCGCTGATGTGGTTTTAGTGCACCTTTTTGTTTTAATAGCAGAATAATGTGTTTCATTCAGCTCATTGATTCACAGAAGTTCCTTTGTTATCTTGGAGAATATTTAGTGTATAAATGCACAGTTTTGTTAAAGCACTGTATACTTGCATTTAATTGCACATTCGACCCTATTGGGCTGAATATTGAATTTGTTACACTGTTAGATATATCTGCCTATGTTAAGTATTTTCGAAAGTGTAACAAAAAAACATAATATTTATATGTATTTGTTCAAATAAAATCAATCTGAAAGGTCTTTTGTTTTTGCTTTTTTTTTTTTTTTTATTGGTAGACTTATAATAAATATGCACAACTAAATGTAATTTCTAAAATAAAATAAAAAAAAGTTTATGGTATGTAATATATTTCCATTGATTTCTCTCATACTAAGACAGATGCTCTATGAAAAGCCACAAGCTCATCCAACTGCAAATAACAGAGCCAAATGTCTAGAGTACAACATTATTCATGTAGTTTTGCTTTACTTTCCCTTGTGCTTCTGACTGTTTCCAGCAGGATGCAGTGCTGTGCCATGAAATGTTTGCAAACAGGGTTTTCTTCCAACTGTGTAATCAGATTAATTAAAATCTTGCTGTTTTTTTATGCTGAGTGTCCTTCCATAATATTTTTCTTTTACTTTTCATATGCTGTCCTTCATATGCTACATTAATACGGGCTTCTTTGGTTGAGTTCAACCACATTCAAAGAAATCTAGATCAACAGGTTACAGATTCAAACCTGTTCTTTATCACTTGTCAATGACATTTCATCATGCAGATGTACTTGAAGGACCCCATAACCCGACCTACCAAAACCGTAACAAAACAGCATTAACCCCCAAAAACCTTGAGGAGAGAAACTAATTCCCCTGGACTGGCTCTTCCTGTCGTCACCCTGACAGCGTGACCTGCAGCTGTGCAGCCGAGCCAGAGGAGCAGGACCAACACGAGTCCCCGGACACACATCGCTTTCAGAGAACATTCAATTAAGACAATACTTTGCTTCCTGATTAGCTGCTTGGCATACAGTGTACGATGATAAATCATGGAAACAGTCGAGAAGAGAAACAGAGAACAGACGCAAGCAGCTAAGCCAAGGGTGTGTATATATTCTCAGCTAAGTTAAGTCATCTCCTGATTTGACTGTAGAAGAACCAGAGGCACAGAGGGGGTGATGTTGATGACCACATTAGTGTCACAAAAGTGCTCTGGAAAGCAGAAGCATCTGTACATGATTCCATTGTGTCAGTGTTTTCTCAGGGAAGACTGTCAAGCCTGACATATCATGGATAAGAAGAACAAACAAACAAATCAGCCCAGCAGTAACATACAGTGGGTACGGAAAGTATTCAGACCCCCTTAAATTTTTCACTCTTTGTTATATTGCAGCCATTTGCTAAAATCATTTAAGTTAATTTTTTTTCTCATTAATGTACACACAGCGCCCCATATTGACAGAAAAACACAGAAATTGTTGACATTTTTGCAGATATTAAAAAAGAAAAACTGAAATATCCAGAATATTCAGACCCTTTGCTCAGTATTTAGGAGAAGCACCCTTTTGATCTAATACAGCAATGAGTCTTTTTGGGAAAGATGCAACAAATTTTTCACACCTGGATTTGAGCATCCTCTGCCATTCCTCCTTGCAGATCCTCCAGTTCTGTCAGGTTGGATGGTAAAAGTTGGTGGACAGCCATTTTTAGGTCTCTCCAGAGATGCTCAATTGGGTTTAAGTCAGGGCTCTGGCTGGGCCATTCAAGAACAGTCACAGAGTGGTTGTGAAGCCACTCCTTCGTTATTTTAGCTGTGTGCTTAGGGTCATTGTCTTGTTGGAAGACAAACCTTCGGCCCAGTCTGAGGTCCTAAGCACTCTGGAGAATGTTTTCGTCCAGGATATCCCTGTACTTGCCGCATTCATCTTTCCCTCGATTGCAAACAGTCGTCCTGTCCCTGCAGCTGAAAAACACGCCCACAGCATGATGCTGCCACCACCAAACTTCACTGTTGGGACTGTATTGGACAAGTGATCAGCAGTGCCTGGTTTTCTCCACACATACCGCTTAGAATTAAGGCCAAAAAAGTTCTATCTTGGTCTCATCAGACCAGAGAATCTTATTTCTCACATCTTGGAGTCCTTCAGGTGTTTTTTAGCAAACTCCATGCGGGCTTTCATGTGTCTTGCACTGAGGAGAGGCTTCAATCGGGCCACTCTGCCGTAAAGCTCCGACTGGTGGAGGGCTGCAGTGATGGTTGACTTTCTACAACTTTCTCCATCTCCCGACTGCATCTCTGGAGCTCAGCCACAGGGACCTTTGGGTTCTTCTTTATCTCTCTTACCAAGGCTCTTCTCCCCCAATAGCTAAGTTTGGCTGGACGGCCAGCTCTAGGAAGGGTTCCTGGTCGTCCCAAACGTCTTCCATTTAAGGAGTATGGAGGCCACTGTGCTCTTGGGAACTTTAAGTGCAGCAGAAATTTTTTTTTAACCTTGGCCAGATCTGTGCCTTGCCACAATTCTCTTTCTGAGCTCTTCAGGCAGTTCCTTTGTCCTCATGATTCTCATTTGCTCTGACAGGCACTGTGAGCTGTAAGGTCTTATAGAGACAGGTGTGTGGCTTTCCTAATCAAAAAAAAAAATCAGTATAATCAAACACAGCTGGAATCAAATGAAGGTGTAGAACCATCTAAAGGATGATCAGAAGAAATGGACAGCACATGAATTAAATATATGAGTGTCACAGCAAAGGGTTGAATACTTAGGACCATGTGATATTTAAATTTTTCTTTTTTAATAAATCTGCAAAAAAATGTCAACAATTCTGTGTTTTTCTGTCAATATGGGGTGCTGTGTGTACATAATGAGGAAAAAAATTAACAAAAGATTGTAGCAAATGGCTGCAATATAAAAAAGTGCTGTGAAAAATTTAGGGGGTCTGAATACTTTCCGTACCCACTGTATATTTTGGCTAAAACAAACCACTTTGAAGAAACAGCAATAGTAAAGCAGAACTAAAATACATACTTTCTTTTACCTTTTTAAATGCTTTTGAAAAAGGTCTGTTATGCTCGAGAAATTTGCATTTATTTGATCAAAAATACAATAAAAAAAGTTATATTGTTAACAGTTTTCTGTTTAAATATATTTTTACAATGTAATTCTTCCGTAATTCAAAGCTGAATTTTTCAACAGCCATTACTCCAGTTTTCAGTGTCACATGATCCTTCAGAAATCAATCTAATATGTTGATTTGGTGCTCAAGAAGCATTTAAAAAAAAAGTTTAATCAATGTTGAAAACAGTTGCGGTCTAACATGTTTGTGGAAACTGATACAATTTTATTTGAAATAGAAATTGTTACATGATATGTTTTTACTGTCACTTTTGATCAGTTTAATGCATTCCTCTTTGCTGAATAAAAGTATTTAAAAAAAACCGTACGGACCCAAAGTTTTTTAAACAGTAGATATGTTATTGTACCACTGTTTACTTTGAATTCAGGAAGTCTCCATGACTTTTAAAAAACCACAAAAGAAAAGCAGCCTGAATGATTCGTGGATTGGATCTACCACTGCAATTTGAAACTGGCAAATTTGGACCACTTAATACAAATTATATACACTGCTTTTCCAAATAAAGATTAAAGAAAGCCAGGCTTAGTCACTGTAATGCACTTCAGTGTGTTTTTGATTCACCAGGACAAGGACTTTAGAAAGAGAAAAAGAAAGAGTCTATTAAAATCCAGAAAACATACTATGTGTAATTGTGATTCTTTCATATACAGTATAAGGTTTCGATAATAGTGAGTAATAAGCAGATCTTGAGGAGGAACAGGTGTATGTGGCTTTCACACCCAGCCCATTAATTCCTTTTTATTAGCTTCATAAAACCATAATTACTATGGGGCTCAAAGCTTATTTTACCGGCATGGTAAGAACAACTCTTAGTTAAGTCTTTTCCTGCTTTACACATATAGCCTAATTTACTGAAGCATTTGAGCACTAACTATAAACACTTTCAGCTGGAGTGCAAAGAAGACAGCATATCTTTGAGAGGGGTATCTGACACGCTCCAATTACCCAACATGTCACTGCACTTGCATGTGCAAAGATCTCACCATTTATCAAAGACTCACCCTCAAGGCAAATGAAAGGAACATCTGGATTTCAAGAGTGTTTAACCTAGCAGCTGGCGAGACCTTGTGAGATTATGTGTATTTCCCTGCACAGTGACTCATGATAAAGATGTATGTGTTCAATGAAAGCTGCTGATGACCCACCTTTACCTTCATCTGCACTGCAAGAGTGATTTACAATATTGGGAGTCTAGCCAAGATATACACCATATGTGCAAAACATGCTCAAAAGATCATTGTCTAGGGAAAGACAGTCTTCTAAAAGCAAACCTGACTGCCCACTAAGACCTGGAAGAGCTCTTTGTATCCAGGGAGGTTTATAATTATACACCATTTAAAAAAAGAAACAGCCTCTAGAGACATATCTGTGGACTGGCTGTCGACAACGTCCCCTGACCAAGGAGAGAAGAGGAGGCAATCTGAGAACGAGGGAAAAAAGGGCCACCGGCTGCAAAATGTAAGTTCACAAAAGGAGGGGAGATTTTAGAGGCTTTTAGAAAGTTACATTTTGGTGTTTTGGAGAGCTATTATGGAAGCTAACCTCACTGAATTGCTCTCGGCTCTGGCATCGCACGTTTTCTTTCCCACACCTGAGCTGTAAACACATTTGCCACAACAGTCAAGGAATCCTAAGTGGAATGATATTCCATAAAAAGCCCTCAGTATTCATTTTAATGATGTTAAGAGCTGAAGTGGAGTGTCAGTGTGCTCTCAGCCTCTTAGCAACAAGAAGATTTCACGAGCAACGGCCTCAGGTGGGCTCAGCTAGTTTGATGGGCTTTAGGAGAATGCATCTAAACTGCATGTAAGGCAGCATGATAATATCCAATACCTTACTGCAATTTTCAAATAAAAATGTCCTTTTTTAAATATTTTTTGGGCCAGGATGTCCCTCAAGGAGCTGTGTGCCTATGAAACACCATCCGTTGCCGAAATGCAGAACTTCATGTTGGCTGACAGACGGCCCACTCGACATGTCAACCAAGTGTGGCCTAATGTGTACATTGGCAATGAGTATGTATTTTGTTTTCTATTCAAATTGAAATTGAATAAAAATGTACAGAACTACAGATGTTCTCTGTGTTTGTGTTTTCTCAGGGTTGCGGCACGAGACAAGTCAATGTTGTATAATATGGGGATCACACACATTGTGAACGCTGCTAGTGGACCCCCTCATGTCAACACTGGACCCCGCTTTTACAGAGACATGGATATAGATTACTATGGAGTGGAGGCTGATGATTCCTCAGATTTCATCCTAAGTGTGTTTTTCTATCCCACAGCAAGGTTTATACGAGCTGCGTTGTCAAAAAACGGTGGGTTAAATTGGAGGAAACATCCTCATGTACATTTTTTAATGCAATATTTAATAAAATATCACTGGGAAGTCTTTAACTATCTAAAATATAAAAAATCAGTACCTTGCTTTGCCCTACTTGGGGAATGCTTAATTTTCCCGCCTGCCGCTGTATTCGACGCACACGAAGTCGCACACTACGACTGCTACAACCATGACTGCAGTCATGGCCAAAAGTTTTGGCAGTGACATACACATTTTGTGTTTTGCAAAGTTTGCAGCTTAAGCTGTTGTGGTGTTTCATTCACATTGTTTCTAGATTATTGTGTTGAGTGATCAGATCCATTTGAAATAATTGAAATTTGTGTAAAATAATTTGTGAAAAAACTTTTCACAAAAAAATAATTTAATTGTTTTTTGATCCTGACACAAAATGACCAGCTAACAATAATTGACTAATCATATCAGCAGCACATGTGAAAGTGTGAATGAGTACTAGTCAGGTGAAATCACTATCATACTAATTAGATTGTAAGAGCAGACTGATTGCTATAAAAGAAGCGCTTCCAATCATTGTGTTCTTGTTAGCAATGGTTACCTCCAAAGAAACATGTGCAGCCATCATCGCTTTGCATCAAAATGGCCTCACATGCAAGAAAATTGCTACAAAGTATATTGCACCTGAAAGAACCATTTACCGGATCATCAAGAACTTCAAGGAGAGAGGTTTGACTGCAGTGAAGAAGTCTTCAGGACGTCCCAGAGTGTCCAGCAAGCACCAGGACCGTCTCCTCCTGAGGAGTCAGCTACGGAATCGTGTCACCAGCAGTGCAGAGCTTGCTCAGGAATGGCAGCAGGTTGGTGTGAGAGCATCTGCATGCACAGTGAGGCAAAGACTTTTGGACAGTGGCCTGGTGTCAAGAAGGGCAGCAAAGAAGCCACTTCTCTCCAAGAAAAACGTCAAGGACAGACTGAAATTCTGCAGGAAGTACAAGGATTGGACAGCAGAAGACTGGTGCAAAGTTATTTTCTCTGATGAAGCTCCCATCCGACTGTTTAGGACATCTGGAAAATCAATTGTTCGGAGAAGAAAAGGTGAACGCTACCATGAGTCCTGTGACGTGCCAACAGTGAAGCATCCTGAGACCATCCATGTGTGGGGTTGCTTTTCAACCAAGAATGTGGGCTCTCATAATTCTGCCCAGAAACACTGCCATGAATAAAGAATGGTATCAAAACATCCTGCAAGAGCGACTTCTTCCAACGATCCATGAGCAATTTGGCGATGATCCGTGCATTTTCCAGCATGATGGAGCACCATGTCACAAAGCAAGAGTGATAGAGAAGTGGCTTGAAATCATTACAGTGAAATTTTGGATCCGTGGCCAGGCAACTCCCCGGATCTCAATCCCATTGAGAACCTGTGGTCAGTCCTCAAAAGGCAAGTGGACAAGCAGAAGCCCACAAATTGTGATCAACTCCGAGAACTAATAAGGCAAGAATGGATCTCCATCAGTCAGGATTTGGCCCAGAAGCTAATATCCAGCATGCCAGAGCGAACTGCAGAGGTTATGAAGAACAAGGGTCAACACTGTAAATATTGACTCATTATATATTTGTTGCCAATAAAAGCCTTTAAAACTTATGATATATGCTTATAATTGTTTTTCAGTATACCATAGAAACATGTGAAAAAATAATCGTCAAATACAGAAGCAGCAAACTTTGCAAAACACAAAATTTATGTCACTGCCAAAACGCTCTGGCTGACGTATAAACATGGTATCTCCCGTTAGTGCTATTGTATTAATTTTACAGCTTCTTTTTCGAGTAGTTTTTAAAATTGGCGGCACAATACATGATCACCAGATTGTGCATTATATTCCTGGCTCACACGCGTAGACAACACCTAGAATGTTGTTTGCGCGGGATGTAACGCAAACAGTGATGAGAAAAATGAGCTTTTCGAAACTCAGGAAAAAATAGAACCATACCGAACTAATTCACAGAATGATTCATTTTTCCAAAGCACTGAAAGAAGCTCGAAAATTCGCACTCAAAACTGTATAAACGCAACGTGAACATAGCCCAAGGTTGCATAAAAACTTGTGATTAGAAATTAATCGATTGTATTAAATACCATTATATAAGAAGTGTCCGTTCTTTTATTTTCCGTTCTTTTATGTATTTTTATGCTTTGGCTAATTAGGTCATTTAGAAAACAATTACCTCTCACATTCCCTTTTCAGTATATATGTTTATTAAAATGTATTAAATTAATTAAAACTGAACCTAGATTATAAACTGACTTGACCTGAGGTTTGAAGGCTTAAAACAGTACAACCTTACAAAACCAATGAAGCAGTCTTTTGGCTATAACCTACTAAAAGTAGCATTTGCACTGTAAAAATGTCATGCATTGATTCTGTTCTGTTCTGTTCTTCAGGAAGAGTGTTTGTCCATTGTCTGATGGGAGTGAGCCGCTCTGCCACCCTGGTGTTGGCCTTCCTCATGATCTGTGAGGATCTTACACTAATGGAGGCCATTAAAGCTGTACGGCAACACGGGGACATCTGTCCTAATCCTGGCTTTCTTAACCAGCTTCGACATCTTGACATGAGCCTCGTCCGAGAGAGGAAGAAAAAACGGGAAGCTTACAAATTGTAACTGAAAACTTGGTAACAATGTGATGAATCCCATTTCAAGAGCACATCCCTTAAGGGCCTCCTTTCCCATGGCCTTGACCCAGTTCTATTGGGCCAGATCTGATTTGCTAATATCCATTGTAGTGCAATACCAAAGTGGGTATCAGAAGGTAAAATTGAAGGGTTTCCCCATAAATAGTAAATAGCCTCCAAAGGGCAGCAGGGTCGCAAAATAAATGGCAGGATTTTAAATTTCTTCCAGATGAGATATACTTTGAACTTGTCTCGAAATGAGCCAGAAAGCATGTTTGGTTTTTTTACTGGAGCGAAATGAAACTGTTTTGGCTTGCTCTTTATCATGGGAAGGTGGAAGAGCCATGCATGGCTACATGACTTAAGGGTTGGTCTCCTGTAGTGAGTTTCTAATGGGTATCATATGCTTCAACATATTTACGGTTTCTGGTCAAAAACACTGGTGTTGTGACCTACGGATATTGATGACCAAACAAGAATGTGATGATAAAGCATTTAAATAATTTCTCAGTCCAGTGGAACAGACCAAAACTGTCACATTGTTCCCTCTGAAACATATCTTTTCTTGTTGGTATGTGAAATAAATTACACAGTACCTCAGGAATTATCTGTTAATTTTCACCGGTGACTGTGAAGGCAAACATGATTACAGAAGCAGAAAGGTCAAATGTGTAATATGTGTAAATACAAACTGTCCCATGAAAATGTGCATTGATCATTCTACTCAGAACACGTGCATTGAATTAACACAGGCTATATAAGGCTATATCTTTGTTTCCAGATATTTCTAACCTTTTTTTGACAGAAAAGCTCCTAAAGACAAACCACTGGCCTCTCAGCTGCAGGCAGCGTATGAGACGCCATCTATATCAGATCTGCGGTGCCTGCTGCTGACAAACAGACAGCCTTTCGGACCTGTCAGTCTTATCTGGCCCGGCCTGTACATCGGAGATGAGTAAGTACTCAACCATCACAGTCTTGGGAGTAAAACAGATCTAACCAAGATACTGGTGAAAATCCAAAGTTTCACACTATAGGTGTCTGTGTTTACAGTTTATTCTACCTAAATGATGTAATCAATACATGAAGACGTGTTAAACAGCCGCTCATTTCAGGTCAACGGCTCGTGATAAAGGACTCCTCGCTGATCTGGGAATCACTCACGTTGTAAACTGTGCCGACGGACCGCATCGCATTAACACGGGCGCCCAGTTCTACTCAGACATGAGTATAAGTTACTGTGGAGTGGAGGCTTCAGATCACCCACAGTTCGATTTGAGCCAGTATTTCTGCTCCACTGCATCCTTCATTAAAGCTGCACTCTCTCAAAATGGCAAGTCTGACTTCCTTGACCTTTTTCTGACAAATTTTGTCAGTGATTGTATTGAAATTAAAAGAAGCAGAGCAAAAGAATAAATGGAGCCGTGCAAAGTCAGCAGGCAATAGTCATTTTAATAAGTGAAATATGTAAATCATAACCATTGTAAGAGATACCGAATAAGTTAGGAGGTTCTTTGTGTACTGCAGGCAAAGTGCTGGTTCACTGCGCAATGGGAGTCAGTCGCTCCGGAGCCTTGGTCCTGGCCTTCCTCATGATGTGTGAGAACCTCACTCTTACGGACGCCATCATAGCTGTCAGGTTGAACAGGGACATCTGTCCCAACTCAGGCTTTCTAGAGCAGCTGAGAGCTCTGGATAACCAATTAAAGAGATAATTCACTCAAAAATTAAGGTTGTCATTTACTGTCACTTTCATATGGTTTCAAACCTATATGACAGATCGTCATACAGCTTCACAAGACATGTAGTCATATAGATACCTTTTATGATACTAGAAAAAGCATACTGAGACTTATGAAAAGCGTACTTTATATAGTATCATTTGTTATATTTTTTTTAATAATTTCTACTTTTGTAAAAACTAAGAAAGTAATATAAGTCTGGAATGATAGGAATGCGAGTAAATGATATGATGACATTTTGATAAAGATAGGCTGACGATCCTGTTAAGGAATGAAAAACCACTGGGGGAACAAACAAAAAAAAAGTGTCGAAATTTAGATTTTTTAAATGATTTTAGATGTCTTATGCTTCCCAAGGCGGCATTTATTTGACAAAAACACAGTAAAAACGGTAATATTGTGAATATTAGTTTTCCATGTTAATATATTTTAAAATGTAATTTATTCCCGTGATGTCAAAGCTGAATTTTCAGCTGTCATTACACCAGTCCTCAGTCACATGGTCCTTCAGAAATATTTCTAATATGCAGATTTGCTGTGAAATCCACGATACATTTTTCCCCAAAATTCTTTAATACATAGACAGTTCAAAAGAACAGCATTTATTTGAAATAGAAATCATTTTAACATTATAAATGTACTTTCTCACTTTTGATCGATTTAATATGTCCTTCCTGAATAAAAGTATTATTTTGAGAAAAAAAACAAAATTTGAACAGTAGTGTAAATAATGACTGATATTTTAATATATGCAAGAGACATTGAGTAAGCAGCTTCATATCAAATTATGAATCAACTTTAACGGAAGATTAAATGCTGTAATGTAGTACTGTTTCAACAGAGAAGCTATAAATAAGAAGATCATTGTGCTGCTATCTCAGGAATGAAGTATGAACGTCACTCCCCACATACTGCACACATATTTCTTTTCATTTTCTACATTTCACGCATATGCTATAACATACTTTAAAGGAGTATATAAAACAATGTCTAACGGAAATATAGCTCGAGACACTAATTTCTTTTGTAACATATGTGCTGGAATGATTTGAAATTCATGAAAATTAAGACCTCGTCTCACAGTAATGGAGCTGCTTTTGTGGGAAAGAAAGAAGATTTCAAGGTTGAAGGAATAAGTGATCCTGACAAAACAGTAAAAGGAATTCAACATCACCAATTTAATGACTTCCCTGTCAAGGTGAATGATGGTGGTGACGGAGTATGAGAGGAGGGGGGAAAAAAACATCCAGTGCTGATGGTTTTGAAAACCATCCCTCTCCGGAGATGATTCATGTGTCCTTTTCACATATCTGGGAAGCGAAAAGCAATTACCATTCCATTTGCAGCGGCCAAGCTCGCATTACAGAGACTGTGTTAAACTCGGTTCAAAAAAGAAACACCTTTTGGATTAAATTACAAGCGCAGCTCTACAGATATATTTGCCTAAGTGTTTTTGGGTCAAACAAGTTTGGGGGATATCGTGAGTCACATGGGGCGACGTGCCTGGACAAGCGGGCCTTCTGAATGGAGGAGACAAGAAGCAAATCAATGCCGGCACGGCATATGACGGGAGGAATAGACGTTGGGGCGTGTATAGAATTGGGTGGTCCGGTGGAAAGAAAAAAGAAAAGAACCAGACTGTACCGCGTGGGGGGCATCCGTTGGGTACAAAAGTCAGATTCACTGGTGTGGCCTGTTAACTGGAAGGCTTCCATGCTTCCTCCCTTGTATCTGTCACAAACCACAAACATGACAACACCCGCGCCCTACTCGCGTGAGAGAACATGACTGTTTTATCAAATTTGCGATACAGGAGATGAGTGATTCATTCCTCAGAGCGGTTGGCAGTTGTTGGGGTCTTATAGACAGAATGCTTTTCGCCATGGAGGGATGTGGGAGGCCAAGGTTTTTAAGGATTACATGCTGTGCGAGAATGTAGCGAAACAAAGCTTCCGTTTGGAACCGTGGTGAGACTGACAGGAGCAGTTTCACATATGTGCTGTGGATTTGGAATTCATTTATAGCGGGTTAACTTCTGTACAGGCAATATACGTGGGAGCCCACAGCAAATATCATTCAGTTTCCTATTTGCTGTGTCATAGCAAACAGGGAATATACCGTGTCAATATAAAAGTGTACAAATTAAAAAAAAAAATGCTTTAACTTATTTTGTTTTTTTTGTTGGGTGGGGGGGGTTAGAACAGTATTGTAGACAGAAAGTGAATTGAGTGGGGGCAGGGCATCATACACTCATTATTTTTTAGGGGGGGCATGAGAGGCAACGAGTTGGGGGGGGGGGGTCAGTTTCGTATGTGATACACAGCAGCCACAACAGCGACTTTGTTTTAATTTTTTTCCTTTGTATTCGAAACATTCCCAAACGCATTTACTATATCATGAAATATCTTTATTCTCACCTTTATAAATTATGTTGATCTATAGTGGGCGATGGACAAAGTAACCTAATAATGTAATCTAGGTAAACTATTGCATAAAAAATGTTTACTTAACATATATGTGTCATGCCATAAACATTTTTTAATACGACGGGAGTTTATATTTACTGTGAATTTTGACATTGAAAGGTTAATTTGAATACAACCTGGCAATTTAGGGGTCTACTATCATGAACACTTTCATTGTAACAGAAAGAGAGCAAGAGAGACAGTTACAGTATCAAAGAACATTTCAACCTTTATAGATGACAGTCTAGTTTCGAGCCCTCAGAAAACTCCCATGAAAATCCGAAGCTTTTACACTATGAAATTAATATCTTACAGATTAGTACACACATTTGTACTTTGCCGTTTCTGATGAGAGAATTCGCCAGAAAGAGGTATTCATTGGGGGAAGGTCCGTGAGGCTGACTCTCTTCTAAATGAAAATAATATCAAAATTTTCTCCTAGAGATAGGCATTAGTGAGCCATTATGTCTATTTTAGTTAACTTACCAACTAGAATAGGATACAGTACTCCATTAGCCTGATTAGATGTATACACCATACATTTGAGCTTAGCCTTCCTGTAGTCACTACTATCTTAATATGGAGCCTAAAATATGCAGACGGACGCATAAGGATTTACCATCATACCTGGGGCGAGCGTGCATTTGTTGTCAACAAACAAACAGACAGTATAGATTACCTTAGGTGGACTTGAACTTGAAAAATATGACGTGTACCTGTATAAGTGTATTGACGTCTTTCCACGGTTGAAACAAGATACCTTCTGATGTTTATTCATGTTTATTTCGCGCTATAACCAGTAAAGAGGAAGAGATGATCAGTTCACGTGCCGCTTGAGGCGCTACAGCGATCCAACACACATTAAAGAGCCACAAAATGGTATTGTTTGAATTTCTTAAAAAATGACATTTGAAAGCAGAGACTTTGCTTCATACCTGAAGTAACTCTGTCTTGTCTACCAGTGTGTTGAGAGCGCGTGGCTTGTCAGACCAAGCAACAGTAACGAAAAGGGGTGGGTCTTTGCAAAGAGTCAATTATGTAATTTCAGTTATTACAATAAATATTTTATAATTTTTTATTAGGTTTATCTAGTGCAAGAAATTTTAGCATGCACTACATGGTAATTACATATTTCAACATTGTGTGTACTTAGCATAACTATTTACTGACAGATGATGTAGACTCATTTTCTCATGACAGTGAGTGTTGGCGACACATGCTCAACATTATGTAAATAAGCAGCGATGCAGTGACTACCAATATGAGTGCAGAAAGTGATCCACAGCTTGGATACCAGTCAGATTGCTTACTAGAAACTGACATCTCATTAATTTAATCACTTTAGTCACACAATAGTGAAACAGTTACATGAATCTGGACAGATTATATGGTGCTGTATGTGTGTCTACAGCTGGAGGTCGCATACACGCCACTCCCCTCATCAGCTCCTGTGCTGCGAAGGTCACAACTCATAGATCAATAGCCTAAGAATATCATTTCAAATGCGCAGGCTATTCTGGGCCAAGCAAACATGCCGTGTCTACTTGGTACAAACGGACCACCTGAGGCTGTTAATATTGGAGGCAAGCACCACACCATTAGGGGGAACAAATGTAATCTTTTTTTCATGTTTACGCATACAATCATTGATATGCTAAAGTGGCGTATTTTGGAAAGCCAATCTTGTGTTTGAAGAGAGGGAGCAATTGCTCAGACTGCAGGGAATACAGGCCTAATCCCCATATTTCCACAGGCCCCAACTATAGTAAGCAAAGTTTCAACACACTAGCTTAGGAAATGTATTTGCAAATATCTACTGAAAATTGACATCCATTTTGACAGCATTCCAACTGTCATATAAGGGTAATGCATATGTGCACGTTTTAACAGCAGAATCCTTGTGAAAATAATTAGTCAAGTGTTTGCTTTCAGGCTGAACTAATAGAGCCTGCAGATCAGAAAACAGCTTTGACAGCTTTTACAGGTCCCTTATTAGCTGCATTAAACCACATGCTAACATACAATTACAAAACAAATGTTACATAAAGTTTCTTTTTAGTTCCTCTCTAAGGCATAATAATACTCACATGTTCAGCAATGGGAATTAAAAGGAAGATGGCATTCAATGAACATGTACACTAGTGCAAATTCATTTAGAAAGTGACTGTGTACACGAGCCTTTCACTGCAGGATTACAGGAGAACTATATATAATAGTTATACACACGTGTGTGTTGTGTGTGTGTGTGTGAAGAGAAGAGTTTTTTATATATATATATCTATATATATATATATCTATATATATAAGCTGAGAATATACTACCATGTCCGAAAGTTTTGGGATCAGTAGAGAATATATTAATATTTTTTACTGAGTTTCTTGTGCTCATCGAGGCTGTATTTATTTGATCAAAAGTACAGTAAAACTGTAATATTTTGAAATATTATTGTAATTTATAATAACAGTTTCTATTTTAATATACTTTAAAATCTAATGTATTTCTGTGATGCAAAGCTGTATTTCCATCATCATTACTCCAGTCTTCAGTGTCACATGATCCTTCAGACATAATTCTAATATGCTGATTTATTATCAATATTGAAAACAGTCGGTCTGGCTCATGTTTTTTTGGAACTGATATGTGTATCAAGAGTTCTTTTATGATATATATATTTAAAAAAACCGGATGTTATTCAAAATGTAATCTTGTGTGTACAATATACCACTATAGGACCCTCAATCAAGTTTTTTTTCGTTCATTTTTTTTGAAAGTAATGAATACTTTATTCGCAAGGATGTTTAAATGGTAAAGATGATGGTAAGGACTCATATTGTAAAAAGAGTTTAATTTTAAATGAAATGCTGTTTGTTGTTAACTTTTTATTCATAAAAGAATCCCGAAAAATTATCATTTCCAGCACTGATATAAATCAGCAATTAGAATGAATTGTTGAAGGCGTCATGTGACACGATACTGAGTGACTGATGTTGAAAGTTCGCTGAAAGTCACAAATCAAGGCTATTTTAAAGGATATTAAAACAGAAAACCAATATTAGAATTGGATATTAATCCTAAGTATATATCATGTAAAAAATGTTCTGTATGTTTGACACATAAACAGCCTTGATGAGCACAAGAACGGTCCAGTTAAAAAACATAAAAATCTTACGGATCCCAAACTTCGAATGGGCAGGTAATCTATAGTAGTATAAGCGAGGTGGTGGGTGAAAAAGGGGGGGGGGGGGAGGGGGAGGGTTGGGGGGGTGTTGCCGCCCTGTCTGATATTCTTATTTTTTTGCATGTTTGGCACACTTTAATGTTTCAGATCATCAAACAATTTTAAATATTAGTAAAAGATAACACAAGTAAACACAGCATGCATTTTTTAAATGAAGGTTTTTATTATTAAGGGAAACAAAATCCAAAACTACATGGCCCCTGTGTGAAGAAGTGTTTGCCCCCTAAACCTAATAACTGGTTTGGGCCACCCTTACAGCAACAACTGCAATCAAGCGTTTGCGATCACTTGCAATGAGTCTGTTACAGCGCTATGGAGGAATTTTGGTCCACTCATATATGCAGAATTGTTGTAATTCAGCCACATTGCAGGGTTTTCGAGCATGAACCGCCTTTTTTAAGGTCATGCCACAGCATCTCAATAGGTTTCAGGTCAGGACTTTGACTAGGCCAGTCCAAAGTCTTCATTTTGTTTTTCTTCAGCCAATCAGAGGTGGACTTGCTGGTGTGTTTTGGATCATTGTCCTTCTGCAGAACCCAAGTTCGCTTCAGCTTTAGGTCACGAACAGATGGCCGGACATTTTCCTTTAGGATTTTTTGGTAAACAGCAGAATTTATTGTTCCATTTATCACAGCAAGTCTTCCTGGTCCTGAAGCAGCAAAACAGCCCCAAACCATCACACTACCACCACCATATTTTTTTAAACCCCCCGTGGTGGTAGAATGTTCTTTTTCTGAATGCAGTGTTACTTTTACGCCAGACGTAATTGGACACACACCTTCCAAAAAGTTCAACCTTTGTCTCGTCAGTCCACAGAGTATTTCCCAAAAGTCTTGGGGATCATCAATATGTTTTCTGGCAAAACTGAGACGAGCCTGTGTGTTCTTTTTGGGTTGTTGTGTTTTGGTTTTTAAAAGCCTCAGCAGTGGTTTTCGTCTTGGAACTCATTTTTGCCCAGTCTCTTTCTTATAGTTGAATCATGAACACTGACCTCAACTGAGGCAAGTGAGGCCTGCAGGTCTGTGGAGGTTGTTGTGGGGTGCGTTTTGTTACCTCTTAGTGGGATAGTCGGCCGCTGTGCTCTTTGGGTAATGTTGGTGCGGCGCGGCCACTCCGGGGGGGAATGTTCCTCCACTGTTCCATTTTTTGCCTTGTTGTGAAAATCGGCTCTCACTGTGTTCGGCCTGGAGTCTCAAAGCGTTTAGAACTGGCTTTAAACCTGTTTAACAGACGTGATAGCTCTCAATTACTTTTCTTTCTCATTTTGTTTTCTGGGAATTTCTGTTGATCTCAGGCAGATGATCTAGCTTTTGAGGATCTTTTGGTCACTTCACTTTGGTCAGGCAGGGTCCTATTAGAGAGTCTATTTCTTATTGCGAACAGGTGGTGTCAGTAATCAGAGTCCTGGGTGGTGCCTATATAAATGTGAACTCAGGTGTGATTAAGACAAAAAAAAAAAAAAAAAAAAAACGTTTTTAAACAGGTGGTGGGCAAACACCATTCGAAGTTCTTCACAAAGGGCCATGTAGTTTTGGATTTAGTTTTCCCTTAATACTAAAACCTTCATTTAAAAACTGCATGTTTTTTTTACCGGTTGTGTTATCTTTGACTAGTATTTAAATTTGTTTGATGATCGGAAACATTAAAGTGTGACAAACATCAAAAAAATGTAAAAAACAGGGAGGGGGCCAACACTTTTTCACACCACTGTATCTGGTCCATGTCTAAATTAGTGAAAAAGATAGTAATGCTACTAGCAACACTATGTCAAACAGATTAACATGTAAAAGAGATAAAATTAGGTTAAAGTATTTGGTTCGATGGAAGACAACTCTAGATTGCCATCAACTTCAGAAACAAGGAACGAAACATTCTCAACGCGGCAGAGGGGAAATGGAATAATGTTGCTAATGCTACCTAGGCTTGAACATTGATTACTATGGAGTGGAGGCAAAAGACTTAGCTACTTTAAACCTCTCGGAGTTTCTCTACCCTGGAGCTCAATTTATTGACCATGCACTCAGCAAAGCAGAAAGTAAGTAAAGAGAGAGACAGGGCATGTTAAATCTCTTTAGATAAGAGGGAAGTAACAGGTATTCAAGGACTCAGTCAAGTGAGCTATGTAGAATTCAAATGAGAGGCCCAAAAAGCAGAACTGATGGAGGCAAGTGTTCCTGATGCAGCTTCTCCCAGGAGAGAACAGTGCTCTCTTGTTGGATTATTAGCGCTGACCTATGAAGTCGGCACTAATATCAGTGACCGATACATTTTTATGAGTGTAAAACCCATTGGAAAATGGAAGGTGAACTGGAATTCAATTGGATTATCCTAAAAATGGTTTGATCTCTGTACTTTAGTTTAGACCATTTGGATTAAAGTCGATTAGTTCGTCATTTAAGGAATGGTTAAAGGTTTACAGATAAAGCATAAGGAAATATGAAATTTCTTTGACACACATCCAGCTCATATTTACTGATTTGTAATGTTTGTACCGCAGGATTATGTGGTCTAAAAAATAAAGGTACTTCCTTTGGCTCGAGCACACTATACTTAATATTTGTAGTCAGGTTCATTTTTATTGCCAAGGCAGCTGTGCTGTTGCATTAGACACATGTTAGTGTTTTCCAGCTAAATGTATCCATCCTCTACAGTCAAAAGCATCCGTTTGTCTATTCAGTAGTCCCTGCACTCAACAAGATTGTTTCCAACCATAATGCGTTTGAAAATCTGTTGGCTGTAATAGATCCGTTCAAGAAAAAGTACGAGTGTGGATAAGCATGAGACAAAAACAGAGTCCATACACACTATTAAGTCTGTCAGTGGCTCATCATAATTTATTTTCTGCTAAAATGTACAGCATTTAAGTGACCGACTAAAAAGGTAACGCATAAATACAGGACTGTTGCTCTGTTAATTAGTACAGTCAGGATATCCCTCTTACGTCAAACTGCCATTCTGTACAGGTACAAAGGCTACAAAATAAGCTATACAAACAGACACCGATACAATTTACCTTTTTACATGCCATCTGTTTTGTCTATCAACAAGGCTACTGCTCTACATTTCAGTAAAATATAAATCAGATGTTTCATAAAGATAAAAAAAATCTACAGATGGAATGAAAATGTAAGTTTAAAGGCATTTCATAAAAGACCAACTTTGGAGTAAATTGACACTCATAATAATTTTGCAACTCTGCCCCATTTGAAATGGTTTCGTTTCCCCTTCCCCTTTGATTTAGATTTCTACAAGTACAAATACTGACATTGACTGTTCTTTGCTATTGTGACAGAAATTGCTTTAAATTGTATAAAAAACAGAAAGCTGCCTCAGGTAAAGAAACTTGTTATCAAGTAACAAATTATACACAATTAGCAATAGAACCTTCCAAGCCGAACGTGATTTTCGATGTTTTCAAATCTTTACAGTATTAGAATCAACAAAAATAGAGTTTAATTTTTCCTTCCATAAGAGGGAAACCTAACCAAGGCCATACATTTAATATAAAATTGCTTGCTATTAAGCACAACACTGTACAGTACTACTTTGATGCACTGTCACTAACAAAGACGTTATAGCATGCTAAGTATAACCTTACATTTAAAAAAATATAAAAGTAGATTTACAATAATTTAAATAATATGAAGGCATGAGTACAGACTTACATATATAACCTTGCGATTGCTAAAGGTACATTGAAAAGGCTCTTTTGTCCAAAAAACATACAATGCAGGCACATTTAAAGGTTCCATAATGCAGGTTCCAACTTAAAGAAAATGTAACCTCCATTCAACTGCAATGCAGTTCGGGGGAGAATTACGCTTACATAAATGTTACATTTTAAATCTTATGCTGTAAGGCTTCCCATAATCAGGGGAGAAAAGCTAAAATTTAGCCAATAAACAAAACTTTTTTTTTTTTTGCATTCTTACCAAGTGCTGGTTCTTTCAGAAAGATCCATAAAAGCGAACATTAACCATGAAAATAAGAATAAACTAAATACCTCAAGTCAACTAGCTGACTTTGCAACGTCACGACCCTTCACTTTCAGGCCGTTGATTATCGTCTCATGTAAGGCCCGTTTAAGGGTTGTTTGGACATGCCAGTGTTCACATAACCATGATGACCTGCTGGGCTGTACATCATATTGCCATGGGGAGGGGCCTGCATGGGCTGCTGTGGGTAAGGCTGAGTACCCATCATGCCCATCTGCATAGAGTACTGTGGAGATTGATTCATATAGGTAGGATTGCCATGGTAGCCCCCGTTCATCATGGGCTGCGTCACTCTGTAAGTGTTCATCGCCATATTGACGTTCACGTTCATCGAGTTGACGTTGTAAGCCGGAGCGGGCATGAGGTTCACTCCCATGTTCATCCGCGGTGGCATAGCCAGTGTCCTCCCGGGAGCCTGCATGGCCACAGTCTGAGGACCCCTACCGTACATCTGCTGCTGGTGATGGGGCGGCAGAGGGGCCGATTTGGAGCGGATGGACACAGGGTGGTGGTGGTGATTCTTGGGGGCCATTTGCGTCTGCAGTCTCTGAGACTGGGCCAGGTTCATGTTGGGTGTAGCCATGTTGCGCTGCAACATCATGGGCGGTGGAGTCATGTTGGGCGGAGGAGTCACGGTAGCCTGCGACTGAGGGCCTCCGCCAGCTTGCGACAGCGACACCAGCGCGGGATTGTGAGGGCCGAGCTGCGTGGACAACGAGCCGTTGTTGTTTGCATAGGATGAGATGGAGTGCGAGGCAGAATGGCTGAAGGGCAAGGAGTGGTCCATGATGGTATTGGTGAGCTGTTGTAGCTTATGCAGGCTGAACGTAGCTGAGTGCTGACCGTAGTGTCCACCTCCATACTCTCCCTGGCCCATTCGGTCATACAGGCCCAGGTTGCCGGATGGGTTGTTGGACTCTGGGATGTCGGGCAGCTGCATGGGTGGAGGGAAGCTGGCCGGCATGGAGCAATGCGACAGAGGCTGCTGGTACTGGTGTTGTGGGTGTTGGTGATGTTGATGGTGCGGATGGTGCTGGCTGTGGTGGTGACTGTGGCTATGCCCGTGGCCGTGTCCGTGCGGATGGCTGGGCTGCCTCTCCGGCACACAGCCTTGCGGAGACTTCACACTGCATCCCTGAGGGGAGCTCATGCTGGTTTGCTGGAGCATGCTGCAAGCGCCAGTATTGTTCGCCACAGGACCAGCCATCTGCTGGGACACAGCACAGCTGCTCTGACTGTGGCTGCCACCAGAGGAGAGGTTGCCATAGGAACAGCTGCTCTGGGAGGAGGCGCCCGCTCCTGCTCCCGTGCCACAAATGCTGTTACCCAGCGTGGAGTCATAACTGCTGGGATTCTCGTAATTCTCTGTGGTGCTCTCGATGCTACCTAGGTCACTGAAGCCACTGTCCACCACCTGCTGAGAGTGGTCCGACACAGAGGGCACATCCATTATTGGGCTAGTCTCCATGTTGTTATGAAGCGAGTGCACCGAGACGGTGCCCTGATCGGGGCTGATCTGCGTGTAGCCACTTTCTAAAATGGACACCGCTGGACTGTTGACTGATCGTACAGATTGGCTCGGGTGAGAATGGACAGAAGACAGAGGACTGCTGTGATCGGACTGCTGGCAGTCGTCCACGGGAGTCATCTGAGGGCTCTGCTCAACGTGAACATATCGCTGTAGGCTGTGGCAGGCCTCCTGAGTCTCCGTGCAATCTTGAAAGTGCCTCTCCTGCTCAGACTCTTGAGTTAGAGACTGCACTGCTTGGGCCGTCTCCATGTCAAGCTCAGGGCAAATGTTATGGTCCTCTTTTATTGCCGGGGTCAGTGGGCCCATATGCTTTTCTTCAGGCCTCTGACTGTTATCCTCTTCCTCGGTTTCGGAGTCTGGAGGGTGATCCGAGTCCACAGTGTCACCCTGTTGCATGCCCAAGCTCACGAGAGTGCTTTCAAACGCAAGCTCCTCTGAGCAATTAGGCGGTGGGTTCACAGGGCTCGGCTGAACGTCAGGATTTTTATTGTTATTACTAGGAGTTGGAACTGGCTCTGGGGCTTCCGTAAGGTCTTTTTCTGGTAATGGCACAGGGTCGTCTATTCTCTGCTCATGGCTGTCATCTTCATCGTCCGCATCATGATCGTCCACATGAGATGGTTCTGGCTCTTCTTCCTCATCCTCTTCTTCATCTCGTTCACCTGAGCCCTTACAAACCCTGCCTTCTGCTTCACCCTCTGGCTTCAGGTCTTTGACTTCCTCTGTATTTTGAGTTGACTCTTCAGCATCATCGATTGGACCTGATTTTGTCTCACTGGTCTCATCAGCACAGGGTGAATTTTCTACCGTGTCAGATTTGTCTGTCGGCTTATTCTCATTTGCTTTGTGAGACTCGGGTGGCTCGGGACTGTGGGGCTCTGAATCGGAGGGGTCCAGCTCTGGGTCCTCTGGTCTGGGCTCTCTAATGGACTCGCATGGTCCTGAGAAGGAGGCAGGGCTGGCGGCATCCTGCTCCTCTTCCTGCTCCTGCTCCACTGTGACCATTGGCGTCTCAGGAGGTGTGTAGAGGTTGAGCTTAAAGCCCATTTTGCGCTCCTTTAGTCTCCATTTGGGAGGGCCTCGTTTGACACCTTTGGGCCAGCCTTTCTTCCGTTTTAGAGGTCGAGGATTGTCCATTTTCACTGCTTCAGAAACACAAAAAAAGATGTTCCATGTTAATGTATCTTTCAAACATGCAACAAAACAGTATGTTGTAAATATTAACATGTATGGCTTTACCTTCCACATTCCCTTCTTTTTTAGATTGATTTGAGTGATTGTCATCTTCATATCTCCTTGGTCTTCCAGGCCGACGCATGGCTAATCTCTGGCTCTTCTCCTCTTCCTCATCTTCACTGCCACCCCTCCTGCTGGGCTGTGGCAGAGGGCTTTCTACATCAGAGTTTTCGAATGGCTCATCTAGCACCTCTGTTCTCTCTGAGATGGTCTCGGTCGTGACACTGCTGTTGATTCGTGTTCTCCTTCGCCCTCTCTTCCGTCGCAGAGTTGGAGCCCGCTAAGAAAAAACCCCCCCCGACACATTTAAGGGGGCTATTCACTTAACAGAGAGGTGCATATAGCAACTTGTGCTTGCAAATGGAATAAATAGAGGGAGATGTCAAAGACTGTTAGACTTAACAACTGTCATAGCAAGAGTTGGCCACTTTTTTGTCAAACTGTCCCTGGTGCCCTTTAATCCAAAAAGCACAGGTTTGGAGGAGACAGATACGGTCAAGGGTGATGCTAAACATAGGGAAATATGGCTGCGTTGTGAATGGGTTGCTTCATGATCTAAATGCAAAAGCCCATCATTTAGACCACAGTGCCTACACCACAGGCCATTCATTTGGAAAGCTTAACCTGCCCAAAACCTCAAATGAGAGTGTTCAGAATCAAGCTGACCGCAAGTTCCTCACAACATACTCTCCCCCAGGTATTCTGGGATGGCAGTACTCCAATGCAAATAATCTGCAGCATTACTTGGTGATACAGAACCAAGATTTCCCACAGAAATCACAAAAGCAGTATTACTTAATTATGGACTTAAGGACTGATGGAAATGTCTGACTAATGGATAGTTTTGGATCTATTTGCATCCAACTAAATACGCCTCCCAAATGATGAGGGAAATTCAATGTGAACAATGATAATACACAGAGAGCTACAGACATGCACACTACCATTTATTCTGATGTTTACCTTTCGTTTGAGCCCCTGCCCAGACTGGGATTTGATTGCACTGTCTTCACCATCATCATTGTTGTCATCATCGTCATCACTGCTGCTTTCTTCGCTCACTTCGAACTCTTTCCCAGCGCTATTGGCAAACAGTGGGTCTGAGTATCTTCTGCTGAAGTTCTTGCACTTGGTTAGTGGAGGTCTTGTGCTAGTGTAGCCCATCCCCGTTGCCAAATTCCTGGTCGACGCACTACAGCCTGCACGACGGTCTCCTGCCTGTTGTGCCACAAAAACACACACATGAGCTCGTCTGAGCCGCTCTGTACAGGCTAAAGCCAAGCAGACAAATAACATCTCAGCTAGCCGTTTTGCTTCCGCAGCGCCCCTGCAGTGCAGAGATTGTCTCTTGATTAGTCGTTGATCTCAGCAACATTTATTTTTAAGCAGCTGTGGAAGATTACATTTCATGGGACATTCAGAGGCATTAATAATACAGGGCTTTGATTTAGGTCACTTAGGAAGCTGGGTTACTGTCGAAAGTGCTTTCAGCTATCTCTGTGAACTCACCCTGAACTCCTGAAAGGCAAACGATGGGATAAATTTAGCTCACTTTTCATGCAAGCATCATCTTGTAGCTAATAATGCAGAGCCAAGGAAGGAATGAGTGACCTGCGCTCATTGTAATCGTCATGATCTGCCTATTGAATAGGTTTGAATTAAAAACATAAGCTCTGATTTTAGACTCAGCCACCAGAACAGCCTTTGATCATCTTACCAATTATGGCCGAGTTCAGCATTATGCAAAAAGAGTCAGGCTGTGTCAGAGGCCAAAAGGAAACAATAACGGGGCATTTTACAAAATCTGCTGTTTCCACAGCATTATCTGCGGCAAACATTAACAATGCATACAGAACATAGTAATTTCATGCGAGATAGATGTAATTATAAACTGGACTTCAAGTCACCCTGTGGAACATACTGATCAAGTCTCTGTATATGCTAGGAAAACCACCTAGATGTTTCTTGTATATTTATATAAAGGTTGCAGAGGGTTCACCCTCTATGAATTTAGCAACATTAAGGTACAATGCATACTTCTGGGGGCTTTTTTGACATTTGAAACATTATAGGTATACCTGTGGGTGATTACCACAACAACGTGATCACTGATAGTGAGTAGAAAGTCTTTCAAGACACGTATTTGAAAACAAAAAGAAACCTGAGCTGCCATAGATCTTTTCTTTGTTTGTGGACATGAAGTCAACAGAGGGAAGAATGACAGAAGCCTGATTTTATTTAACAAGAAATCCTTGATCGTTTAGCTTTAAGTGTTAGAGCACTCTGTACATGGACAGACAAACAAATAAAAACTGTGTTCACTAAAATCAGGTGTGTTCAGTCCGATCAAATCATGAATAGACCTTTAAGCCTACCTGTGCTATAGCACTCTTCAGCTCCCCTGGAGGGCTTCTGCAGACTGAAACTGGAGTCCAGCTCAGGCAGTCAGGTTCAACCTCATGAAGCCTTGGCTTCATTCTAAGTCTATCCATATGCTCCTCAATCAGCTGATGCCTTTGAATGATTACAAACCTAGACAAACATGTTAGGAAATATTAAAAACAGAAATTGTAATTTGCTATTGATGTACATGCAAATATAGCCATACTGTGTCCACCAGATGATTTGAGATGATGCAGTGTACTGAAAGCATGTGAGTGAATTGTCAGATTGACAGATACCACCACAGTCAAACCCACCTGCCATCCTGGAAATCAATCATGTTGAGCTGCTGAAGTGTGGTAGCGATGTCATGTGGACACATGCCCGTGGCTCGGCTCATTCCCCTGATGCTGACACTCTTATCTGGGTGGTTGTGCAGGTACTCCAGTATGACACTTTTCCAATAAGCCAAGTAGGACAGACGACCCAGATCAGATAGAGGCTTCTCTGGGGAGCCAGCCTGGCCCTCTAGCCTGGAAAGTAAGTAACCTGGAAAGACAGGAAAAGAAAGAAAGAGAGGAGTTGAGGAAAGATTGTTTATGAGTATTGTTGTCAGATCGGGTTTGAGTGTCACTTTGACAAAACATAAAACAGCTCAATCACAATTTATGAAGACATGGAGTAATGTTTATGTGCAGCTTTTTAAGGTCTTGAGGCACATTTCACAAGTTTGAATTGAATTATATTTTACACATAACCAAAGTGAGTTTCTCATCAAAGCCAAACAGTTATATGTAAGGAATTTAATGATTGTGGTTTTGATTCTAATGGCTAAAGATTTGTCTCGATTCTTGTGATGTCAGTGTTACGTTAAAAAAAAGCAATATTACAGTACAATATTTTAAGACAAAAAAAAAAAACAGTCCAGTCCAGTGACATAACCACTAACTGTACATGAGCGCACGCACACACGTGTATATAAATATGTAATTTCAATTTTAAACTCATAAGGGTTATTAATTTACATATCAAGAAAATATTTGGTCTGTTTTTTGATTGGTTAAAGTTTGAGCTGATCTTGCTCTAAGCAAAGTCAGAGTTAGATCCAAGTATTTTAGACTTTTGCATTAACACAAAGTATGCAAATGCTCTTCTGATTCCACACAGCGAGCAAATCAAAACATTCACAAGCAAACAAATTATACCATGCACTACATTCAACTGAACATAAGGAGATTCAAACCCAGTACTCAGTACAAGGAAACAGGCAGTCTTTCCATCATGACATAGTCTGAAACAGATCCTCTTTTTGCTTTCATGCAGAGCACAGAAGCATCTGTTAATGATACAAACAATCTTATGCTCACATCTCGTAAGACTTTCCAAACTATGGAATAAAATCCTGGGGGGGGGGGGCAAAAAAAATCGTACGTAATGTTCAAAGCATTTTTTGTCATTTTAATTTACCTCGTGCCGTAATTTAAAGTATTGTATGTAATTCTGTTTTTTGTCAGAGTTGGATTCCAAAATCTATGCCCAGGACAGTTTACAGATGCGAGATTTTGTGTGTTTGTTAATAGTACAACTCCAAAATGTACGACTATGACAGTTTACAGACACAACAGTTGTTTTCACAACAGCTCTGTTACACGCACGACATGCGAATTGCGACACGAAGTGTGGTGTGCGAAACCACTGTCAAAAATACGTCATCATTGTCACAGGCGTTACTATCCGAGGGAAGATGAATCGATTCCACGAAGTGCCACCGTTTTAAACCACTGGCGCCAAAATGGCGGATCAGCAGCGGCCAATCCCTATCGATCACTCAGTGGTAAGTGTATTTTTTTTTTCTTTTTCAAAAAATTCGCCACACGTTTAGGGTAGTTATCCACTAATGACAGAGAGAAGTATATTACATAGTAGGTTCACTATACTAGGGTAATAATTAGCTCTTAGGTACATTTAGGTTTTAAGAATTAGAAATACAGCTGGTTTTAGGTATGGATGACCAAACCTGCAGAAATGCAAACACATAAACACAATAAAAATAAATGTGTGTATAAATAAATTACATATGCAAATAAATAAATGTGTGGTATAATACACGTAATCTTGTTAAATACTAGTATACATAATTAAAATGCGTGCTGAAAGTATTCAAATAATACTATAACTTGGTTGACCACATATGAAAATGTAATGTAATGCTAAACTCATCCTAACGTTTCTGTTTAATCACTCATTGATTTCTGAATGTATTGCCGCATATTTTCCCCTCTCACACATGCTAATGAGAGGGTGCCCAGACATGGCCTTGGTCGGTCTTGTGATAGCTGTTGCTTTTCCCGCGACAGCATGATGTTCTAGATAGTGACCTATAGATCACTTTTGGCCGTCAAACAGAGCAAGATACAAGAAAACCGAGCCTGTTGTCCGTAAGTATCCTGTGCTTTACAAACGACCCACAGAAATGGCCAGAGGTGTTCCCTTCTCCCGGCATTTGGGATATTCCGCAAATCTATGTGCCGTCCCCCGCCCCCCCCCCCCTCTAAAGGTTTACATACCACCCTGGTATCGGGGTTTGCGATATTGACAAAAAATTATATCTATATTTTCTGGGATTTTATCGATAATTAGACGATATTTTGCTGAGTGTGTTGTTGTGCTGATATCTTAAGGACTGCCGAAGTCTGACTCCTAATGTTTTTAATATTCTTCATATTCTGTGCGGTGGTCAGTTCACATTGATAGAAATTAATATTTTCCAATAAGTTTTAACTGATTTTTGCATTTTATGGGCATTTTTACTTTTATAAAGCCATTTTTTCTATAAGTGTCCATTATCTTTTGAGTCAAAATCTTACATTTAATCAGTGAATTAGAAAAATAAGACATTTGGGCTGTTACCAAGAAAATTAAATCAACACAGAAGCTCATCTGAAGTGGCATTTAGATGCGTTTACACACTGTTTAATGCAGAAAATGAATGCATTTAACTTGCAGTTACAAATGCATAAATAATGTTTGATATATTAAACATAAAACATTGAAAACTGATATTTGAAATTATTTAAAACATGAAAAAAAAAAGAGAAAAGAAACGAGGGAGAAGCCAAATGTGAAATTAAACCGCCAGCAGGTGGCAGCAAGTCACTGTTAATAAGGGAGTCAATGCGATTGAACCGAATCATTTAAACAATTGATTCATTCAGGAACAAAACAGCATCATGTTGCTCAGAGACGCAAAACAGTGCTGTGGCAATTTGTTTGGAATTATTTTTGTTGTCGAAATTAGAGCAAAAACAGTCAATATGGTGTCTAAAACGTAAGTCTGTTAATTAACTTACTGTTTATTGAATTCAATGTCACATTTATAATCATGGTAATTTTTGGAGAAAAATGGCACCCTTCGTGTGAAATTAACTATAACTAAATACTAATATAAGTTATAAAATATATAAATTTTCTGCCATCTAGTCCTTGAATTGTGATCATTAATGCATTGTTCATAGCCGAATCATGCAGTGACGAAACTCACTCTAAATGCGCACACACCTAGTCTAGACTTTCACGTAATGTACCGCGTGGGGGGCGCTCTGTATGGATGTTTTTGAATTGTTTTGCAAAATACCTTAATGTTCAATCTCACATCGTTAAAATCACAATTACGATATTCTCGGCAGACATATATATCGCACCACCCCCTATTGTAGATAAACACTTTGCGAACTTCAAATAGCAATTTGAGGAAATAACTTACAGTAAACACAACCAACTGTGCAGTGTTCATGTAGTTCCAGTTATATTCACACCTTTAGATTTTTGATCTTTTATTAAAATACACTGTAAATGTATATCTACACAACTGTAATAATGTATTCCTACACTAGGGTGTCATGGGAAAATTAAAAATATGAGTTACACAGTTGTCATTGTTTTTTATTTTTCCATTGTTATTTTTAATGGAAGCTAGCTAAGTTTATCAATTTGTGCAATAGTTTTCCAGTACCTGAAATGAAGGGTCAAACCAACTTACAGTACACTTGTCACAGTATAAACAGTATTTTCATAGTTGTTTTAAATGCATTACTCAAGCACGGACCAAAAAATAATACAATAATAACTATTTGTTACAGTTAAACACAACATTACACTGCTAATACATTTACAAGCAAGTTAAAATGACACGGGGGGGGGTATAAAATAATAAAAGACAGTATTTTGCTAGCAAAATAATTACAGTAGTACTACTGAATCTGCGTGCAGTTGTTACAGTGTGATATGAATGTTCCCGTTATTTTAATATCAAACATCTAAAGGTGTGCATTATAACTGAGACCTACATGAGCACTTTACAGTTGGTTTTATGACTGTTGAGTCATTCTCCTCAAATGCAAATGAGCTTTAAATTGGCATATTTTGTGCTTGAGCCCATATTCGTAAAGAAAAAAACAGCAATATTTACATATGATTTGACATTTATTTTAATAAATATCAAAAATCTAAAAGGTTTGCATTATGACTGAGAACTACATGAACACTTCACAGCTGATTGTGTTACTGTAAGTAATTTTCCTCAAATGCTATTGAAGTTAGAAAAGTTTCTAAACCAGTGTCGTATGTAACTTTAGAGACGGTCCCTAGATTTGTGAATATCGAGTGCCGGGAAATGACACCTCTGGCCATTCTGTTGGGTCGTTTGTAAAGTCACAGATACTGTACGGACAACACGGCTCAGTTTTTCTATGTATCTTGTTCTGTTGAACGGCAAAAGTGACTTTAGTAGGCCATACTGGATTAACAGCATGCTGTCAGACCGCGCCCCCAGCTAGTCACAAGACCCTGACCAAGTCCATGGTTACACACCGAAATGTCCCCAAGAGCTAATCTTACCTAGCTATGTTAAGCTAATCTATGAATATTACCCTCTCTGTCCCTTAGTGCTACCTAATCCGTAAACATATTACCGACTTTGAAAAGAAAAAAAATCACTTACCTGAGACGATGAGTGAGCGCTTGGAAGGAGGGTGGTCTTAATGCTTTAGATTTTAATATCATTAACCAGACTTTCAAATTTAACTGGATCAAGAATTGTTTATCTAATAATGAGTTACCCTGGTTTTGGATCCCTAACCTATTATTCAAACGTTGTGGTGGCCTTAAATTTTTTATTGTCCTGTAACTTTAAGTGTAGTGAGTTACCTATTAAACTGTCACATTTTCATAAACAAGCCCTAGAATCCTGGAAGATTGCTTTTAAACATAATTTCTCCCCGCACACGTGTATTCTTTGGAACAATGAAAATATATTGTCTGGTAACAAATCACTTTTTTTCATTGAATGGGTGAATCAAAATATCTTTTCTTCCTTCTTTCCTTTTCTGATTTTGTGTTTTTGAAAGGTGCATCAATCTCGCTAAGATATTTTAATAAGGTGACAAAGTATCCCTGTCGGTTTAAAAACTTTGTTTAAAGCGCATTTATGTTATGGCTGTGTAAACAACCATTTTCCTACACTTGCATTTAATGGTGTTTATGTATTAGATAAAAAATGCAATAACTTTTTTTATTAGAATTGCTCTTTCTTCAACTCCAGGATGACCCTCTAAAGCACAATCTAAATGGAGGATGTGTTATCCGAACTCTGAATTTAAAAAACTTATGGACCTTTCCTCACAGGCTATTTATCCCAAGTAAAATTAAAGAACTCCGTTTCAAAATTGCTCATAGATACTACCTTGTAATTTATTTTTGAGCAGATTTTCTGAGAACATATCTTCAGTGTGTTCATTTTGTAATACTGATGAATAATCTATTCTACATATGTTTTATCATTGCCCATTCACCGAGTCTTTTTGGTCAGAAGTTACCATGTTAATTTTTTCCTGCTGTAACAAAATGATCGAAATAACAGAATCTATAATTTTTTTTGTCAGATTTTCATTCCAAGGACATTAATCTGGATCATATTGTTTTATTGCTTTGTCTTCTGGGTAAATTTCACCTTCATAAAGCCAGAACCATTCATTGCAAACCTAACTTTATAATGTTTTCATCTGATATAAAGTCCCTTTTTACTTCTAAGAATGTCAAATCCTTTGAACTCAAAGGCTTCTAAAACTTTTAACATTCTTGAGTCTATTGTAAGCTATCTTTAAAAGACTTTCCTTTCTTCTTTTTCTTCTTTATCATTGGTATATTTTGTTAATTTGTGTAGCTTGTCTAACTTCATGTGATGTTCGTTAGCCCCTAACTGTTCATAACTGTTGTTATTCTTTCAATTCCAATAAAAAAAAAAAGAGTGAGCGCTTGGCTGCTGATCCGCCATTTTGGCCGCCAGTGGTTTAAAACGGTGGCACTTCGTGGAATCGATTCATCTTCCCTCGGATAGTAACGCCTGTGACAATGATGACGTATTTTTGACAGTGGTTTCGCACACCGCACTTCGTGTCGCAATTCGCATGTCGTGCGTGTAACAGAGCTGTTGTGAAAACAAGCGTTGTGTCTGTAAACTGTCATAGTCGTACATTTTGGAGTTGTACTATTAACAAACACACAAAATCTCGTATCTGTAAACTGTCGTGGGCGTAGATTTTGGAATCCAACTCTGACAAAAAACAGAATTACATACAATACTTTTAAATTACGCACTGTACATTCAATGATCACAAATGCGTTGAATTACGTACCGATTAGTTTTGCAGTATTTTTCCAACCAAACCAGTTAATGAATAACTTACTGAAATCAATGAGGAACCTCCCAAATCCTTGCCTTTGGTACTGAGGCAATATCATTATGCAGGAGACATTGTACTTCTGCTGGCAAAGCTTTTCCTGTGGGAGAGAAAGAGAGAAAGATAGAGTGTGTCAGCGCACTGCCAACGCATTAGCAATTCACTGCACCTGCCGTTGTCCTGACCTGAACCAAACAACCACACAAAACCATTCAAACATATTGCAGAAAAGGTTCAGATGCAAAAACGAGCACCGTACAAGAAATGCTATCTTTAGCAACCCACTAGATAACCCGCTGTTACTCTTACTCAACTGTCATAGGATTAGATATATTTAAGGGTTGTAATACCTTTGAGAAGTATCCAACAAGATGACAACCCTTCTCATCATTCTGTATTAGAACGTAGAAGAGAAAAGGCTCCACATCGTAATACAAAGTCTTGTGATCAAGAAAAAGTTTTGCAAGCAAACAAAGGTTTTGGCAGAAAATTTTGCTGATATTTCCATCAACCTGAGCAAAGACGACAAAATGGGAAACAGTTAGAGTCAGGTATGTCATACAAGGGCAGCTCCTGCTAGTGGAGCACCTGTGAAGATCACAACTCATAAACAGAGTGCAATGAAAGGTCTCTAACACTTTTGGAGGCCTGCTAAAATCGATGCATTTCATGTTCACTAGACAAACAAGATCCTTGAAGAACTGGCTTAATCTGACATGATTAATTCATGCAAGTCCAGTTCTCATCCATGATGCGGAGATGTGTCTTTCGACAAGCTTGGCACTTCATAGCCTTTAATCTCTGGACATAACCCCCTCTTGTTTTAACTGCAAATGCAGATGATAAATTAGGATGTGGATGAAGTTGTGCATGTGCCCCTTGTGCAAGATTTAAGAGCAAGCACTGACCTCAAACACAGAGAGGTTATCCTTCCTGTAGATCTCATTAGCTGGCGGGTGAAACCACCCACATTTCTTTGAATGCCTCTGCAGAATGTCTTGGCTTTTCATGTACTTTAAACAGAACTCGCAGAGATAAAGCTTCGGTAATCTGAGGAGGTGAGCAGCAATTAATTATAATGAAGAATGTGGCATAACCAACAAGAGCAGGGAGAAACTCTAAAATCACATACTAGTTTACATTTGCTTGTAAAAAATGTTTCTGAATTAATTTCAGACTTACCTTGAGTATTCTGGAGGGTATGGTGAGGAATACCAAGTTTGTATTTCATATTTTCCAAACTCAATCAAAGGAGGGGATTGTCCTTGATCGTCACCAGCTTTCTGTTTTTGAAATAAATCACAAGTTAGAAACAGAATTAAAATACTTAAAAGAATTTGATTTTTATAATACAGCCACAATGCTAAGGTGTTTGCCAATGGTTGTGTCCAGATGCTCAAATAAAGCTCACTTAAACCAGGCTAAGCTAAGGTGACTTATGCTGGTCTCTCAGTAAGAAAAATGCCCAAAACCAGTCAAAAGACCAGACTGGGAGACCAGTTAATAGGGTTGTGCTACCCTATTAACTGGTCTCCCAGTCTGGTCTTTTGACTTTTAGGAGGGAATAATAATAATATTAAAAATGCAATATTACTATTGCAAATTACCACTGTAAAATATTTAAGAAAAAGATCATTATTAATATTTTACAGTACAACTGTAAAATTACAGTAGCAATATTTAGGTCTAATTTCTTCAACTATCAAGCTTTTTATTTAGCTCTTAAACCTTCTCTTCTGTTGATAATGGGTGGTTTACTCTCCACACCTTTGCTGTAATCTCCTTGATGCGTCTGAACAATTTCAGATCTTCTTCAGCCACGTGGTCATTGAGTGAAGTTATCCTTCCTTCCTGTGGTTCTCTTCTTGAGCATCTCTCGGCATTAAAGGCTGTGAGAGGTCAGAAAAAAGGACCTTTAAAAGTCAATATTTGCAGAATATAGCACAAAAGAACTGAAAAGATGCTGACACAACAAAACCCAAAGCTATTATAAACAAGCACTAACTAACTTCGACTCGATAGCACGCATTCAAAATCACAACTGCTAGCATGCAAATCACTACAGCCATGGAAAGGAAGGCAGATAGGAAAGGCTCATATCAACATTGCTGGCCAACACACTAACCTCAAACCTCTAACCACACATCACAGTTTGTTTCTAGGCAACAGTGACCTCTAAACAAATACTCCATTTGTGCAGAGGTTGAGAGGGAACCAAACCAGGAGCAAGGGTCATTTGAAATGCAAACACTTTACATTAAAGTGCTTGTTACTAAAGGGAAAAAGCATTAATAACTTGGGTTTGAGAGGCAGGTGTGAGCAGCATGAGGACGTGAGCAGAGAGCAGATATCTAAGGCTTTAGTGGCTTCAGAATTAATAATAAAAAAAGATCGAAGAAAAAGGTTAAAAACAAAAATGCAGAGATGCAGTATTAGTTGAAAAACAAAAATCCATGTTATTTTGCTTTTAAAAAAATGAGGAAGATGAGTAAAACGGTTGAAGATGAAAAAGCCAGTCGGCCATTTGGAGGTTCAGGCCCTGTGCTTACCATGGTTTGGGTCTGGTTTTACTCTTCCGTCTGCCAATCTGCCCTTCCCTGGTGTGATGTTCTCCCTCTGCGGGGAGGCCTTAAACCTAAACCTGCCTAGCACTTTGTGCTTTCTCAAGAAGGGAGTTCGTTTGAAATGGAGCGCCGACTTAAATGGCCGGCCTCGCTTGGGCGCCCATCCTGAGGCTGAACTGGACAGGGACGCTAATTTACTACCGAAACCCTTGACAGACTTCTTTCCTTGAAGCTGCAGGGACGGTTTGGGTGAGGTGGAAACGTCCTGGCTGTGGCGCGCTCGCTTGGGCGGTGCGTAGCTGGGGAGTCCCTTTTGCCGGGACTGTCCCTGAGTGGTAAAGATATGAGACAGTCCATCAAAGAGTCCCTTCAGCTGGTTGTTGCCTGGGAGGCTACTGAGGGATGGGCCGCTAGACTGAGAGGAGGAGCTGTGGGGGGAGTGGGCGGAGGAAGGCGAGGACGACTGGGTGGGGTTCAGCGAGATGGGGCTGTGTCCTTGTGAAGGGGACGGGGTAAGGAGAACGCTAGACGGGGCGTTTAACCTCACACCTGGCATCGTCACACTGCCATGGCATTTCCGATAGCCTCGTTTCCTCGGCCTGTGCTGTTTCGAGGAGCCCGACGCCTCACCGTGCAACCGGCGACCCAAGGGCGATGGCGTGAAAAATTTGGAAAGCCCGTCAATGAGACCTTTGGTTTTCTTGTTGATTGGGGGCAACGTAGTGAGGGTGGGTGTGGATGTGAGGGAGTCAGTGAGACTCCTGCCGTCTGTGGTGGGTATAAAGGTGCTTGATGAGGGTGGGGTACAGAAAGTGCTTATGGAACCCCTACCATGCCGTGCTTTTTCAGACAGCTCAACAGATCCCGGACCGCCACTGTCAGACCTGTGAAAGCAGACAATGGTTGCATTTAGAACACTAGCCACAAATGAACGAGAATCAGTGTGCACATTTCGACTGTGACTAAGCCTGAGCCCTGATTTCACAGTTTCAACAACACGCTCCACTGTGTCTATCAGGGCTCATAATCAAGCCTTTAGGAAAGATGTAATCCCTCAGGTCTTGCACATTTAAAAGCTTGCTGACCCAGACTCACCCAGTCTGACTGACAGCGTTCTGACTGAGCTTTACTACACAGCCATATGTTAAAAATAGACTTGCAAAGAATGCCCCAGGCTAAAAGTACATTGTAGCAGCCATGCTAATTTTAAACCTTTTGGATGAGAGGGTATGAAACCTACATATACTCTCAAGGCAAGGTTGTGAAGGACAAAAATCAGAGTAGGCCATCAAAAAAAAAGAGCATTTACAGTTTAGGCAACATACTGATTGTGAGACCTGTAACCTTAAGCCTGAAGCATAATGAACAAGATAGATGAAATGAGTTATCGTACACTGTTGGATGTGCTAGATTTTTTCTTGGCCTTCCTGGCTTTGCATATCGCCTTTTGATCTGGGCTGCTGCCTTGTGTAGCAACCGTTTTCCCTCCTGCTCCTTTGGCCTGCATACTTGGCAGATCCACATTCCTGTGGGAGGTCCAGGGAAAAGAAAGAGAGAGAGCGAAAGAGTGAGAGAGAGAGAGAGAGAGAGAGAGAGAGAGAGAGAGAGAAGGAGACAAAAAGAAAGTAGCATTTCAAGGATGGTTCATCATGTCTGCAGCCGTGACACTTTTCAGATATGTCTTTGTAGTGCTGAGCAGAGATGACCCTCTGTGCCTTTTCCTTCATTTCCACTGTCTTTAGAAGAAAAGAAACAGAGCAGAGAAAAACAAGCTTTCTACAGGCAACATACCAACAAGGAAGCACTGAATAAATGGCTTTGAAGTTGTGTGGGGTGCTCTTTTCCTGACATGGCTTCAGCCTTCTCATCCTCTTTAGAGAGGAAAATAACAAATGAACACAAATTGAATGATTAGACCTTCAGTTTATCAGATTTCACGCAACTAATTAAAGCTAAATTTGCACTGATGTTCAGTGTAGAACTGAAGCTCTCAGATATCTTGTGCAGAAATACGTGGCACTGATTCACAAGATAAGCATCACGTCCTACAATAGAGAGCTATTTCATAGTGGTGACCAAATGGAATTGCAAAAAAGAATAAAGATACAGAAGCTAACAGAGGCTGAGCATTATACATTTTCTGTATTCTTGTGATCTTGATATAAAGAAAATAAATGAAACTCTTGACAAATTTTATATTGAGAAAACAAGAAAAACAAAGCCTCAATTCTCAGACAGGTAGACTAATTATTTGAGGCCTGATATTAGAAAAAGTGTCTTAGTCATTATGCTGTTTGGCTTTTTCCATATCATTAAAAACATCTATTGCTGAACAACAATCCACGTGAATATAATTTGCAGTCACATTAATAAAAGTTCGTCATTGTGTCTGCAGTAGACTGTCGCAAAGTTCCACAGGGCCATTCACACTGGAAGCGTTCTTATAGCAGAAATGCAGACAGACGTCTTTGGTCTCGCTTTTCTGTTAGCGTCTCTTGCTATGATTAACCGTGTTATTTTTGCTATAATTAATCACACTAATTTAATGTGTTAAATTGACATCCTTAACATACAAGTTTTAGTTAAAGCATTTGCATTTCACCCATAACAAAACCCAAATTAAATTTGACGGGATTTCTCATGGCAGAATGTCACCTCCCTCCAGCAGTTTCAGACATTCAGCACTGAAGGCTCTTGTAAAATTAAGTGAAATTAACCTGTTCTGCTCTATTGAAACACTTTATGATGCTGCTCCCTTTTTATCTTGGCACTTACATGCCCATTTCAGACAAACTGCCATTAACTGAAAAGGACAAGCACAGTCATTTGCAAGCCAGAGGCGAAATCATGCAAGAGAAAGAGACTGGAGAGAGAGAGAGAGAGAGAGGAGAGAGAGAGAGAGAGAGAGAGAGAGAGAGAGAGAGAGAGAGAGAGAGAGAGAGAGAGAGAGAGAGAGAGGCACTAAATAGTTCAGGATGCAAGCTACATATCATCTTACTATTATGTAACCAGAAGCCTTTGTGTAATGGCACATTTAACAGCTTCACCTTGAGAATGGAAACATCCACAGAGGCAAACAAAAGCCTAATGTACCTTTTGGCATTCTGGAGAGCGGTGGGTCACAACACTCCATATGGAAACCCCTGTCACAGGAGTCGCAGAAGAGCATCTCGTCCTGGATGCACACACACAGAAAACAAAAAAAAAAAAGATGCAATCTACACAACACAAGTAAACAACATCCTGCAGTAAAAATTTCACACAAGCAGCGCTCTGACACTATAAAAGATGTCAGCAGGAACTGGGCCAAGGCTATCAGTGCATTTGAAAAGAACTTACAGCATTCTTCCCCTGAATCTGACAGGAACTGCATGTTTTGCATTCGATGCATTGCCATCGCAGGGCCTTGACATTTGCAGTCAAATCAGCGGAGAACTTCAGGCATGATGGATGGCCTTTGAGGAGAAATGTAGAATAAAACAAACAGGCTTTAGAGAGAGAGTCTCCAAACATGCTCAATTAAAAGAGCGACATTACCTAATCCTTTAACTTTGGCAGGAAACACAAAAGCCCTTGCTGAAACATTACAGGATAAATGTTAACAGAGACTTAATCAAGCGGAGAGAGAACATCAAAACGAAACAAATGAAAGATTCCCCCGACCATGGATCAGTTAAATATTTACACGTGGCCTCAACAATGCGAAAAACCATGCGTGAAGACTTTCCAAAATTGGTGTCTAAAAGCACTGTATTATCAAACACTTCTGAGCGGCTAATTAAGGATAATTTGATCTTAACGAGGCAGAAATGGTACGCGCGCACACCGTAATGGCAGTCGATCCGTTATAGTCATGTAAAAGCATGCACTCCTATCCCTGAGGGCTGCAAACCAGCTGCGGTTTACAGTGGGAGCACATTTTCTATACTTTCATGAACACTTAATGAAAACCACCTCTGCGTTGTTAAGTCAAACTCAGCCATAAAAATGTCACCGGGAGAACAATTGCTTGTGGCATTTCAAAATCACTGTTCAAAACAAATTACGACATAAGAGCAGGTAATTTAACAGGAACATGGCAATTCTGTCTGGAGGAGGGAAAAAATAAATAAATTAGAGTAAAAGAAACAAGCGAACTTGAAGCGGGGGAAAAAAACATCTTATAAACTGCACACCTTTCAGCTTGAATCCATCTGTGATTGTGTAAAACCCTTCTGCCAATACTTCTACAGAACAGACAATTTTTATAGTTGTTAAATACAAAATCTGCCTTTTCCAGGCTTCAAGCATCCTTCCTGAAGATCTTTTACCACATTTCTCAAACATAAAGCCCTACACACATGATCCCAAACAAGAAAAAACTTGCATATAAGCTACCATCTTTCTCCGTCTCATCATCATTTCCTGGGCTGTTTCAAAGATTTATACATCATTCTCATTGCACTCTGACATGTGATGCACCAAAATTTGATTAACTGAAAATGGTGTTTTAGGGCCAAAAAAAGACAACTGACTGAAAACTGAAAACATAAACCGCAAATTAAGCAGATTGACCAGAAATTTAGACATGGAAAAAAAGCAGTCTGCATGTAAAATGATCCAGTTAAACATATTTAATGCAAACACTGGTTAATGAAGATGATGTCTTGTCAGAAAGTGTGTTTATAGTTGATAAGACACACACAACTGCTCTGATGCGAGATGATGAGAGGCGTGCAGAGAAATGCAGATGGACAGAAAACACTGCTGCGCATTAATCTTATACAAGACAGTGAAAGCATATTGCGGTCAAAATTCAAACTCCATTGCAAATGGAGTTCAGATTTGTTTTTCCTAATTGTGCATGCACAATGTGTGGCAATTCAAATACTTAAAAATAGAATGCATATTTTGAGTTTGCATTTTCCTTTTGGATCCTGGCTGATTAATAAGAGCATTTCCTGTTTTTAAAAAGACTGCACACATGCACTTATCTGCCTCATGGACTAACCATGTAATGTAATATACTCTAGGGTACAGATGTACCTTCAAAAATTAAATGAATTCAATTAAATAAAAAAAACAAAAATAAATAAAAATAAAAGTAATATTGAGGGAATTGTGATCCCTTTTACACACAGAAAATAGTCTAAAAAAGTAGAAGCTCTGTTTTGAACAGTTATTTAAACAATATTTTAAAAAGTAGCCTTTGTGGCATTGAAAGAAGACACCAATTGAAGGAAGTTAGTGCCCATGATACAGAATCGACAGTTGTTACAAACAAGTTGCAAAAGTTTTGGTTTTCATTTGAATTGTCCAGAATGTACAGCTTCTCTTGTGGCCAAGAATTTTCATTTAGGTGCATCACTATCTGACAAATTTTCTTCTGGATTTGACTCAATCACATGATCATGCTATCAACTGACACTGCTGATGATTGAAATACGGTAACTATACTGCTGAAAAATCTAACAATTTTTTTTCTAAAATTTCAACACAACTGACAATTATGAGCAGCTATCCAAACAGAAATTTCTGGTTTGGTTATAGCTAAATGGTTAGTTACAAAGTTTGATTCACACTTCAACCAATAACATTCCTAGTTATGTGATAACTTGCTTTGGCCAGTTGGCACAGACGTTCAGATGATGCACTGTCCATATATAGGCACCACTCAGTCTGAGAGTTCAAACATGGTTCTTACCACTACTCCCACAATCAGCACAGGACAGCAGCTCCTCTGGCCTCTTGTCTCGATTGGACTCCTTTGTGCCTAAACAGAAGCTGCATATGGGTATGGGATCAGCACGTGGCTAGAGAGAGAGAGAGAGAGAGAGAGAGAGAGAGAGGGGAGAGGGGAGATGAGAGATGGAAGAGAGAGAGAGGAGAAAAAAAAAGAGCATGCTTTTAATTGATGTAAACCTTAATTTGAATATAACTGGCAACAAAGTGTCAACATTTCTTTAAATTCCTCTTTTAAAAAAGGCTACGTTTTATAAAACTAAACACTAAAGATGTACTCCAACTAAACCCCCAACAGCTGAATGAGTGCAGTGCCTTAAATCATATGTACACACACACACACACCAAGATTTAAAACACAGTATGACTATTATTAAACAAGGCACATGAGTGGCATAGACAATGAGTACAGATTGGAAGATTTGGCATGTGTTTTGATTAGCTTTGTTTGAATATCGGGTGTCAAAATAGACAGGTGGTTACAAACCCAGGGAGCCAGCTAGTTATTAAGCATGTGATTACAGAGGACAGATACGTGGTGCCAGATAGAAAAGCAGTTCCTGGCAGAGGAAGGGTACCAACATGAGTCAAAGCAATCTCAAATCACTCCATTAAACGAAAATGCACTTTATAGGGATGTTAGGCGTACTGATACTTTAGTACCAAGTAACAAAATGAAAAAAAAAAAGATACTAAGAACGCAACTAGACTTTCTACAGTATTGGTAGTACAGACTCAAACGGAATTGAGTGCTGTCTGACTGAGGATGGCTGCTAATCTAATGATCAGCTCTGTGAATTTTGCTTTGACATGTAAATGCAACCTATTAGTGGTTTTATATATACAGTGGGTACGGAAAGTATTCAGACCCCCTTAAATTTTTCACTCTTTGTTATATTGCAACCATCTGCTAAAATAATTTAAGTTAATTTTTCTTCTCATTAATGTACACACAGCACCCAATATTGACAGAAAAACACAGAATTGTTGAATTTTTGCAGATTTATTAAAAAAGAAAAAAAACTGAAATATCACATGGTCATAAGTATTCAGACCCTTTGCTGTGACACTCATATATTTAACTCGGTGCTGTCCATTTCTTCTGATCATACTTGAGATGGTTCTACACCTTCATTTGAGTCCAGCTGTGTTTGATTATTCTGATTGGACTTGATTAGGAAAGCCACACACTGTCTATATAAGACCTTACAGCTCAAAGAGCATGTCAGAGCAAATGAGAATCATGAGGTCAAAGGAACTGCCTGAAGAGCTCAGAGACAGAATTGTGGCAAGGCACAGATCTGGCCAAGGTTACAAAAAAAATTCTGCTGCACTTAAGGTTCGTAAGAGCACAGTGGCCTCCCTAATACTTAAATGGAAGACGTTTGGGACGACAGAACCCTTCCTAGAGCTGGCCGTCAAGCCAAACTGAGCTATCGGGGGAGAAAGGCCTTGGTGAGAGAGGTAAAGAAGAACCCCAAGATCACTGTGGCTGAGCTCCAGAGATGCAGTCGGGAGATGGGAGAAATTTGTAGAAAGTCAACCATCACTGCAGCACCTCCACCAGTCAGGGCTTTATGGCAGAGTGGCCCAACGGAAGCCTCTCCTCAGTGCAAGACACATGAAAGCTTGCATGGAGTTTGCTAAAAAAACACCTGAAGGACTCCAAGATGGTGAGAAATAAGATTCTGGTCTGATGAGACCAAGATAGAACTTTTTGGCCTAATTCTAAGCGGTATGTGTGGAGAAAACCCGGCACTGCTCATCACCTGTCCAATACAACAGTGAAGCATGGTGGTGACAGCATCATGCTGTGGGTGTGTTTTTCAGCTGCAGGAAGGACGACCGGGATGCAAAATTCGAGGGGAAAGATGAATGCGGCAAGTACCAGGATATCCGGACGAGAACCGTCTCCAGAGTTGCTCAGGACCTCAGACTGGGCCGAATTTTTACCTTCCAACAAGACAATGACCCTACGCACACAGCTAAAATAACGAAGGAGTGGCTTCACAACAACTCTGTGACTGTTCTTGAATGGCCCAGCCAGAGCCCTGACTTAAACCCAATTGCGCATCTCTGGAGAGACCTAAAAATGGCTTTCCACCAACGTTTACGATCCAACCTGACAGAACTGGAGAGGATCTGCGAGGAGGAATGGCAGAGGATCCCCAAATCCAGGTGTGAAAAAATTGTTGCATCTTTCCCAAAAAGACTAATGGCTGTATTAGATCAAAAGGGTGCTTCTAATAAATACTGAGCAAAGGGTTTGAATACTTAGGACCATGTGATATTTATTTCAGTTTTTCTTTTTTAATAAATATGAAAAAATGTCAACAATCTGTGTGTTTCTGTCAATATGGGGTGTTGTGTGTACATTAATGAGGGGAAAAAATTAACAAATGATTTTGCCAAATGGCTGCAATATAACAAAGAGGTGAAAATTTTAAGGGGGGGTCTGAATACTTTCCGTACCCACGTGTGTGTATATATATATATATATATAATATCCTATATATTAGGGGCTGCAAGACGCGGTTCTGGTAAAAAAATCAACGGTACCGTTTCACACAGGTTCAGGCATGCACTAGGGCCGCGGTTCAACTTAAATCTGACAATGTATCTGTAATATGGTTTGTTAGAGTTTGGATAAAGCATGTTTCTGTTGATGGATACAAATTCTGGCTTCGCAATGCATTACAACAAGAGCGATGAGGGAGAAAAAACAACTATACTTGGACAAACCAGTCACTCTTTGTTCAACGCGAGTGCTGCATGTTGGAATAACTGTCATTTGTGCCGTCATCACGTGGCCAGTTTAAATATTAAAGAGCCAGAAAACGCAAACTCGCGCGCGCAGTGAGAAGATCTGCGTGTGCACTCATCCGAAGAGCGTGAACCCGTGTCTCAGAACGCGCGCAAATATTAAGCTCTCTTTGAAGTATTGCGCTTGAATGGACAAATTCACACAAAAATTATGTCAAAATGCCCGTTCTTGATGAGTATCCTGGCGACCATACTCGGCTTGAAAACTGCAACAACAACGAAATCACTCACTGCTCTTGATTGAATAACTTCTGTAACTTTAATAAGGATTAATCTATATTTAATCTATACAGTCAAGACTATGCAGTGTTATTTTACATTTATTTTGATTTTCCCTTATTTCAATTCTGTACCTAAAAAAAACTAATGTTTAGACCAACCTGAAAATAAACGAAAGCACTGTTTATTTTATTGTATCTTTGCTCTATTGTATTGATTTGTGGCGGTAGTTGAATGTGTCTTATTTTTGATTTTTATTTGAAAGACAATTGGTTGTTGTCCCGTAAGCATAACAATAGCGAACGTTCACTCGAAACCGGGACTCTAAAACTCGTTGATACAAACTGGAACCGTGAGTAAGTGAAAAATTGTGAGCACGCACGCGAATAAAGATATAATAGATGATATATATATATCTATTATAATATCTAATATAATACATACATAACGTTTATCTCAATAAATTATAATGTTTTGGAAAAGTTCATTTATTTCAGTAATCAACTCAAATTGTGAAACTCGTGTAAATAAATTCAATGCACACAGACTGAAATAGTTTAAGTCTTGGTTCTTTTAATTGTGATGATTTTTGCTCACATTTAACAAAAACCCACTAAGTCACTATCTCAACAAATTAGAATACTTAAGACCAATAAAAAAAACATTTTTAGTTTATTGTTGGCCTTCTGGAAAGTATGTTGATTTTTTATTGTACATGTACTCAATACTTGTAGGGGCTCCTTTTGCTTTAATTACTGCCTAAATTGGTTGTGGCATGGAGGTGATCAGTTTGTGGAATTGCTGAGGTGGTATGGAAGCCCAGGTTTCTTGACAGTGGCCTTCAGCGATCTAGTCAAGTCAAGTCACTTTTATTTATATAGCGCTTTTAACAATACAGATTGTTACAAAGCAACTGAACAGCATTAATTAAAAAAATAGTGTGTCAATAATGCAAAATGACAATAGTAAACACTCAATTTTTCAGTTAAAGTCAGTTCATCATTGATTTCAGTGATGTCAACATCCAGCTCAGCTCAGTTTAATAATATCTTTGCAATCAAGTCAACAATAACGCTGGAATTACGTGCATGCATCTGGCAAGGTTTTGGTCTCTTGTTTATCATTTTCCTCTTGACAATAACCCATAGATTATCTATGGGGTTCAGGTCTGGTGAGTTTTCAAGCACACCAACACCATGGTCATTAACCAACTTTTGGTGCTTTTGGCAATGTGGACCGGTGCCAAATCCTGCTGGAAAATGAAAACAGCATCTTCAAAAAGCATGAAGTGCTCCAAATTTTCTTGGTAAACGGGTGCAGTGACTTGGTTTTCAAAAAACACAATGGACCAAAACCAGCAGATGACACTGCACCCCAAATCATCACAGACCGTGGAAACTTAACACTGGACTTCAAGCAACTGGGCTATGAGCTTCTCCATCCTTCCTCCAGACTCTAGGACCTTGACTTCCAAATGAAATACAAAACTTGCTATCATCTGAAAAGAGGACTTTGGACCACTGGGCAATATTCCAGTTCTTTTTTCTCCTTAGCCCAGGTAAGACGCCTATGACGTTGTCTGTGGTTCAGGAGTGGCTTAACAAGAGGACTACGACAACTGTAGCCAAATTCCATGACACATCTGTGTGTGGTGGCTCTTGATGCCTTGAACCCAGCATCAGTCCATTCCTTGTGAAGTTCACTTCACTCATTCTTGAATCGATTTTGCTTGACAATCCTCATAAGCTGCGGTTCTCTCGGTTGGTTGTGCATTTTTTTCTTCCACACTTTTTTCCTTCCACTCAACTTTATGTTAACATGCTTGGATACAGCACTCTGTGAACAGCAGCTTCTTTGACAATGAATGTTTGTTGCTTACACTCCTTGTGAAGGGTGTCAACGATTGCCTTCTGGACAACTGTCAGATCAGCAGAATTCCGCATGATTGTGTAGCCTAGTGAACCAAAAATGAGAGACCATTTTGAAGGCTCAGAAAACCATTGCAGGTGTTTTGAGTTGATTAGCACGTCACCATATTCTAATTTGTTGAGATAAATTGGTGGGTTTTTGTTTAAATGTGAGCCAAAATCATCACAATTTAAAGAGCTATAGACTTAAACTACTTCAGTCTGTGTGTGTTTAATTTATTTAATACACGAGTTTCACATTTGGTTCTTGAATTACTGAAATAAATGAACTTTTCCATCACATTCTAATTTATTGAGATACACCTGTTTAGTATATCATATTTATATATATTTATAATATATATATATATATATATATAAAATTAAGCACCAAATCAATCAATCTAAAAAAGAAAAAGACAATACATTTAAATCAACACCAGTTCAATAGAAAGACTTCTTAACTTAGACTATTCAAAAGTTTAAAGTCAGTAGGATTTTACAGTAAATTAACACCTCCAATCAGCAAGGATATAACTGATCAAAAGTGACATGAAGAAACTTACAAAAGCAATTCTATTTAGAATAAATTATGTTCTTTTGAACCTCTTGGAAAAAAAGACCATAGTTTACACAAAAATATTAAGCAGCACAACCTGCTTTCAACATTGATAATATGAAATGTTTCTTGAGCACCAAATCATGTGGATCATGTGACACTAAAGACTAGAGTAATTACTGCTAAAAATTCAGCTTTGCCATCACAGGAATAAATTACATAAACATATCTAAATAGAAATGTTATTTCAAATTGCAATAATATTTCATAACATTACTTTTTTTTACTGTATTTTTGATCAAATAAATGCAGCCTTGGTAAGCATAATATAATCAATAGGCATATATGTTGTTATTGTGACATACTAGCACTGATCAGTGTAGAGTGTTCAGGCATCCAAGATCTCTGGAGATCAGACGCAAATCTGGATGCAGAATCCATGAGACGTGATCCCACAAACAACAGGAAATTAAATGTCTCCTTTGAATTTAGGAGGCGTGCTGCATTTGACTACTGTAAAGATTACATTCTTGTGTAAAAGCCTTCTAAAAGGCAGCAGCCAAAACAACAGACATTGATCAAACACACATACATGGTACTACCGATGAAGGATAAAGGATGACCAGCAGGATGTGTGCACATAACCCCACACACACACACACACACTGCCTTGCCGTATCACTGAGCACTGTGATACACAATGCTGAGCCTGTGTAAATATTGGCAATGGGATGTTATACAACTGCGAGAGGTGTAGCCAGTGCCCTCTGAACGAGGGCAACGCATGGTGCTGATGCCAAAAGAAGATTAGAGGAAACCGAAAAGGCTCAGCGAATAGCTCGAGAGATAAGACTATCTTTCCTCCCAAGAAAGCCTATGGCATGCAGGACTCATGTAGTGGAGATCAGAAAAAGGTTACATGGAATCTGACGGGAAAGTCTGCCACCACACCCTCACATCTCCAAATAGTTGCGTCTAAATCTCTGCATGGGTTGCGTAAGCCTATTCAAGCCTTAGAGTCCTTAGATTCAGCATTAGACGCTCACAAAAACACACCAGTCTCCGGAGAAGAGGAACCGGTAGAACTTGAGTAAACAAGCAAGCAATTCAGCTCAATTCTCTCCCAAAAGGCTTGTCAGCAAGAGACGGAGCGTTCTGTTGGGGGATGTTGTATATTAGATGCAGATGGGGCATTAGAAGACAGAATAAAACTACATCTAGTGGGTATGTTCTCTGTACCATCTCAAGAGAGCCACTCAGGCTGAGCTCCTGCTGTGCAGTGTTGATAAATATTGAGTGTCTGTTCTGGTGAGAAACCTGTTGAGAGTAATGCCAGACTAATTGTTTTATGCAACAGGCAATCAATCCCTAGCCTATTAATCATTTTGGCAGACCATCAATTTGCAGATGGGTTATTCATAAACATTGCAAGTTTTCATTTAAGTGCCAATTGAAAGGCTCCAATCGATGGCCCCTGAATGATACGCATAGCTCTTCATACAAATGAAGAGTTGGTTAGTGCTCAGAACTAAACTTGCGCTCATTGCTTATAAAGGGCTTCTCTCCCCGAGGGCAACGTAATCAAGATACACAACAAAAATCCCACCATGCACATAATGCTTGACCTCAATTGCCTCCAAATAATACATCTGTATTCATGCACAGGAGGGGAAAAAGAACAGGCACCGCCGTCTCATATAAATACAAATAAACCCTCTACTGCAGCTCTACACACCACATCATTCAATAACATTAGCGCTAAATTGATTTCAATGGCAGAATTCCACTGCCTCTCATTGGATTTCAGCAGCACATGAAATGCATGCATTTACTTCACACGCATAGAGTGTTCATGTGCACAAAGATAAAAACAAAAGCATAGCTACTTGAAAGCCTGGCATTCTTAACATTGAGTTAGATATGATCTGAACATAAGCTACTTGATATTAGGGCTGTGCGATTAATCGAAATCGCGATTTGAGACATTGCGATTTCCTTAGGGATGCACGATATATCGGCCACTATATCGGTATCGGCCGATAAATGCTCATTTTTTCTGTTATCGGTATCGGCCTGATAAGAAAATTTGGCCGATATCTTAAAGCCGATAAATAATGCATTATTTCCTTCAGAGACACTTCAGATGCGCGCTGTTCGTTTGCAGCCTTTTGTGCAATTGTACATTGTAATATTGTGTTTATTTGATGTATATCTGATTTATCTCATATAGAATGCGTTTGGTTAAATTAAAAGAGCGCTTCAGTTTACCGGTGATCATCTTTAGCTCAGCGCACGCAGCTCAAACAGCAGTGCACAACATTAATAACTATGATTGGGAATGTCGTGTATATAACATTCTAATGAGAACGTTATTATAATAAAACGATGTGAATTCTTTGGGTTTAGTTGCTGTGTTTCAGCGCGTTGATATGGGAAGAGTGCATCCACAACAGGATCACACATTCTGACTATAGCACGCAATAACTGCATCATTTTGTACATATATAAGTTGTAATATTATGTTTATGTTGTATTAATATTAATCTCAGGATGCATTTCCTTGAGTTAAATAAGCTGCCAGCAAAACGCTTCAGTTTACCATGTTCATTCAGCTCTTCAGCTTCAGCACGCACAGCTCAACGGCTGCTATTTAAAACAGTGGTATTAATTTGTTACTTTTTCAAAATCATTGATACATTATTAATAACAACAACCACTTGTATTTTTCTCTTATTATTTTCATCAACAATATGGTTTAGTAATTAAAATCATTTAATTATTGTCCGTGCAGAGGCTATTCCGTTTTTAGATCTGTGGCGCATTCATTTAGATTTTTTACACGCGTAATGATGTCCAGTGACTTGTTTGCAATATTTATGCATTATTTTATTTATTTGTAAGACTTTTTTATGACTAAATTTGGTAATGGGAGAGTAAAAATATTTTTAAAACGTACACCGTTCAAACTAGGCTGCTTATGTTGAAGTGTTTGGGATGTGGCTTTTAATGATGAGACCTTTTTTGTAATCGGGCTCTCAAAAAGTATATAACAATTTGGATATAGATTTATTGGCCAACATATCGGTTATCAGCTTTCAAAAATAAAGAATAATCGGTTACGGGTATCGGCCAAAATTTTCATATCGGAGCATCACTAGCTTCCTAATCGCAAAGCCTGCGATATGGAAGCGATATTACTCTGTTCCAGAGCATATGCATGACTGACAGCCTTGAGTTGCAGTCTTACTAACAAATAGAGTGAGCGCACATCCGTTCTCCCCAATCAGCAATGCTCTAGCCAACTGAGTAAACACTTACCATAAAAAAAAATAAAGAACGCGGGAGAGAGACAGAGTGGGATTATGGTGTCTAATGGGTCAGATCGATAGTTAGGCAAATTAAAACTAAAGAAAACCGTATGCAACTTGAGCCTCGAAATGACAGACAACGAACAAAAAAAAGGTAATTTCCAAGAGCTGCATCACAGCGCATATCAAAAGCTCCAGTATCGGTTCTGTTTTCAGTACTGGAGAATAAAAGATACATGCTTAGATGTTTTTGTTAGTACCCGTGAACGTTATCTTACACATTAGCTACCAACAGATTTAAATTTGAAATAAGTGTATAAGCATGGTTGTATTCCCAATTCAGACGACGCACCACACAGCTGGTTGTGAATGCTTATCATACTCGCTCCTCTCTGCCCCACGCGGTGTGAATCCCGCGTCACGGACGAGCCGTTCACGCTTGCCACACTCACGCAGTCTGTCTCGTAATGCTCGTTTATACTCGCAAGTCTTCACGAGCGCATCTGGCTGTATGGATGAGGCTTGATGCACGCGCGCAACCTGTCTCGACTCGCGCCTGGCTCAGCGTTTAAAACAAATATAAATTCAGTCTAACTACTTGCTAATTTCACTTGGATGAAATGAAACATTCAGCACATTTTCCACTTGCTCTTAAAAATCCCAAATACTTAAAATGAATAAAACAGCCTATGTAACATATGTAATACTTTAATAATTGACTTACGAAATACAGTTCTTTATTTATAAAAAATAAAACAAATATTTTCTGTGAAATTCAGTAAATAAGTTAATTCTGTAAAAGTAGTTATAACATTATAATCTTGCCTGCTGAAAAAAAAAAAATAGAACCCCTCCCAAAACACAATAAAAAATTTAATGGATTTCAGGGTTATAATGGGAATTGTATTGGTTTTAATGTAAACTATAATGGTGTCTATTTGATGGGTTCTATTGGTGGGATGTAATCTGGCAGATGGCAACCAATAGAATAACAGTAATTCTTATTGGAATAATGCCCAAAACAAAAAGGAATTTTGTAATGGTTTAATGGAAATTATAAGAATTTCTGTGATGGTTTCTATGGTTTTTTTTTTTTCAGCAGGGTAATGATACTCATGCTGTGCTGCATATTATTGGCAATATTGAGCTGAAGCTTGACTTCGCAAATCAAATCGCAATATCTGTCAAAAAAATAAAATCGCAATTTGATATTTCCCCAAATCGCACAGCCCTACTTGATATGTAGGAAAAACGAAACAAAAATAAACACGCAGATTCTCAAATGATTTCTTAGAACTCAAGACATAAATATATAACGTGAACTTATGTATGTGTAGCCAAACTGTCATTATGGAGGTGATTATATGCACTATTTAAGCTAGGGCTGGGTTTTAACTTTTGACACAAATTTCACGATTCGATATGATTCTCATTCACAAGCTTGCGATTCAATATCGATTATTTTGGATATATATCAGGTACAGTACATGCCAAATTTTCTCAAGGAAAAAAAAAATCTCTCAACTAATGCTGTAAAATATACATGAGTCGGTTGGTACTACATTACTATAATACTGAAGGTTAAAACTGACTGATTTGTTAAAATTACACTTAATGACGTTTTAAAATAATAAAGTTACAATTGCATAATAATATTTCTACTTCAATTCGTTTTATTTTTTTATATAAATGGTGGCTGTCATAAAAACTTGTTGGATTTATTCAAACATAAATGAAACATTGAAGAACAGTCAAATTTATAAAGAATATGTTGCATATATTTAGCAAAATGCCCCTCTACAGTTTATTTTTCTATCCGACTAATGAGTTTATGGCCACCAAATATGTTTTCCTGAGGTAAATGTGACATTACGTGACATTGTACAAGCCGTTATACTGACGTATTAGGCCTATTGACGTTGCTTAACGCCACGAGGGGGGGAGGGGGAAACCATGATTGAGCGATTTTATATGAGCGACACGCAATACAGCATTGGTAAGTTGTACCATTCTTTTGTCATGTTTATTTAGTGCTGAAACTGGTATTAATGTGGAGGAGATGAACAGTTCACGTGCGCTAGAGCGATCTGTCATTCTCCACCATTAAACAGCGCAAAACGACATTATTGTTGAAATCTGCAAACAATGAACATAATTTGAAAATCTGAGACTTGGTTTCATATAAAAGTACCCAAAGCACAATGCTTATTGCGAATATTGGAGGGACCAGTGCCCCTTCGTGTTCGTCCTATTAAATGAAAAAAAAGGCTAGATAATCGATTCTTGGGATGGAAGAATCGATCTCGTTCCAAAATGAAAGCGATTAATATCGTGATAGATATTTTTTTATCCAGCCCTAATTTAAGCATCATGTAAATCCTGCTAGAATCCAAAATTTCCCATCAGCACTAGAAGGACCATCATGTTTTTCCCCACTGCAATTTACACAGCTCAAATTTACAACTAACCTTAAGTATAAATTGAACACCTCTGAGAGTGGCATCATAAATACATGGGCATTTACTGCTAACTTAATGGCGATCCGGAACCACCACAAACATTTAAGCCTATTAAAATTTGTACATTAATATGGGGTTCTCAATGGCTGACAATAACATTTTTACTTAAAGGGACAGTTTCACACTTATATCATTCCAATCCTGTATGACTTTCATCTGTAGAGCAGGAATATATTAAAGTTAGTTTTTTTTGTCAATACAATAGAAGTCAATAGGGTCCAATGTTGTTTGGTTCCAAAAATATATTTTCTGTTCCACAGAAGAAAGTCAGTAATAAAAGTTTGGAGTGATAGTAAGGCAAGTAAAAGATGATTTCTTTAACCACCCCCAATCATGAGCATTTAGGATAACGTTTAGAACAGTACCCTACAGTTTCATATAGGTCTTACTAAATTGGCTAAAACTAATGCACAACAGAGTTACTGAAGAGAATACAATAATGCATAATGCACTGTAATTGACTAGACCTTCCTCTTCCAGTGTGCTGGATTAACCAGAAGTTGTGTCAATCACAATTTTTAACCTCTTTCCTGACTCATCATTTAATGATTGATGAGACTGTAAAACATATGACAATATCGCAAACTACTGTTTCAAATATGTACTATGGAATATCGCCTCCTAGTGTTTTTTTTTAAAAAGCACAAACTTAATTTAGCACTAAAAAAAAATAAAGTAAGCAGCATATAGTTTTTACTGTGCAGTAAGTCTTAGCATTCCATTCCAATCCTAGCCATGGTTACATATTTGACAGAATTAACACAAACCTAGCAACAAAACTACCGTCTCTACTTGCTCGTAAATTACACTAGGACACATTCTCACATCAGTGAGAACAAATATGTGTTGGCTGCTGACTCCACCCTGCTGAATATTGTGACAAATATGTGATCTGGAATGTTTGCAAAAGGAACATTCCACAGATGACACAGCATTCCTATCTAAAACGGCAATAATAGCGTTGTTACTCTGAGACGGGTCTATTTCACTGAGGGACACACGTCCTTTTACCTGAAGCATTTAGCTCATTAATTAACAATATCCTTCTATTTAAAGCAACATCACAAAGCAACACCACAAACATGCTTTTGTCAGTTGTTTTGTCCACTAAGTGGAGCTAGTGCGCATCCACACCAGGCTGATGACAGAAGGTTCTGTGCCATGTTTGGCTCTGAATTAAAGGCCAGTGAATCCTGACTGCAGCGGCTGCACTGGGAACAAGCAAGTGCTACAGGTGCAAGAGCGTAAAACAAACAAGAAACATGTGGCTGTGATGACCACAGGGGCATGTACATGTCTTTATTTGAACAATGCAGAAGTGAAATGCTTACAGGAAGCACATGAGGTTTTCACTGATGTTTTCAATGGACGTGTGAAAAAAAAGAAGAGTTACTTTCATGTGTGTTGTGTACAAATGCAAATTCACTATTCTAACCAGTCTCGGGTCTAATAAATGTTTAAAATTTAGCCCCATGCCAGCTAACATGGCTATATTAGTCAATTGTATCTCCATCCATCCACTACTATGTTTCTACTGCTCCAGAAAAGCCAAGTATGCATACTTCGGCACGAGGCCAAATGTTGTAAAAACATGCACAGAGTTTCTTACAGGTCTAAAGGACTGCATGCTAATTAATCAGTTAATCAAAACACTAGCTAAACTAGTTGGACAATGTATCGGCTCGTTGTTGGGTAATTAGTCAACCTCTGCAAACATACATATATAAACTCTGCTTTTCTGTAGCTCAAACAGGAGAGCATGGGTTTGACTCCCATGAAATGCATGAATTGAAAGACAAACTGCAATATAGGTTGCGTTGCATAAAAGCATCTGCCAAATGCATAACTAACATTTAAAAGCTATGTGAGCCATCCGTGAAGCAGAATAATGATGATCAGTAAAAAACACTTAAAAGCAAAGTAAACATGGGTTCATCCCACATTAAACGTGACTGCTGTGCCTCTTATCTACATAAGCTTCCTGAGATCTCATCTTGGATTGCCACAAGTAGAGGCATATCACTTTTGAATGCCGGCATGGATGTGGTTATGCCTTGCCCTCATCCCATAACCAGACACTGACAGTAATTGACACGTAAATTGTGTGTCTCTTGGCTCGGTTTGTGTGATCCAATGCAGTGACATGCACATCAGCATCATCTTTCAAGTGGTTTGAGACCAAATAGAGCCAGAGAGAGAGAAGTAGTTTTATTTAAGCCTGACGACATCTCATGCTTCAGTGTGAAAGAGGAATGTAGAGCAGATCTGTTCTAACGCTGACCCGTGGCTCGTCCCATTACATTTTCCAACAGCTCTATTAGCTCATCCAGGCCTCTAAAGCCCAGGAACTTAACGAGGATGGCAGGCCTATTACATTACCATTACTTCATTCAGGTCAGTCTGCCTGAGGAACAGCAACATGGCACACGCTCAGGTATCTGAGACTCAGGTTAGCAAAGTGACAATTACTCCAGCACTAATTAAGCCATCTCCACTTCAGGCTGTGTCTGACCCTTACTAATTATGCATATATGTGGTGGCAGTGGCTTAATGCTTAGGGACTCGAGTTGTTAACACAAAGCAAACAGGTTCAATAGCAACAAAAATTGATCCAGGGGCTCTAGTTACAGAGATCTCAGGAAACCACTAAACCCAAACAGCAAGTAAAAATCTGTACTACTGGCCTGCTTAGGCCAGCAAAAACAATTTTTGTGTTAGCTTCTTTTCTTAGTCCAACTAAGGCCTTAATATTCATCTCAAAAAACATTAGCGAGTATGAGTTCCTTCACATAAGCCGCAGGCTCTTTGAGACTGCTGTGCAAACAATAATGCTGATTGAAGAGTTAAAAATATACCAGATACACGGAAAGAAAGTAGTGCTGCTTTGAAAGGAGCATTTAGCAGAAGTCACAGAGGATGGAGAAGATGACATCGACAAACTTCACACTGAGCTGAACAGTCGCACACATAGAAGAACAAATAATAAATTTCACCTATGAGGGTTAGCTGACTTAAGCATCATTTTCCAACTGCAAGTTCACTCTAGAGCAGTTTTTCTTTGCATTTTTGGTCTTCGGTACTCCTACAGACACATCAGTAAACCCTGTGTACACCATCAGAGATGTACAGCTTTATATAAATGCAGAGCAACTTAATACAGCGACTGCCAGTGGGTGTGAAGACGTAACCATTACTAGCAAAACCACAACTAGGAACACCAACTTGCAACCAAGCAGTGGCAAAATGAAGCCTTTGGTGGTGTACCTGTTCGAAATCAATAAGAAATGTTTTAGTTAATATTTATTGCAAATCTGTATTGAGTTACATGTACATAAAATGTTAATATATAAAATGTAACTATGGTGCGCATTTATATTTTCTTTATATTTTAGTTCCTTTTTACACAAATAATGAATCACTATTAATTAAATTCATCTATTAACAGACCTTGATCAAATCAAAACTGAAACGTTTACAAGACCACCCCTGGTTAGGAATCAATCAACTGGACTAATTGATTAATCCCAAGTTATTCATGTACTTTTGGTTGCAACTAAACTTTTAAAGGCAAAATTCTGCGGTTTCTTAGGGAGACTAAAGTAAAATGCACTGCTAAGACCATAATGCCGTAATGAAATTTCTAGAAAGTGAGCAAATTGCACCAGCCACAGCTGGTAAACAGCAGTCTAGTACTGTTTCAACACCATTACTGAAGAACAGATGTAATCAACAAAGCTTTAACAGACCTTCATTGAATTACTATCTTTTAAACGAAGCAAGAGTTTCAAGAACGTCAAAAAGAGAGGCCAGCCATGAGATCTAATACACCTTCAACGCAAAATCTAATCCCGCCAGCTAATGGGACAAAAGAAAGCCGGATTTGGCTCTCTCTTTTCTCATAATTTAACCCCTCGCAGAATATGATAAAGAGGCCAGGAGCAGCTGCAGACTGACCAGTCCCCAAGCACACAATTAACAACAAAAGAGCCCTTTTAACGCATTGAGCTAATCAGCAGCCAGCCCACCACTGCAGTCCCCCTGAACCATCTGCAAGACGGCAGACCGTCTCCGTGATTGTGAAAAAAAAGACTGGCACCATGCTATCATGTCCTAGGGTCAATGAAGCACATTGCTTAGCAACAGTCAAGCCCCCATGCATGGGAAACCAAAAGCTTTAGCTTTCAAAGAGCAACTCAAAGAGTGAACAAGGGAATGTGCTCCAAGATTTGATTACCAAATGGCCTCTGATTGTTCGCTGACCACTGTAGGAAAAGAGAGCATTAAGAGCCACCTAGCTTGGACCTTAAGTGACCAGCAATGAAACACTTTTACATTTTCATTGGTCTATGGACTATAGCTACATTGTGCCTAAACTATGTAATATGATAAAGAGCTATATATAGTCCAAACTGAACAAATGCTATTTATGAAGACTGGAAATGCCAGTCTGCAATGTCACGACTGGTGCAAGAATAATTTAAAAGGTATTATAAAAAGTTTGCAGCTTTTTATACAAATGTTTAGAGGGAAAGGCCAGACAAGGTTGAGTCCCAGTTAAAAGCAACCAAAAACACAGGACACCAGAGGAGGGGAATCTATAATAATCCCTGTAATAATAAGGTTATAATGGATTGTCAACATTTCCTAACCAAATTTGCCTAGAATAATGTAGGGATCTCAAACACAGTGTTAATTTTGACAGCAAATTTTGATTTAGTTTTAGTCATAGTCTTTTGACTAAAATGCCATTTAGTTTTAGTCATATTTTAATCATCTGAATTGTTTTAAGTTTTAGTCTAGTTTTAGTCTACTAAATCTACAGTAAACCTAATGGGTTTAGTTACAGTGCATTTATTAACCATTTTTCTAAAATTTCCAAACACATTATATAGGTTTGATATTAAGGTTTTATCATGATAGATATCAAGCATGTTATGCGTCACTACAGTTAAATCGGTGTGATTTAACTGCGGTGACACATGCCTTTATGTTAAAATTAAATAAAACCACTTCTCAAACAACAAGAACATGGTCTTCTTTTTAATGAAATACCAATGTTTATATAGGCTAATTATGCATTCTTTATAGCAACTTGTTTACCATATTCTTCATTCTTTCAAGCAGACATATTTCTGTAAATAAATTTAGATTATTCTTTAGGGCTACTAAAGTTTTTTCAGTCAAGAGCAGTGCATGATTTTCAGTCTTTCTTTTGTTGCTTGATTAACATCAATGACATGGACAATAGCAACTAAATTAGGCTGCTATCTAGTGCTGGGCGGTATACCGGATCATACCGAATACCGGTGTTTATTTTTGCTATGATATGTATTTTTAAAATACCGCAATACCGGTGTATGTCGCTTAAACAATGTTCGGAACGCGACACTGTTTGAAAGAGGTCCCTTTTCATTGTTGCACTGTGTTGAGAGTACAGCTGTATGTGTTACTAAGCGTGGAAGCTGTAGAACTAATAGAACGTGATGACAGAAGAACTCATCCACAATATCCACACTGACCACCACAAACATCCACCGCCCCCTGCCATCAGCTCCCGCGTTTCACACACACACACACACACCCCCACACACAACGAGCGCGACTTTAGCACTAGATTTAGCAACTTTCAGACCCTTTTAGCGCTTTTTTCCATAGAATATTCATACTGACAAACCTACGACTTTTCTGGATAAACCTTAGCTATGGTCAGTTGGAAGATGTCTCCAGTGCTGTCCCGCGAACGCGAGTCTGACTTTCCCGGAGAAGTGTCACCTCTCTCGGCGTCTGTTCTGTGCAGTGAGTGGCTGAGAAGCAGCGCATTCAGTTGGCCGCACCGCAGCCGACTCGTCAATAAATGAGTACAAAACAGCGTTTCCTAGCACCTGTTGCTTACTGATTGTTTGGAATTATAAATATGAGCGTAGTTCGTCTGTTAATATCACATGCACTTTTTTTTTTTAGTTTGTTACTCAGACGCAGGCAGTGTGCTGCATGAGACAAAAAAGTAATATAGCCAAAACAACCGCATAGCTGCTCTTTAGTGTAGATGCATGTTGATTTTATCAGACGATGCCGCGATTATAAATGAGAGTGACTCCTGGTTAACATGTATTAAAAGGGGTCATGTTTAGACACGATTTAGTGTGGTATTTTTTGACAATATTTACTCATCATGACAGTAAAATAGGGCATTCTAAGTCAATATACTGCAGTATTTCCTCTCTCAATCAGTAGAAAATATGGTTAACACCCGGTCACGCATGAAAAAAAAAAACCTTCATGTACTGTGAAACCGGTATAAATTTGAAAAAAAACGTGATATAAATGTTTGGTGGTACCGCCCAGCACTACTGCTATCCCTTTAAAACCGAATGCACAGCTTGTCAAAACGGACAATTCGACATAATTTTGTGTGTACATCTCCGTTCATGTGATGCGAAAGAGTACTCGCATGCAAGAAAAAAAAGCTTTATTTTAAAAATATTTCATTGCTTGCTCAGCCTCTGAAACTTTTCAGCTGACGTCACAAAACACTTCAATCAACCCATCTTCTCCAACCAGCTTTATTCAGGCACGTAATGGGCACATTTCACAATCCAAACCATTTCCAAATGATAAATTTAGTTCACAGCCTACATTTTCACTCATTAAATACACTTAAAATGTTTTACATTACAGGTGTAGAATGGCTTGCAAATGCTGTTTCATGTTGACTTAAGATTTTTAAATATGGAAATTGCACCAGCGAGGCCTGGATGATGAAGCTTCAGGACAACAAGATCAATAACGCACAGCTACTCCAACATCTGTAGCGTATCAAGCTCTCATTTAGAAAACTATCTTGGAGCAAACCAAAGATGATTTAGGAATAAAAACGACTAATTTTTCACACAACATTTCAATCACACAATGTTAAAATCGAAGCCAAGCTCACTCATGTGGATGACAAAGCGGTTTGGGGCCAATGGTGAAGAAACCCTTTACCTAAACAATGAGTTAGGCTATGGTTTCAAGATATTTCAACAATTTTGAATGATAGAGCCACATTTGTATAGTTAAGCCCTGAAAAGCTACAAACACTGGACTTAAACTACTGACTTCCTGGATGTTACAACCTCTAAATGACACTGGTACGCATGTCAACATATGAGTATTTCTGGAAGGAGTATTTCTGTTCCTGATACTTCTTGTGTACACTAGATTTTAAAACTCTGCTGAGGTCTCAAATAGGGATGCACCGATATGAAAATTTTGGCCAATACCGATAACTCTTTATTTTTGAAAGCCGATAACCGATATGTTGGCCGATAAATCTATATCCAAATTGTTACATACTTTTTGAGAGCCCGATTACAAAAAAGGTCTCATCATTAAAAGCCAAATCCCAAACACTTCAACATAAGCAGCCTAGTTTGAACGGTGTACGTTTTAAAAATATTTTTACTCTCCCATTACCAAATTTAGTCATAAAAAAAGTCTTACAAATAAATAAAATAATGCAAACAAGTCACTGGCATCATTACACGTGTAAAGAATCAAAATGAATGCGCCACAGATCAATAAAACAGAATAGCCTCTGCACGGACAGTAATTAAATGATTTTAATTACTAAACCATATTGTTGATGAAAATAATAAAAGAAAAATAAAAGTGGTTGTTATTATTAATAATGTAAAAAAGTAACAAATTAATACCACTGTTTCAAATAGCAGCCGTTGAGCTGCGCGTGCTGAAGCTGAAGAGCTGAATGAGCATGGTAAACTGAAGCGTTTTGCTGGCAGCTTATTTAACTCAAGGAAATGCATCCTGAGATTAATATTAATACAACATAAACATAGTATTACAACTTATATATGTACAAAATGATGAAGTTATTTCGTGCTATAGTCAGAATGTGTGATCTTGTTGTGGATGCGCTCTTCCCATATCAACGCGTTGAAACTCAGCAACTAAACCCAAAGAATGCACACCGTTTTATTATAATAATGTTCTCATTAAAATGTTATATACACAACATTCCCAATCATAGTTATTAATGTTGTGCACTGCTGTTTGAGCTGCGTGCGCTGAGCTAAAGACGATCACCGGTAAACTGAAGCGCTCTTTTAACTTAACCAAACGCATTCTATATGAGATAAATCAGATATACATCAAATAAACACAATATTACAACGTACAATTGCACAAAAGGCTGCAAACGAACAGCGCGCATCTGAAGTGTCTCTGAAGGAAATAATGCATTATTTATCGGCTTTAAGATATCGGCCAAATTTTCTTATCAGGCCGATACCGATAACAGAAAAATGAGCATTTATCGGCCGATACCGATATGGTGGCCGATATATCATGCATCCCTAGTCTCAAAACAACAGTCCACGCTAACAAGCTAAACTGTCTGGATGAAAACGCCACAAATCTACTTGGTACTGAATTAAGAGGTTCCCAAACGTTCTCATGGTCGTTCATAGGTAAAACCTTGGCTTTAAATAAGTTTGCATTTGCAGAAACAAATTTTATTTTTTTATATGATTTAAAAAAAAAAGTTTTTATATTCACAGCTTTTCAGACAAGCACACAGAGCCTGATACAAAAAGTTCTAGACGTACCCGGTCTCTCTCATGAGGGAGTAGTGTCACAGGTGGGAGGTCGACACCAAAGACCCCCACGCTCCTGAAGCAAGCTTTGCCTCCCAGCCCACCACTGTTCATCCTGTAGAGCGGCCCATCCTTGAGCAGCCGCCCGTTGTTAACCGCCCGCTTAGCAGCTAGCCTCAGCCTCTGCTGAAACCTGGGGTTCGCCACAACATTCACCAGGTCGCCCTGGCTTCTAAGAAATCTCTCGATGTTCCTTAGAGAGGAGCCAGCCGGGACGCCCAAACCTTCGATAGCCCTCCTAAGGATTTTATTCCAATCCACATGACGCAGATCTCCAGCAGGTATCACAGATCCAAGCGAGACCGGGCCAGAGCCTCCCAGCTTGAAAGGCCCAATCCTTCCCGGGTTATCGGGGTCTTTGTATGAAGCGCACCCTTTGCTGGTAACCTTAAGGATGGATCCATCCTTCACAGAGAGCTCCAGCTGCTTGAGTACAACACCCTTGTCTAGTCCATGTGAGGTTGAGACGGCATGGCAAATCCGCTCCTCCGAAGGCCGCTGCTTCTGCCTTTTGATCTTCTGAATAGCCTCAAGAATCCACTCTGTGTACAGGGGATTGGCCAGTTTCACCATGGTGAAATAAGTTGTTTCATTAAGGTGTGATCCATGAATACATTCCTTTTCTTTTAAGAGCAAACAATACGCATCCTCAAACAAAAGCCAGCCATTAGTACATTATGCCGAGCAGGATATGGGACTGAAGTAACTCCTCAAAGATCAGACTGGCTATTCATTTCTTTTCCTTTATGTCAGAAAAAAAAATCCCTTGTGGTTGTAAATCCAAAGTCAGAGGACTTGCTGAAAAATCCTTTCGTGTTACACCTGTGGTTGTGAAGAGGAGAAAAACAGAAAATACATGTTACTTTGCAACAAAAACACTCTCTCCAGAGCTAGTTACATGGGCATGGCAACCTGATCCAGGGGGTTTGGCTAACCAACACTACCACTCGTTTACATTAGTCATACTTCTACATTAGTCATGCTATTTTACACAAGTACAATGTACAGAGTGTTTAAATAAAGGGAGAGTAAAAAAAACAAAAAAAAAACAACATTATATAAACCGTCATTGTTAAACTAACCCTATATACGCATGCATGCATATATGTGTATGTATGTATGCGTATATGCATGCATGCGGTATATATATACACATGTATGTATGTATGCATGTATGCGTATATACACACACACGTGCGTATATACACAAACTCTTTTATCTATATTCTATATACTATACATCTGAAATAGATATGCATGTAGGCTATATATTTACATGTGTATGATTAAATTGGCTTTTTAAAACAATAGGGTCCTGTGGTTTTTGTATTTGCATAGATATAGACATATATATGATAAAAGCGTCTGCTCAATGTGTAATAATATTATATATATTATATATCTATATATATATATCATATATAGATTCCCATCATAGAAATTAACATGTTACTTCAGTGTGTAGTGCACACATTCCATAAAAGGAAAAATCACCAGTCCAAACCAGGCAGACTAGTACAACCAAGAGACATGTTAATTCACATTTTGATAAAATGTAGCCAGCTTTAATACAATGTACTGTACTCAAACATGCTGCCTAGCACAAAATCTACACGTGTTTATGATGCCCATATGCAGTCTAGCTAGGGAGCTCACTATAGTGAGACATTCATTTACTCCAAAATACAATATCAATATATAAATACATACATAACATTTAGCTACAAGCTAAAACACAGCACACCGTGGATAACATAAGATTTTATTAAGCTCATTGATTTATGATAGTGTAAAAACCCAAACAGCACAAGCAGAGGAAGAACAGTGCTGCGAGCAGCCAGCAGGTGACATGCAGTGAACAATTTCTCAAGAATTCCTCCGCTCACCAACAGCAGCCGTGTAAACTCAACCACAACTTATCTGTCATAATATTGTTATATAAAAAGCCTCGCACACATACTGAGGGGAACACTTGACCCATTCCTCTGAGACATTAGATCCGGCCTAAACAGATCCAAGAAAAGCTACGGTAAATAAATGAACGGCGCAACTCGGTTAGCCGAGGTATATAAATAACCACTAAGTTAAATAACTCGAGTTTAACTGGGGAGGCATGACAGCACACAGTCTTAGCAGCACATATAAAAACAGGACAACCGATGGTAAAACAGTCTATTGACACTCACTCGTTGTGGATGTTCAACCCAAACTTAAAAACACAACATACGGTGTTGTTTAACATTTGACACTTATTTAATCGTTTTTAAATCTTGTCTACACTCTTCCAGCTTTGGTCACAAACTACGACTTGGCCGTGACATTTCACATTAAGAGTCTAGCAACATCATCTCAAATGTTGACAGCGAAAACAAAACACAGAATCACAAACGCGTACTGACACTCTTACTTCAGCTCGAGTCCTCTGATTAAAGCCGAGATAGTGAGCTAAAGTCAGGCGAATCTCAAAAGCATTCGGCTTATCATCTCCAGCATCGGCTTTCTAAACAGCCCCAGAGCTCAGTCTAGCACGCTAAGCTAAAGCTGGCTAAATTAGGTTATGCTTTATGACTACTTCCGACAGATGACTATCTATAATTTATGATGACAAAGTCAACACGTCAATTAACCTAAGGTCTCGCAAACCTTGTTTTCTGGACGCTCTAACACGGTGGACAGGTCAGGTGACTTCGCCGCTTTGCCCGGTCGCGTTACTAAACAGACGCCATTTTGTTACAATGTTGTAGTTTACATGAATCCGACATGGCACTGATTACAACCCAATGGAGTCTCATTAAACCTTACCTTCACAAAGACGGTCCCGCCCAAGAAACTTTAATATTGGTTAAAAAGGGCAAATACTTATCCCTGATTTGATAACCAAAGTGTCAATCACAAGGAAACAGTTCGGCCTCTCGAGGAATCGGTTGGCTTCATAATCTGTCAATAATCACTTGACCCGCCTCTTAAAGAGATAGCTCAACACCGCTGAACATTCTGTCATCATTTACGCACTCTCATGTTTTTCCAAACCTCTATGACTTTTTTTTCTTCCGTGGAGCACAAAATGAGACATTAAGCAGAAAGTGAGGAACTGACAGCCTCAATCATTATTACCTTCAGTGTTTTATTTTACACATACAAGTGTTAAGTAACTGAAGGCCGTCATTCTGCATATCATCTCATTTTTAGTCATATGGAATTATTACAACGCGAGGAGGAGTAAATGACTATTTTCATTTTTAGACCAAACTATCCCTTTAAGGTGTCAACTGCTCTTCAGTCCTTACTGCGTATGGAATGCGATACCTGCTCTTCTATCCGCATTAGAAGTACAGTTAGCAGGGATAGCGGGGATATTTTATCATCATGTAATATAATGAGTTTAAAACTACTTGATGGCTCTTTAATGTAAGATCAGCCGAAACTCGCTCTACACCTTTAAGAAGGCTCCCCCTTATGAGCATCGCACAACACTGCAATATGAGCAGATCGACCTAGTCACACTTTTTGGAGAATAATGTAATGGTGAATAATTAGTCCAAGTGCTCGAGTTATCCCTGGCATTCCCCGTGCTGTGTGCACTGTAACCTAATATTATAATTAGTTTGCACTTTACAAAAGACACGGGAGGCCACGAACTATCGAGCGCGCGTAACGTAGCCTACATCCTTACGAAGGCAGTGTGCACGCAAATAAGACAACATTTATAAATCTTGCGAATGCCTAAACGGATGATGGCATATCATTTCTCCCGTTATTCCGAAACGCTAAAAAGCAGCGATGATGACTGCCGTTTGTTTACGCGCTTCTGTCTAAAGCATGCAAAATGCCCTCATATTTCAAGATCAAGCAACTGAGAACAGATAGCATCTGGAAAATTCCATTTATGCGGGTCAAGCAGTAGCTTGCGATACTCGCGCGGTTCGAGTAACCCAATACCCAGTAACCGAATTCATTTCTCCGCTCGCGTCAAGTTACATCACTCACGACAACTTAAACTTGAACGATTAAAACATGCCACCGATAACGAGCCACTCAAGACACCGCCGAGATAAATGCCCGACAACGCTGGCAAAGCGAACATTTACCTTTAAGTTCCTCGCGCGCTCTCTCCACGCTCCTCGTATAAGCAATAAAAACACGCTTATTTGCGAAGCTGATGATATATGCGTAAAGTAGCCTGATAAATCCAATGGGGTCCTGTTTGATTCGGAAGACGAACGCACGCGTAGGAAGAGAGAACCCGATAACAACTAATTGAAAGGTTAATCTACATAGGAGTCTGTGACAAAGTAGTACCCTCCCCTTTCGGCACTCCATCAGCCACAGAGGAGGACTAACTCGCTGTAACCGCTATGTGACATCACATCGCTCATTGGGAAACAATGTACATTGTTTCAGACTACATGGCATGGGTGGGAAAAGAGGAGACATAATGTGCCCTGTCTGTGAAGAGGAAAAGGAAACTTTTAATATCGCTTATTGGGACACGCATACAAAATCGGCTCCAAGTCAATAGTCATATGCAATTATGATACATTTTAAACTATTTGGGGGAAAAGACAAGATGCTGTGTGATATGCCATGTTTTTTTTGACGAGGAAGGTTAAAGTTTTAATGTCACCCAGCACAAATCAGTTTCTTATGAATACATGCATAGCCTATAGCATAATTATAATAAACACTGGTGTTGCGAATTTAATTGATGTTTGTTTGCGATATAAATACCAGCATCAATTAAATACAGTGAAATGTGCTTCACCACAGTTGGAAAAACATAGCTGGAGTAAATCTAAACCATTCCATAACAAAATGTGCAAAAAAAAAACCCTGACAGTTTGCAAACGCACCTGAAAGCCCATGGCTTCGCCCTGCAGTGAAAATTTGGTGTAGCGCAGGGCAATCTGAACCATGGACATGTTACTTTTTACTGTGCCTGAAAGGAAAACAAATTGCACACTAAATAAAACTTGAGCCATGCAGGATGTGGTTACAGTTTGGCAAAAGCCTTCATACTGGCTTCCAACAAAGCCTGATCAAGGAGATTTGACACCAAAGGGTTGTCTTCAGTTGTCTTTTTTGAAACACCACGTTGAGCTGCTTACAGCAGCTGGTCTGGGTGTGATATACTGGCACAACACTAAATATTGTGTTAAATATAATTACACTGCTTTCAGTTGGATCAACTTTAGTATTTGACATTTTAACTAGCATTTTAACTGTGCTGTAATTTTAAAGTTACAACTAGGATCTTAACAATACCTGTCAATTCTCAGGTATAACTGGTGTTATTTTCAGTCAGATACCTTTTTTGTAGCACTGTAATGTGTGTGGCTATTGCAAGTCAGTGTTACTTATTTGTATGCCAAAAGGCAAGGTACATTTGTTTACAGTTTAGGCAGATACATTGGAATTATTCATGTTTGCATATTTCAACCACTGGCACATTCATATTCACATGCAGACAGAGGCAGGATAAATGCCCTGCACAAAGGTATAACAGCACTAGGGTAAGTAGATTAGCTCAAACTGATGACCTTCCCGATGCTGCTGCATTTTTCTAACTACAAAAATACAACTGTGTTGAATGTTCCAACTAAGCAAAGACAAGCATTTCCTAGATTGCTGACTAGATGGTTTTCTTCTTTATAATATTAAAAATACAACAATATTTGCTATAGTGGACCAAACCAAATCAAATAGCTCTAAGCATATTAAGCCTCAATCATTATAAAATTAATAAACTTTAAATAAAGTCACACAGTAGCTGGTCTGATTCATTGTTTTAAATAAACTGGTCCTGTTGCTTTCCAACTAAGATGATACAGTTTGGCATTTTTAATGAGATAACACATTTATATCAAGTTGTGTATTGAAAACGTTTTGTGTGTGTGTGTGTGTATGTGTCTAACCCACTTTATATTAAGTGTCTTTAACTACTTATGTACTAACATTTAAATCAACCATTTGATACAATGGACTTATTGTGTAGATCCATATATTTACACTGTACTTGTATTTAAAATCATACCTGCATGTAATTAGTTGTAATTAATTTCTGTTAATACATCTGTAATTACACTGTTGACCTCAACCTACCCCTTAAAAGTCAAGTAAAATGTATTTATACAATACAACTGGCCCTCAAATCTACCCATACCATTAAACCTATTCCTAACCTTAACCATATCTCACCTCAAGTACATAATTGTACATAATCAATCTTTCTGTACTGTATATAGTTGCAGACACCTAATATAAAGAAACCAAAATTTCAACTATATCAGAAGTGTTGTTTTTCTTGTTTGACTTTGTTCTTTCATAATGTCTTCTATACCCATTGACTGAAATGTTGTACAACAGCAACACACCTGTGAATCAACTTATGTTTTATAAACCTCACAGGCAACTTTCGCAGGTCTTAAAAACACCCAGCATCAGTAAAACACAGCGGGAGGATTAGAGAAGTGGGAAAAAAAACAAGTGTGACTGTGTGTGTGAGCTGAAAATGTGAAATAGTGCTCAAGGACTTTGTCCTTCGCTGTCATTAAAGATTTCGTATGGACTTGTGGGTTGTTTAAAACCATGTGCTCAGTGATGCCAGGGCCTGAACAGGTTTGTCAGTGACAGCAACTGAATCTGCTATGATTGCTGTCACACACTGGGACAAAGGGTCAGCTGTACCTTCAGTCTCTCTAATGATGCTCACAAATAGCTACTCCTCATCCCATATCACAGAGATGAACCAATGCAGACCTGCCACTGTCATCAAGAGGACAGGTAGAAGCTGGAGGCTTTCTAACCATCCAATAGGACACAGAAGTTGAGAGAGTAAAATAGGCCAAAAGTGGAGTCCAGGTTCTCTGTTGAAGAAAAAAAAAACATCCTGCATAAATAATTATAAGGTTAGGATGAGAATACAAGTGACAGCAGTAATACAGCCTTTTTTGTTTATTTTGGCAGTTTGTGACACATTTAAGTGTTTCCCACAAATACATTTGGTTTACATCAGCAAGACTGGCCAACAAAATTTCTTTGACATAAAATGAGCCTTTGATTTCAATAAAGTTCATCTGTCTTCTGTATGTTTGTAATACTGGCTTCAGTTTTTACAGCAAATTACAACTAAAATAATTTTGTTAGCAAACACTCTTAACCATGATTCTAAAACGGCTTTAGTAAAAACAATTCAATATTTCCAACAGAAATTCCTCTTTTGTAAACAGTTTTTAATGTGAAATATGTCTCTATGATCGCATTAGGCTGTGAATCAGAGAAAACAGAGGCACACCAGAAGGCAGGCAGGCAGTGAACAAGAGAGGAAAGAGGAACAGAAGATAAAAAGTCAATTAAAAAAAGGCATTAGTCCTATAAAACACTCGAGCGGCCGTATCTTCCGGTCTCTCAGAGGCCCATCACTGGAAGTCTGGCTTTTCTGGGAATGTGCAGCCCGCGTGGCGAATAATGACGTTAGCAGCGTAGTGTCCAGCGCGGATGCACTGCTCAAAGGTCTTATCCTGTACCAGCTGAGACAGGAAACCTGCACACACATGCAAACAGACATTGAAAACAAAAAGAAAAAGCAAAAGGACAAATCAGATCCGCCGCTTGCAAAAGATTGGACAGACAGAAAGCATGTGCAAACATGTTTAATGAACGCACACATGCACACACATTCGAGTGCGTAAACACACACATAAACATGAACCGGCGAATGTTAGCTCAGAAAAGTAGTCGGGTATTGATTTTGTTGCATGTACTTTCTTTTAAAAAATTAAGGAAATCAGGCTTAAGGGGGAAAGGTGATGCAAAAGGTCCCCTTTAGTGATATGCGATACAGAAATCCTCCAGCTGCCCCCGGGCTCTGAACCCTCCCACCTAGATCTCTGCTCTCTGCAGCAGCAGCGGAGCGCATTGAAAAAACAGCTGGCAAATTCATTTTCCAACACGGCAGAGCGCTGGCCTCCAACCTCTTGTTGGAACGGATAAAGGAGTTAAAAAAATCAATACGACGTTTGAGCAAACACGCTCACAGCTCTATTAGTCGCAAGGTTGTCCTGGAAGAGCTACAGGAAGACATGTTAGCAAATCAGGCTCGTGGCCTTTGAAAAGCAGAGGGCCGCGGAAGAGGCGTCGTATGAAGATAAATTACGCGGACCCGAAAGACCCGTGCGAACGGCGTGATCAACACTGATATTTCTGTTTTTCATGAGGAGCCAAACAGCGTTGTGCTTTACGCTTTTGATGGATGGCCTCACAGTTCAGATTGGAGTAGACACGCAGCGGCTATCTGAACGCACGGTTATTAGCGAAACCCGCAGATTAAAGACAGCTGTGGGGAGTCTGGAAACTCCATAATCCATCATGAAAGTGATCTATTTCCCTGTAACTGTGTTATCTGAGGTTAAATAGTACAATAGTACATTGGAAGCTTCATGTGACTAAACTAAGCCAAATGAATGAAGTATAACTACAATTAATCTGCAAATTGTCATTCCAGAGCAGCTGCGCAGGAAATAAATAAGCACTGCGTGTCAGAGCTCTTGCATCACGGTCCGGTTTCCCAGAGGTTACAGATCAAACCTAATCCTGGATTAAATTGTCCTGTCAATAGTGATTTTCCATTGAACATACTTTCGTCTAGGACCGGTCTGAGTCTAGGACACCTGTTTCAACAATACAATCCATCTGTGTGCTGACTGAGATTTCCTTCTTCTGTGATTTATGCATTAATTATTGGGTTAATTAATCTATTAGGTTATTACACCTTGTGTTCTTGAGAGACTAAAATATTTGTAATAATGTCTGAATATTTATAGTGATCTTTTCTTTGAACATACTTGCGTCTAAGACTAATCTGAGTCTAGGGCACCAGTTTCAACATTTCAATTCATTTGCATGCTGACTGGAGTTCCTTTTTCTGTGATTTATGTATTAATTATCAGGTTAATTAGTTTAGTAGGCTATCAGATCTTGTGTTCTAGAGAGACTTAATTAAAATAATGTTTGAGTATTTATATGAAAATGTATTTCATAACAACAACAACAATAATCCCTTTGTTATTATAATTCAATCAATTTGTATGCTGACTGGAATTATATTCTTCTGTAATTTAATAACTAATTATTAGATTAGGCTATGAATATTTTTTTATATTTATTTAAACAGTCATATAATAATGATAATAATACTATAGAATTTATCGAACACAAAAGAAGATATTTTGAAAAATATCTCAGCGCTTTTTAGTCCATACAGTCAATGGAAGTCAATGGGGTCCAAATGTTGTTCTGGACACCACTGACTTCCATTGTAATTGCAAAACTGTTTAAATCCTCATCCTCATCCTTTTTTGCAAGGAAAAAGAAAAGTCATGAGGGTGAGATGATGACAGAATTAGTATTTTTAGGTGAACTATTACTTGAAGTATTGAAGTTATTAAAGGATTTACTTTGAAAGTACATCTTTATAGCTTTGTCGCACAGTACCTCCAACAAAGGCGTCTCCAGCACCGTTGGTGTCCACTATCTCGCTCTGGTCGATCTCCAGGACAGGGAATGTCTCCACCTTGTCACCTGTGGAAAAGATGGTTCACGGTAAGTGTGAGCTTGTTAAACTATTGTTTGACTGAAAAATGAGCCTCATTCACAGACCGGCTGTTTGGCAGACGTGCGAGACTTTCTGCTGTCAAAAATGGGCCTTTTTAAAAAAAAATTTGTATTTTTTTTTTTTTACAAAAGACTGGATATTTTCCCATAGAAGCTCAAAGCACTTTTTCATTTTACAATAGTGTCAAGTGTAGATTTAAAGCTGCAAAAATAAAAGCCAGTCATCTTGTTGTCAACTCGCACACCTTGCTTCTTCCTCACAAACAAATCTAGTTAGCATGATGCTAATCATCTATGACACAGCAGAAACAGCAACAAACCTAGTGCTGTGAAAAGATGGAGAAGCTTCCCAAAAGACATGCAGAAAGGAACAGAAGGATGTGCCATTTTCACTTGATGAGCTGTAAGAGCCCTGCTTGGGCCTTGAACTCAAGGAGAGGCAATTATATCATTTGCCGGTTCTTCGGCATGACAATTCTTGCACAGAAATGGATCTGCTCTCCAAAATAGCATTTGAAAGACAGCGTCAGTCTATTTTCAGCATTCAGTTTGAATAATCTGTCCCCATTCGGGCTAAAATAATGCATTAACTGTCCTGCGGTTCGCTCTCGAATGCCTTCTGCTGTATGCTTGTGTTTTATTCATGTCATTAGCCTCCATTAGTGTTGAATGAGGCTGATATAACTTTGCTTTGCAGTAAGAAGAGCACTTCAGAGATCCCAATATTAGATTCTTGAGGACCTTCAGAAAATTCCACATGTGGCAAGTCTGGCAACCCACTCCAGTGCTGCGATTTACCATTTGAAACTGAGCTACTGCTGCCTTCAAGTGCACCTGGTAAACCTCTACTCCACAGTTAGGCAGTCGCTATTAGGGGGGGGGGGGGGGGGGGGGGGGGGGGGGGGGACACGCTACATATTCAAGTCTAGGGAAAAAAGTGGGAAGTAGCCAAAACAAAATCAATAGATGACACAATTGCTGTCACTTCTGCTATACCATAGTACGCATGAACTGACATACAACCCAGATACTGCATTTACTTTTACCAACTATATTTACTTCTTAAATTCCGTATTCATTAATCTATCAGGCTTGTATTCTAAAGAGAATATTATTAAAGAGAATGTTTGAATATTTGCATGAAATTAATGATAATAATATTAATAAAAGTTATTACATACAAATGTTAATAAACCATGATTAAAATAAAATAATGAATAAAAAATCAACATAATAATATATATTTATAATTCCTAATATATTTAATGTATTATTATACATATATAAATACAGTATATTAATATTTATTGATACTTGTGCATTTATTTAATAATGATTCATTTCCTTTGAATAATGCAAACAGTGAAGGGCATGTCTTAAAGTGGGCATGAAATGAAAACTCATTGTTTTACTGCATGTTATTGATCTTACTGTGAACGATTCATTCTTGCATATGTTTTTTTTTATTTTATAAAATTAGATTTTAAACAACAGACTTCTCTCTGGTGTGTATTCTGGATTTCTCCATTCATTTAGCTGGCTTTAACGCTGCCTCTCCTCAATCAACAGCAAGCATGCATTTATTTTTTAGCACAACACCCACATCTCAAAATCCAATCAACAACCGATAAATCAAACCAAATCCCTGTTTCTTGATAAACAATTACACTCACAACACAGAAGACAAGATTTGTCGCTACCCCCATTTGATTCCAACTTAAAGCTTTACAAGTTTTGACACCTGACAGTCAAAATATCTCAATCAACAAAGTCATTCATCGCTGTCAACTGCAGAGTTGCTTTCTGCCATCTTTGATGTCTACATATCCCTTTCCAACTTTACTCTGGTATCAGAGAATTCAGAGCATCCCATAAGCCAAAACAAATTCTTGTGGCCATTTATGTGCACGGAACTCAAAATTACAACACTACACTTGAAGGCTACATGAAACTTTACATTTCCTCACACAAACAAGAGGACCCCAGGCAGAAAGAGTCTCAGCTAGCCCTAGAGATGATTCTTTCACCAAAACAACCCGTAATCTGCAACAACAGAGGGCTTTAAAGCATACACCTGCTAATTGTAGTCGGTAGGTGTCAAAGACCATCACTTTGTGTGGAGAACTTCAGAGGAAACCTTCAGACTAGAGCTGAAGATCTTTGCCCGAACCCGTCGGGTCCTGTCGGGTTCGGGCTTAATTTATATCATTTTACACGGGCTCGGGCTTGCGCGGTAATGAGCGGTCATGTTCTGCGTTTTGATTAGCGTGCGAGAAAGATGCGAAAAATGGGATCTGAGGATTGAAAGGAGGCTTGCCTCTGGCGAGTACGTTTTGGTTGCACCAGCAACTAAGCAAAGTCTGACCAACAGACCATCCTACCCAAAACTTGCAAAATTAGTCAGATCAGTACTATGCATCCTGGCCATTAGCAGCAGCAGTGAAAGGGTGTTCAGTGCTGCTGGACGCACCATCAGTGAGCGCAGGACCGCACTGAAACCATCTACAGTGGATTCAATAATTTTCCTCCACAAAAACATGTAGCCTAATCTTGGTGAGTAAAGGTTTTTCAAATTATAACTAAATATTAATTGAGTCTTAGATGCATAATGTAGACAGAGTATATAGGCTAATGTTGGCATTATTCTTTTATTAAATTTCAGCTGCTATTCACAGTCGCGTTGAGGCTGGATTGTGGAGAGAAGTGGCGAAGCAAATTCCGCGGAGCCTTTGTCTTAATTTCGTTATTGCCAAATACCCATCTTAATTTAGAATTTATCTTAATTTAACTTAAGAAAGACTTTTTTTATAGGCTAAGTGTATGCCGTGGCCTATTTAGAGTGCTGAGATGTTACAGAGGACTTATTTTATTTATTTGTTCCAACTTCCAAGTGGCCTATAGCCTACATTGGTCATGAATAAATTATGTTAAAACATGTATAAATGACTCATTCTTGACAAAAGGCAAAAGAGCTGTGTGCGTGCGCACATTTGAATAATGTCGGGCTGTAAACGGATTCGGGCTTTTAAAAAGCTGTCAATCAAAATGTACTTGTCGGGCTCGGGCTCTGTCGGGCCTAACTTTTAAGGCCCGATTACAGCTCTACTTCAGACGCAGACAGTAAACAACACAAAAAGCGTGCAAAGGCTTTCAACTGACGCAACAATGAGCACTCAAGACACGTCTGCTGCGTGTGTGAGCGGTTTCTCCCTAAACGAGGCAGCCGATTGTGTCTTTGATAATTAATTACACAAAAAGCAGATCCTTTTAGAATCAGCTAATTAGCAGCAAAACGACTTTGCTTAATTAATGCAGGCAATGAAGCATGCTCGCCCGCCTTCCTCTTGAAATGATTAACTAGAGGATCTTACGTGTGAATTAAGTTAACAGAAACTCATGATCTATCAATTATTTTGCAATTAAAGATTACAATATTTCCACTGCCATCATAGCATGCTTTCTCCCTCATGACAAACTAGTAAATACACATGTTTATATGGAGCCAACATCTGCAGTTTTGCTTGAACAGACAAATGACTGAAGGTGGGGGAAAAAAAATGACCAGACGCAAATGAATATGTTCAAAATGAAACTGTATGTGGTTCCTTCCTTCCTGTACACAGGCTGACCTGATTCTACTTCCTTTTATGACTCAGAAACAGCACAGCCTGAGAGCGAGAGAAAAAATAGCCATGAACTGTTTCTCCCTTTGATACCCATGACTGAACCGAAGAGGCTCTAGACAATAATGGACATCAAACTTGACGATTAAAGGGGTCATATGATGCGATTTAAATTTTTCCTTTCTCTTTGGAGTGTTACAAGCTCTTGGTGCATAAAGAAGATCTGTAAAGTTGCAAAGACTAAAGTCTCAAATCCAAAGAGATATTCTTTATCAAAGTTAAGAGTCAACCACACCTACCTAAAACGTCTCGTTCTAACACGCCCCCAAACATGTCTACGTCACGATGTGGGAAGATTTGCATAACGCCGCCCAAATTTTCACGCAAATCAGAAAGAAGGCGTACTTTTATTCTCGCTGTATTATTGTTGTTGCCGCCATGTCGTGAAGACGCTGTGTTTCTTGTGAAAGCGAAACTACTTTGGTTGGCCTTCCAAAAGAGGATGATATCCGCTTCGTCATGCCCGGAGCTGATCCGTGCTGGTTGCTGAGGAAATACATCAACTTCTTGCTGTCGATCTGCTTGAAATCGCTTTCCACCGTGACGAAGCGGAGTCGCGCCCGGGTTACGTCACTTTGTTGCCGGCAACCCTCCTCCGCCACGCCGTTTCTCCAGCCCACCGCTGCCGCTCACTCTAGCTCCCGCATACTCAAGGCCGCGGTGAGTGATTGCTTTGTCGTTGTGAAAGCGAACTACTTTGTTTGGCCTTCCAAAAGAGGACACGACTAGAGATCAGTGGTTAAGTTGTATTTACAACACTGTTCAGGCAATTCAGATGTGTCCAGTGCATTTTATGGAGGACTGTTTCCTGATCCTGGGAGAGTAGACTACAATGCCGGCTGTTCTTACTCACAGACTGCAAGTACGTTTTCAAATTTAAAGGATTTGCCACTGATGATTTTTTTTTCAAACGCGAGTTTTTTGGGCAGTGTAGAGTAGTGCTTGTTGTTTGTTGTTTGTCATTTCTCCGATCACAAATGCAGACATGGTTTTATGTTACGCTCCGGCCGGACAGGGCATCACAATATGGTAAGGGGCGTAACATTTCCGTCACACGCTTGAGGTATTCGGCCAATCACAACGCACTGGATAGTTGGCCAATCAGAGCACATCTTGCTTTTCAGACCGATGAGCTTTGAAAAAAACGATGCGTTTCAGAAAGGCGGGGCATAGAGGAGAAACAATAATGTACAGTATGTGGACCGCATAAACACATTTCATCAGACCAAATACACAAAATAATGTTCTTTTTAGCAGCATCATATGACCCCTTTAAGGCTCGTATGAAGCAACGACACTCTTTTCTTCAGATTTGTGAGGGAGGTAGCAGAGATACAATGCAATTCAGCATGGTGAGAATGTAGGTACTTGCACAGACTAACCCCTCTGCCCTTTGATGACAGGTCACGCACCAGAGGCATGCTGGGAAATGTCCAAACATCCCAGCCGTGGTGAGTCATCTGGAAAAAAAATTATGAGGTGGTTCTTGGAAGTACATGGTACAACATTAGGTCATATCCAAAGGTCAGAGTCCACAATAAAAAAATATGCTACAATAAAAAAAAAATCTTAAAACACAAGAGCACGCTGCCTATTAAGTCCATGTAAATTGCTGCATGGAACAAATGTCAATACAATAAAACCTTGGTGTGTAAAACAGATTAAACTTGATTTAGGGTCTGGAGGGAGAGCCCTGAGCTCTAAGAGCTCGAGAAACATACACTGCCAGTCTTCTATCTTGGTAAACAAGGCTGAACTTGCATATGTGCTAGTCCCCTTGCATTGATGTTTAATGGTGCATGTTGCTCTAGGTGGTTCCCATAACCTCACTTTGTCTCCTACAAGCTGCATCAATTGATATGATAATGGGGGGAGGACGTGCGAAATGAGAGGGGCTGCGCTGGAGGACGAGGCGTCCAAGCACTTGGATGCCAAATGGTGTCCAGGAGCCTCTCTCAGCTCTCAATGGGGACAATGACAAGAGTTTCAAGGAATGGAGGCAAGAGGCAGATGCTTAGAAAAAAGAAAGATTCACACTACTAATTGGTCCAATAGGATGTTTTCATTACTGTCCCTGTGTGTCATCGTTAACCAACATCAACAGCAAAAATAATATAATAATTCAGTATTGTCTTTGTGAAAGGAATGTTTGGAAAAATTCAACGCAATTCCACATAATAAATAAATATAAAATAATATTCATAAAATTGTTTACAAATACTTTTTAGTATTTTTAGAAGTTGCTTAAATGCAATCCAATAATGGGCCTTAACTATAAATTAAATAAATTGATTTATTATTTCTTTGTAAAATACTATTGACAACTCAATGTGTTAATCACAAGTGAATCAAAAGCCTTGAGCACAGCATGAAGTTGTAAGCTGCATGTGTTTGATTCACAAAAAAAGTTTTGATTCATTAGCGTCAGTTCAGGAATCGGTGGTTGAATTATACTGCTCAAGCTGTGTGGGTTTCATTCATTATAAAGAACTGACTCTTAAAGAGTCATTCACACTACACTGGTTGCGGCATATATTTTTGATTCACTATAAACCAGTTCATAAGAGTCATTCAAAACAAACTGCTACATAGTGTGCTTTTTACTCACTAAAAAGAACCATCCTATTAGAGTCATTTATTCGTGAATCACACTTTTTTGTGCAGTAGATTTAGTAGAGTTGCGGTAGCACCCCTAACTGTACTACAGGAAACACATCCGCATGGGCGGAAGAATGAACGCAAAGAAGCATTAACAGAATCAATCATTCAATTCCCATTAATTTTTTTAAAGGAACAGCTAATAACCAGAATACTAAGCCAATTCTTGAGTGTCAAATAAAAGGCAAAACAGTATGAGGGAAAGGACAAGTCAGCTGAACAAAAGAAAATAATTTAAAGAGTAAAAATGAATAATTTCTGAATTAAGGTTTTACAAGAGTTTCTGGTCCAATGTGAATGAGGACAATTTCTATAAGCACGCAAGAGCAAACTAGGGCAAATAAAAACAGAGAAATTAAATTCCTAAATCGCTACATGCTGCTCTCATTCCCCCCAAAACCATTTCAACATCTTCCATTTCATCAAACCGGAGAGAACGCATCACATCTTCATTCAAAACATATTATTGAACTTGGCTCTCAACATGCTGCTTTGGTTAGTCTGAGAGCGTTCCAGGACCAATTTCATGTTAATGTATAACACAAAAGAGGCCATTGGCAGGGCTCTTTAATAGGCATGGCAATTAAAACTTTGCTGCCAAAACCTGTCTTTGTTGTTACTGGCTTGTGGTAGTCCCTGTAAACACAGTCTCTGGGCAGTTCACAGGGAGTTCCATCGCTTTTGTGGTTTTGCCATTCTTCGCTTTAAATGTTCACGCAGAAAGCGAAAATACTTTCCTCTGCGTGACTATCCAGGGAGTGGGAAAAAAGGGGCAACAAAGTTACACCTCCCGAGCTGTGAGGTTATATTAATAGCTCCTGTACAGCTGTTTCTTTTTGGTGCTGTGTTTGGCACTTGTGTGCACAGATCAGAAGTGAGATGTTGCTTTCAGGGTTTTGTCTCCCTTTGGCACAGGCCTCTCAGGAGGATGAGGAAACCGCGGCTCTGCTCGCAAAGGGACTCCAGGAACAAGCAGCACTGTAAACATGTATTTGACCGGCTCAAAAGAAAACAGGCCGGCAAAGACAAAACATGCACACGTGACTATTTATAGAGGCCGAGCGTCAGAAAAAGCCATTGTAACATTTACAGCGCTGTGGAGTCACGCCAATTACGTGTAATAAATTCTCTTGTTATCACTAGTTATGTGCGGCGTAATATGATTATGCTCGTAATGTGACAAGCCAAAACCATGACTGCCTCGGGTCATGCGATAATTACTCTTTTACTGTATCTTAGGCATTGTCGTTTCTAATATATCACTGCAACACAAAAAGTGTGTCGTATAATCGCACGCTGGATTATTCTTTGGCTTTTCAGACAGCAACAGAAATGTTTCACGTCTCCAATAGATACCTGAGCTACTGAATGACAAGCTATTCACTACACAATGAGACATGACACAAAAACCAATGAGCGGGAGAGAGATTCAAGACCTTGAGACAGTTGCGGAACAGTGAGAGATTATTCCTCTCAAATCCACTTCTCGTCGGCTCCAGAGCCAAACAAAAGCTCCAAGGAGTAAACAAGGATGGCCCTCCTCTTGGCAAACAGACTGAGGAAACTGCCCTCACTTGCCTTCTTTTCTCTGATCCACTATCTCCACGCTAGGGCTGGTCAGAGAAACATGAGCGTGACAAACACATTTAGCCGCTAATAAAGGGCACCCACCATGCCGAGAGTGGCAGGAGATAACCGGCACAAATAATCAGAGGAGTCTGGGACGGAGAGAGATTTAAGAGGCAGTTTTGCCCTTTTCAAAGCGAGACATTGATCAGATCCCCTCGCCTCTGAGCCATGCTAATTAGCTGAAGACGAGCGGTGATGATGTCACGATCGATTTGGCGGACGTGAGGAGGTCTTCATCCGTTGCCCTTCCCATCATGAGTGAGATACTGAATGAATGCGATGCATATGCTCAAATTTCATGAAAATAGACAAAATCTGTGATAGCTGGTTTCCACATCAGAGTAAAAATAAAGGTAATTGTGAGTTTTAAATAAAACATGATAGAAAAAGTCACAATTGTGGATATAAAGTGTACCATATGAGAAATTCAATGTCAAAATTGAGGATATATAAAAAAAAAACATGACTTATTTTTTATATAATATTAAAAAATAGAGATAAAATGTCACATTTAGAGATGTCCATTATGAAAAATAAGTTTACAGTTGTGAGAAAGTCAGCTTATTTCCACCTCAGAGTAAAGGTAATTGTGAATTTAAAATAAGAAAAAAAATTTTTTAAATATAAAATGCAAATTTTGAGATCTAAAGTTTCAATTATGAGAATTAAAGTCTGGGAGATATAAAGTGTCAATTGTGAGATGTATAGTCACTATTATGATAAGCAAGCAGCAAAACAATCTGTAATTAAGTTGAAATTGTGTGAGAAATTTGCATTTGTGAGATTTGAAATCAAAACAGAAAGCAAAAAAACTAAAATTAAGTTGCAGATATGAGAAAGAGATAAAAAGAAAAAAAAAATTCAACTCACAATGACACACTGTAAAATGTCAAGAAAAGTGTTGAGAAGTCTCAATTGTGAGAAATAAAGACCCAACTGTGAGAAATAGTTTTAGTTATGAAACAATACTGCAGTTGTGAGATATAAAGTCACAATTTGAGATAGGAAATTGTGACTGCAAGAAATACAATTAGGCTACTTTTTAAAAATTTTTAATCTGACATCCAAACTATGTTGCCTAAACAAGAAAGTTCAGTCAACCTTGTGTCAGTAAAGTCATCACAAAGGCTGTTTACGTAATCAATCAATGCTACGTCTTATAGCTCTTTTCTTTTGCTTTTTAAGCCTATCAAAACAAGTAGCCACTAACTGACTGTTTACAGCGTTTCTGTTTTAGCTCAGCTGCTTCAAAGGTGCATTGCATTAATGAGACAAAACAAGGAAGGGCAAAGGCAACATACATTACGAAAATAGCCCTAAAATAACACAAGAAAAATGTGCGGAGAGCGTGAAACCGCACGACACACACACACAGGGAGGAGTCGAGTGTTGCGTTTATGAGTGCAAATGGACCTGTGCGACCTAAGGGATCCCGGAGATGCGAGGAAACAGAACTGACTGATCGGAAAAGGCTCCTTAGGGGTTCATTAGGTGCAGGTGAAATGACAGTGCCAGTTAGACACATTCTCCCGACCCCCCCCCCCTCCCCCGAATAAGTTTCAAGACGAGCAGCACCTCTCCAGGAGCAGGAATGAAAATATTCCTCTTTAGTAGGATGACAAAAACAAAACAGATTATATGGAGCGACTTTAGAATTATTCGCAACCGAAGTAAAGGCAATTTATTTCTCTCACTCTTAGAGTCACAATGAAACAGAAGTAGTGACAGAAGTTTCTCCTATTGCGTATGACCATCTAAGTGAAAAGATTATTGAAAAAGGGAAGGCAAAAAAAAAGTAGGGCAGGACTTGGTGACTAATTAGTTGTTATAAGCCAAGTATGCATTCTGAATACAAGCTGCGGCACTTCTAGTAAGGGGCAGTGTTTTTGCAGAATAATCATTGCAGAAGTCCTGCATGTGTCACCAAGGAAAAGTTATGACATTTTAATTCAAATTATGAGCTCAAAAGTTTTTTAAGAATTACTTATGCATGGATGAACTATTCACATCTAGGAACAGCATTAGAAATAGGGTGGATTTATTTATGCCAAGTGTAATGTAGTCTGTGATAAAAAGGCCTGCAAAACTACCAGGGAAACTTGGAGAAGTCAGTAATACAGAATGATAGGGTTGTGTAAACGATGACAATTTTCATTTGTGGGTGGACTATCCCTTTAAAACACATCACGTGCTTAAGTTGGGACAACCACATCCAAGCCCAGTGTTTTCAAGCCCTCGCTAAGAAGGATATGGTCACATCCAGATATCACTGAACAGTGGAGTTTACAAGTCAACTGGAAATAAACACAACTGCAGCAGCCTCTCTCTCTCTCTCTCTGCAGAAATGCAAAGACGCCCCTCCTGTTGTGGTGTTAGTTTCACTTCTCGTGATATTAAAAGGAACACAACAAAGGTTATCTCTCTCTCGAACCTCTGTTCCAGGAAGTTAAGAGTAAAGTGCGAAACTTATGAGTCATGACTCTGCCCGAAACTGCCAGCCTGCCCTCGTTGGGCTACATTCCTACACATCAAGTAGTTTGGGATTAAACGGGACGTTCTATTTTGCAAAGCGGTCACGAAGAGTGCGATTAAGTTAGCTTAATACGTGAACTCACGGAGGAGGGAAAGTACTAATAGAACATCACAGACTCTTTTCCTCCCCGTGAAGTCGTCGTCCCTGCCGGAGCCCCTGGGCGACCCTGCACACTCAGCCATCATTAGATCAAAGACCGTGGGCGCCACGCTCTTAATACGAGCCTGTAATAGGTGCGCCAGCAGGGCCGCGCTCTGTTCAGCGATGTCACAAAGGTGCTTCATTAAGGGCTCCTCTTCTGGCAGGTTTCATTAAGGAAATTAATGTGGAGGGGCGAGGACAGCCTGCGTTTATGCCGTGAGAGAAAGCCGGCGCGCACAAAGAGGAACTACACAATAACAAATCTGCATCTCTTTGGAGCGTCGCCCCCAGGGCCTATCATTCCAGCCTTCTTAATCACCATTAAAACAACTTCATTGTTACATTCAGAGCTGAATGATCCCATCCCCACATAGAGAGCAAATTGCAAATGAAATGTAGAGATTAGACGGCATCAGAGCATAGCCTCTGGGAGGCTGAGCAAATCTTCAATTCTCTTTTATATTGATGTTTATTGGCGGAGGCAGCGGGGAGCAATAACGTCCCTCTCCTTCTCCCCTGCTATTTGAACCCACTTATTCGGCGCTCGTGCGACGCCTGACATTTTTTATGGCCAACTACCTCGTGCGCGGCATCCTCGTTCACTTCGCATAGGTTCGCCGGGGGTTGCCGCCGACCCCGCGGCTCCTTTTGAAAGGGCTACAGGAGGTTAGCCGAGCCCGCCTTTTTCCTCAGCGCAGTGTTAAATGCCTCCAGCAAAGTATTTTCTCTAAAGCCGACGCTTAGGCTGAAAGTTAGCTAGGAACAAGTGGGAGTGAGGCGGTTCTGTAGCAAAAGGAAAGGATTGTCTTGTAGCGCTTTCCTCTGATGAGGCTTTACAGGAGTAGCAATTGCCTGAGCAGCCTTATCAGCCCAGGGGGACTAATGCTATTAGCGTATGTGTGATAAACGCAGCACAGTGGAACCAATACAGCCAGCTTTGCCACGTTACTCTGGTAACATGTTGTGTAAATTGTATAATACAGAGCTCTGCAACAGCTCTGTTTAACAACACTTCTATCCTGTAGTGCAGACTTGTGAATAGGATTAGACCTATAAGCTAACAGGGGCGAGGGACTCAGAGAGGCCTGCGGTGTCATCGGGATGTCATGTGTCAAATCACTCTAAGAGTAAGGCCTATAAAATCAGAGAACAATCTTAACATGGTATTTTATTGCATCAGTGGTCGGAAACCTTAGGCACGCATGTCACCATTGGCAAACAAGTGAAAATAGTGACAATGTTATATGATTATAATTTTATTTAACTGTTTAAGAATGTTCAGTAAAAATAAGCTTTGACAAGAAAATAAACATCCATTAATCCATTAATTAAAGCTGCAGTCCGTAACTTTTTTTGGTTAAAAATGATCCAAAATCAATATGTGAGCAAGTACAGAAACCAGCCAGTGTTCAAAGCTATCGCCTTACTTTAGCCCGATTCATAACGGTTAGCTTGTAATAATGTTTTCTAATTTGAATGGTACGAGTAGGTTTTCACGGGAAATTCAAGCATGGCACTGCATCATAACGTCACGTCTGTAAACATAAAGAAGTTGTCCAGGCTAGTAGGCTATCGCATGTGAGGATGCTGCAGGTGGCGGATCGTTTATAGTCTTTTCTCACAGCAGCCAGAAGATTTAAATGTATAATTTCGATGGTGCATTGTAATCCAGAAAGGACTACGTGTTTATGAAACACATGTGAATGAAATTAAATTATATTCCAGTTTTAAATGTGCTTCTGATAACAGATAGCCTGGGATTAAGATTTGTATTTTAAAGACAACCAGTCCAAAAGGAGCATAATTTGCTTTTTGGGTTAAAAAAATTTCTTAATATGAAATTCGAATGGAATGACAATTAGAGATTAGACTGTACAGAAATTGAAATATACACGCTAATACACACTATACACATAGTCAAGCAATGCTGATGTTGTTAACATTAACAATTTGAGTATAAAGTATAACAATAATAATAATTTACACGGTTTGATGTGATATGAGCTAACAGATCTTTAGATTAAATCACCATTGGTTGCGATTTATTGTAATGCTTTTTTCTTCAGTTGGTCAGAACAAACGTGACAGACTTGTTACTTGTTCAGATGCCAATATACGGTGAAAATTCCTATTTGGGTCATATATTCCAAGACGTAGGCTAGAATCTGTGATTGCGAAGTACAGTAAATATCCACACTGGTGGGGTGACTGACTGCCACACATACTCCTAAAAAACTTTCAAATCATTCGCGCGCCGGAGCACAACCCACACAAGGAAGATAATTACGCACACAGCTGCAATTCCAGGTTTTCAAACAGCGATGGCGACAAAGAGGCTAAACTTGTGGAATGTAGCTTTAAAATAGTCAGACAAAAAAAGAGACTGAATTTTACAATCGCATTAAATAAAGTCAAATTAACAGCAAGATGACATACCATTCAAAATATTTTTCTTTAAAGAAACTAATACTTGAATTAAAATTACATTTAATTACACTGATGAAGTGACCGTAAAGATATTTATAATATGAAATGTTATATGTAGTTCTATTATAAATACATGCTGTTCTTTTGAACTTTATATTCAAAGAATCCTGAAAAAAAAACACCAGCTTCCACAAAAATATTAAGCATCACAACGGTTTTCAACATTGATTTAATAATAAGAAGAAATGTTTTGAGCACCAAATCAGCACATTAGAATTATTTCTGAAGGATCATGTAACATTAAAGAGTGGCGCAATGGCTGCTAAAAACTCAGCTTTGCCATCACAGGAAAAAATTAAATGTTTTAAATGTATTCAAATAGAAAACAGTTATTTTTAATTGTAATAATATTTCAATATATTACTTTTTACTGTATTTTTTTTATCAATTAATTGCAGCCTTGGTGAGCAAAAGAAATTCTTTTCAAAAACCATAAAAGTACCAACTCCAAACGTTAACACGAAACAAAACTGTGACTTTCTATCAAGGGGGGGTATAGTTAGAGGGAGGAAAAACTGGATGCAGACCGGATTCAAACTTTTGTTTCTTGCATGAGCACCAAGGCTCAACTAGCTGGTGTGTATCTACAAACTGCAGGGCCAAACCTCTTCAGGGTTTTTGCATCTAAAGGTCATGTACTGTGTTTACCTCATTGTTTTTCCAGGGTCTCCAGAGCGTTGCAAGGGCAGCCGCTCATTGTGTTCCCAAGAGATTTAAATAATGTCCAACCTCGACAGAATTCATTGTAACAACACTGTGAAATTCAATGAATCAAAATACAAAAGGCAATAAAAGGTGAATTATCCTGAACAAATGGAATTTAGCCGAGACTGGGCACTGGCGGACTGTAAAGCGAGGAATGCCGTTCTGACAGGTGCAATGAAGAGCAGGAGAAGAAGAGCATAAACAGCTCAGCCTGTCCCCTTTACATTCACTGCGCACCCCCCCCCCCCCCCCCCCCGCTTTCTACTTCAAACCCCGCTGGTTTAATCAGCTACAACTGTTATGCTTTCCCCACTATTCAGTTAAACTTATCCACTCCACAGAAAGATCCCCCACCACTCAGTAACCATAGCAATGTGACTGCAACAGCCCTTTGGATTCAAATTCTGCATCTGAGAGATAGGAGGTCATTGCCAAGGGCGAATTCATTTCACACTGAGCAACATCGAAAGCCGCCAGAGAGAACGGCATTCTATTCTTAAGATGACCTTGTTTGAGGCTATTCACTAATGTTTATAGAGGAAATCTATCAACATCATTCCAACTGTAAATAACTAAAAGTGTTTCTGGGGGTTGTGTTATTTCTTTTTAACACGAGACGGTCCTGATCTAAAAGCGTGATTATGAAAACCTAATTCCGAAGAGATGAAAACTGACCCACGCACCTTTGGTCATTACAGTTCCTTCTTTGCCTTGGGTGAAGACAACAATCCTCTGCCTTTTCTTGTTCTCTTTGGGTAAGCTTTGGGCCTTCTTCGCAATCTCCTCAATGTCTTCAGTCTGCACGAGAGAAAAAAAATAAAACACATACTTGAGGGTAAGAAGCAAATATTAAGTTCTTCCAGATCAGATTAGATTTACTTTAATACTGCACCTTGTAAAACATGCACCTGAGTCATCATCATACCTACTGAGCATGTTTAGTGACTGCAATTGCCATCTACATCTCACTCAGAACGGCTGTTGCGTTGAAATGCTAAATGTCATGTGTAATCACATCATTCATGACTCACGTATTCATTCCAATGAAATGTTTAAATGCTAACAAGATACTAAAATGACGCATTTATCGCTCAGTGGCTTTAAAGCTTCTGGGTTTTGAACAGCTACAGCTGCAATACGCCGATTTTCTTTCAAGAAAAAAGTTGGACATTCAAACAGTTGTTTCGACATGGGAGAGAACCAATGCTTGAAAAAACAAGTTCAAATGTAACTGATTGTCAACAAAAACAGAAAAAATGGCAAAAGTGATGTTCTGGAAATAAATAATCTAATACAAACGTAGGATCTAGCATTCAAATGCTTCTTTAGGACTAAATGAGGCAGGCAGTCATTCAGAAATTGTTTTGGAGAGGATGCAAATAGATTTACTATATACAAATATGCATTTGTGCATATTTGTGTCGACATAGACAACAGTAACATCTATCACTGTCTCTGTATATTAAAAATATATTTCTGTGGATTTGAGGTTTACTAGTTAACAGTCAGACTGACAGACTGACAAAGCACAATTGGTTGCAAACTGTTTGATTCACTAAAAAGAATCATTCAAAAGAAACAATCATTCAGAGTCATTCATTTGGGAACTGGCAGAGCTGTATGGGTTTGATTCATTACAAAGAAAAATAATCAAATTCAGAATACACAGGATGTTTTAATTAATTAAAAGAACCGGCTCATAAGAGTCATTCATTTTGGAATCAGACCACACTTTTGCTGTATGTTTTTGATTCACTAAAAAGGACTGGCTCATAAGAGTCATTCGTTTGGGAATATGACTACAATAGTCACGCTGTATGTTTCTGATTCACTAAGAACCAGCTAATAGGAGTCATTCGTTTGGGAAATGGACTACACTGCTCGTGCTGTACATTCTTAATGTATAGCTGTTTTGCTATAGTGCAGGAAATTCTGTCAGAATATTTTTGTATGGTATGAACGGAATGCCCATACAAGAACCATTAACACCTTCAAACATAATTTGGCTCAGGGGTTTTCTTTCATAATCTCTTTCTCTTTCATAATACTGTTGTGGAACAAGCCAGTACTACCACTGCTACTACAATAATCCAAGCATGTTGGTGAACAGGATTGTTTGTTGAATATGACAGAACAGAACATATTTTGACAAGAAAAGCATTAAATAAAATAGTAAAATATACCTATAGCAGCCGATAGTACATGCTAAAAACCTGCGCCTCCTGATCTGACCTTTCTTGTATTGCACAGCTTACTTGTTTGTCCAGTACAGTCTGCTGTTTAAGTGGACTCCAAGCAACCTGTAGAACTACACCACCTCCACGCTCTCTCCCTGGAGCCTCGCAAACTTCTGCCTGCTGGTAAAATAGTCTATGATTTAGGAGATTGTGGAGGCGTTCACCGGTATCGCGCTGAGCTTGTTACCAAGTCGGAGAGGCATGTTGAGGGCACTGAAGAAGTCAAAGTACAAGATTCTGATTGGGGTGCCAGCTTTGACCAGGTGGGAGAGGGCTCCAAGCAGGCAGATCAGAGCACTGTCCACACCTACAGTAGGTCCAAAAGCCAAAATGTATAAATTTCATAGCATTAAATAACAAAATATGAATTCAAATGGCATCTGCAAATAAATAATACTATAACTTCCATATAACTTCTATATATATTATTATATAATTAATATATGAGGTTTGTCAGATATACCATTTATCAATGGAATATTAAATTTTAGTATTAGAAACTAACAGTTAAGTGGTTGGAGTGCTGGATGTTAGGGAAATTGAGTGAGATCATCTGCATTCTAGGTCTCCCACACCCCCGCTGGCAATGGACAGAAGGAGCTGGGTGGGTGTGTGTGTGTTTGTGGAATGGGTAGTGCCGGTGCTTGTGGATTGGTCTAAGGGGTTGAGTGCTGGTGGTTTGATACCATCCCCCAACCCCTAGTCACACAAAGCCCCAGTAAGAGGGTCTGAGGCAGTGCCAAAGCTTTGAGTCTGTCACATGTCCACTTGTCCCCCTGCCAAAAGCAGGCTAGAGAGGCTGCTTGGCCATGGCAGCCACCAGCCCTTGACAGTTTTGTTAATGGCGAGGTAGTGTGGTGTCCCAGGCAGGCCCAGCTGCCTCATCACCTCTGTCTCCCTCCACACTCGACTAAAAGGGTCCGCTTTCCTGCAGTCTGGCCAATCAGCAGAGCGCCGAACAGATTCAATCAGCTTACTGCAGCACTTGCTGTTCAAGATATTGACTTTGGTGTGAGTTTACACTGCCAGGCAGTTGTTTTTCGTTTGCATTTGTATTGCAAGTGAAATTGGCTAAAGGTGACTAAAGGTGCAGGCAAAAAAGGTATATTTTTCTATTGTCAATAGAGAAGCAATATAAGAAGCACAGATCACACAGAAGACACTTAAAATTTTTTGTGACCAGTTGAACCCAATGTGAAATCTGCATTGGTAATTCCCAATCATTTTGATTCCTATTGAAATGACTAGATTTCGAGACATTGCAGCACTTCGAAATGTACAGTCGTGGCCAAAAGTATTGGCAGACACAGATTTTGTGTTTTGCTAAATTTGCTGCTTAAGATGTTGTGGTGTTCATTCACATTGTTGGTGACGATGTTCTGCCAATAATGGTAGAAACAAGTAAAGAACACCAAAACAGTCTTAAGTAGCAAATTTGCAAAACACAAAATTGGTCCTGCCAAATAATTTTGGCCACGACTGTAGCGCAACTGTACTTCGGGTGACCCAAGGTCAACTATTCTATCTGAATAAAAGCAAAAATGGCAAAAATTAATCTTGAAAAATAAACAAATAAAATCACTCACACAGAATTCACAAAACAATGATAAATGTGACTGCACCTTAAGACTAAATTTACTGTGAAACATCAGGTTAAAATGTACTTATGACCCACATTTTAATACAAATACATTAAACCCCCCCCCCAACAAGTATAAAGCTACTTCATAAATATGGATAAAAAAATCATTAATACAGCATGCTTTGGGGAAGGTTAACAAAGTGTTCCGATCGGAACAGACACCAGAATGCAAAACTAACTAGATAATTACGTCTTCTCTGGAAAACTCAACCACAGACAGTACAGGCCCAAGGCTAGACCCAGAAAGCAGGAGAGTACGAATGTGGTGGCTTGTTTTAAGCAGAGCCCAGGGCTCCATAAAAACCTTACTGTTTTACAGTATCAGCTGACTGCACACTGTAAATCTGTCAGGGGCTGCGGGTCTATAGGTATCCTGTGACGAGAAGTGGCTGCCTACAAGCCGGCATTTATCGTCATTATAACTATCAAACACATGATAGCCATGAGAGAGTGTTGCTACACATGCTCATGAACACTTAATCGCCAGGAGACCCAGAGGGGAAGGGGGGGGGAGAGTACAGGCACCTATGGAGTCATATATTCATATGGAGTTCCATTCAACTGCGCAGATTAAATGTCTGACGTGCTCAAATAGCATTACTCATTCATAATTTACTCTCTTTTCTTGGCCTCGAACAATGCAAATCAGAAATGCAAACTCTTCGTGTCAAACCAGCTTTTTTTTACTCCTCGAAGAGCGAGGAGGTGTTTCATTTCAGACATAAGGGAGTCTGCATGCAAAGAAACTTGCAAGGCGCTTGTAAAAGCCGAGAAGTCTGTTATATGTATTCAGGATACAGCGATTGCCCATTGAAAAACAGATGTTTAGCTGGAATCCAAGGACCCTGAGCTCTGAATAAAAGCCCCCAGCAGCCGTTGCCTACTCGTTTTCTTTCAACATGTATATCTCAACGCTGCAACATCTGCGATCACAGTTTGTCTTTAACCCTGCTTGGCATTTCAATTATGATTACAGTGTATGCCTGTGACTTATTAGAATGCAAGGCTTCATTAGCAGAAGTAGAACACCTCTGCAGCTTCATTAGATTAATCATTCACTTCTAAAGAGTCGTTTCATTTTTAGTAGCATGATTTTGGGGAGGAGGGGAGAATTGGATGCAGAAGAGTTGGGAGAGAGAGAGAGTGAGTGAGTGAGGATTTGTTAGGTGTGGGGTATAAATTAGCCTTCCCGCCTCACTCTCAGGCACTTATCACTGCATAGCTATTGTGGTGTGAAGTACATAGATGCTGAGGGACAGAGAGGGATCTCCGAACGCCTGTTCGCTTTGATCTCAATATCAACTGTCAGAGCTATTCTCATAATTAACCCATCAAGACACATCACAACTGGATCCTTTAGTCCAGACAGAGAAAGGCAAGAGCCCTTCTGGGAATAAAGAGACTTTCTGTGCGCATCTCTCCTGCAGACAGGTGCTGCGGTTGGGGGGCAAAGGGCTGCGGAGACTGTTAGGAGCAGCTGCCGTGGGATGCGCACTCCCATGTTGCCGTTTCCCCCACTGGCGCTAACTTGCTCCAGCTAAATTGCGTAGGGGGCTTTTAATCACTTCCCCAAACACAGCCTCTAATCACCACTAAAAGGTTGATCGTTCCCAAGGAGGAGAGAAGGGAGAGGCGTTGTGGGAGTCTACAGAGGTGCTAATGGAGAGGTTAATACTGTTGAAGACAATTTGTATGTAAAAAGTGAGACGAGTTGTGGCTGTGATTTAGAAGACAAAAATGAAAATCCTGTCATCATTTACTCACCTTCATGTCATTTTAACCTCGTATGAACCAAAATGACCGTAAAAAGTATACACTTGTTGCTTGAGACAGATATGTGTGTTCAATTTGAACTATTTTTTAATAAATATTATAATCAAAATCGTTGGTAATAAGATGAAAGCATGAACAACAATTAAACAATTATCAAAAACGGACCAAATAAATTCCTAGAGCTCCATCAAAAAGTTACATGACTTTGCCTCAACAAGACATGTGATGAGTAATTGGCTCAAGAAAAAAAATGTTGCTGCTGACCTCTAACAAACAAAGTGGTTTGCATTTTGAAGTGTTTTAAAGTAACTCATTAACTAAAAGTGCCACAGCAGCTGGGACGGATAGGATGGGACAGATATGCTGCTTTTTTGCAATTTGCAGATGGCTTTCTTCTGTGCAACAGAAAAGAAGATTTTTTTGGAAAATGTCTGTTAGTGATGGTTTTGGACCCCATTAACTTTCATTGTTTGGACAAAAACTTAAAATATTCTTCTAAATATTTTCTGTTAGTCAGTCAGTCAGTGAGTCAGGTTTGTAATGAAATGAGGGTGATTAAATTATGACAGACTTTTGGTCTCGGAACTAACCTTCAGTGTAACAGGACTCAGGACGTGGTGTTATACACAGGTCCCTGCTAAGGTCTCAGACACACATTAGCATATTCATGCCATTGACTACTTGCTACTCAATAACTGTGTTTGATCAGAGGGGTGTGTAATGAAGGTTTTAAGCGTAAAAAGCATAATAAGCACAAGCTTAATTAAGCTTAACCATAATATCTCTCCATTCACTGGTAACCATCAGTTCATGAAAGCCATAATGTAGCTGTCAGTGATTATCATAAGAGATGTTCTCCTTTAATAATGATGAAAGCAGGCGGAAAAAACCCTGCCTTAATAGGGTGTCCAATTCTGTGTCCATATTAAAGCTAATAAAACAGCTCCTTCATTGTAATCTGTAGGAGGAACAGCAGCCAATAGAACATCAATTACCCTGCGGCGGATTCAACATCTAAGGGTATTTAAGTAAAACAGATGAGGATCGGAACACACTGCGAGCCAGATCTAATGCCAGCTCAATACAGAGAGAAAATAACACACTCTTATCTACCTTCTTGAGATGTAAATTGATTTATTAACAAGGCATCTCTTTGAAGCAAGTGAAATGGATTGACGCTAAGCAGACGTGTTTGATTTTCACTTTCATAAAGCGTGTAGATTTTCACGAGATGTAGAGCTGTATTGTAAAAACACTCTTCTTTCACACTTCTGAATGTTGCCACATTGTTTAAGACGTGAGAAAAATATTATCTTTACAAAGGTACAGCATGTCTAGCAGCGTCTGCTAGGGAGTTCTTTGGATAATCACAGAGCTTATTGGAAGTTTGTACTGAAGAACAGGCTTCCTGGGAAGACTACGAGATTTAGAGTGCCTACAACCACAATAATGCATATTATTATCCAGGTTTCCATCCATGTATTTTATGCAAATTCTGAGATATTGCAATAAAAATGCTGGGAGGATATATCAATATAATGAAACATAATACAATAATAATAATAAAAAAATTATAAATCCAAAATGCACCTTACAAACTTTTTTCAGAGGGAAAATTTGATAAAGTACATTTAATAAATGTTATATTATATATTTAAAACAAATGGCAAGACCTGTGCAAACTACAATGAAAAACACATGTTCTGAAATTTTATGAATCAAAATGCACCTTAAAGTATAAACCTGGTGGATGACTTTTTAAAATGTATGTGTTAGGATGTGTGAGATATATATAATATTTATTATACTTAATTTATAACAAATTTATTTATAGACGTTTCTAAAAGACATGCAAGAAACTTCAAAAAAGAAAAAAAACTAATTTACTGAATAAATTCCTAGATGTCCATTTAAAAAGTCAGAAGTAATTAAATAATATAAAAAGGACCACAGCTGCTACAATTTTCATTTCTATTTTGCGCCAAGTGATGATTTTGTTCTCTAAACACTGGAAACGTTGGTTTATTTGAAAACTGTTTTCACAATAATATGATTTTTCGAATAAATTAAATTCCCAACTTGGATGGAAACAGCTTTAGTGGCTTTATTGCTTTATTACCCAATAAAATAAAACCTCAGTTTCCGCTCTAGGTACGAGTGGGGTACAAAGTTTATTGCGATAAACGAGGGGGAGCACGTCTGTGATGTTACGAACCACATAAACTGAGAATCGGTCTGCAGATGCGCAGATGTGGAAAGTCAGCTGATGTGCGGAAGCGTGTATGAATAAGATCGAAAGACAAACGATGACAAGCTTCTTAGCACGTTTGGGGCCTGAAACTAGAGCGTTTTCTCGATTTCTCTCCGTCCTGTCACTAAATGCTTACATTTCAGCTGCCATACTCTGTTGAGATGTTTATTTCTGAAGCAAAATCAGGGGCAAAGACTCGTATGTCAAAGATTCCCTTTTCTCTGAGCCCTAAATCAACATGACGTGTGTGAAATCAGTGAAGAGGTACTCACAGTGTGTGACAGTGCTTGCCATTTATATATTTACTCTGTGCGATGCAAGCTCTCGCCCCCTCCTCTATCTCCCTGGCTCACAAACTGCTCCTCCTCCTCCTCCTCTCTCTCTCCTCCTCTCTCTCTCTATTCGCCCCTGCATGCTCTTCTCATCTCTCCCTCCCTCTCTCTCTCTAACTTACTCTGCTGCCAGAATCTGCTTTGCATTCCAGTCACGTCGATCGCACCTTGAGTGATCCTGGAAGACAATTATTCATACTGAGACGAAACACATTCAGGCGGATAGCACTGCATTTGAAAAAAGATAAGCCACTTCAATTATTTAAGCGTGCTGTTCCTAAACTCACATTTACTTTGCTTATGAATTCACATTTACCCCCCCATGTACACTTGTGAATATGAGACAAGAAACACTACTATTACATTTGCATTTCCCTGCTATTCAGAGAGATAACTCATATTGTTTTGACGTGTTATGTGCAAACAAGGCCAATCAGTGTTTCCACATTCTGAGACTGGAGGGGAAGGTGATCCAGTATTTATGAGTGGATGCGGCACGGTATAATTGAGCATACTCGCCTTCCAACACCGGCAGATCACCCCTCACCCCCCCGCCCGCTCCTACCTCATGCAAGCTAAAGGGGGGTTCCTCGACTAAAGTCACCTTCCAAAAAGGGGGGTCCATGCCATTTACACCGAACAGAATGAAAGCAAAGGCCCTGAGGAGTATTGTTTCCTTCCCACAAGAGCATTCTCAACACCAATTCAATAATAACATCTGTAGCGAGATGTTGGGTGCTAGAACTGGAGGAAGTGAGTCATAACAGAAAAGGATGGGGGACAAAGAGAGAGAGGAATGTTTGTGAGAGTAGGGGAGCAAATGTTTTGTTGTGTGTGTGAGAAAGAGAGAGTGTGTGTGAGCCGGAGTGCTGGCTGAACAAAGAAACCATGACGACTGCCAGGTTGCTATGGCGACCACTGCAAGGGGGCCAAGAGAGTATAATAGCACATCAATCACTGTCCGAAAAAGAACTTCATTATCAGCTGAAAAATAATCCTTTAGGATCTGTTTAATGTGTGATCCTCCATCCACTCACCTCAAAGCCTCGTTCTCGCGCAAACGCGGCAGCCTCCTGCAAAACAAAGCACACATGCAGCCTTAATTAATGAAATTAGTGAAGCAATGATATTTCATTTAGGACACATTTCAAAGCTCTGTTAGAGTATGTAGCACAGGATATACATTATATAACCATCTTTCTCCAAAACCAGTGAAATAACTGGAAAATGAGTTGACCTAATAATTCATCAAATTTGTAATTTATAAAATTAAAGAAAATTGGTTACAGGCATGCTGGTACAATTATATATCAATGCATTGCAACTTGCACCCCCCCTCCCCCCACTTCTTTATACACTATTTAATAGCATGCCTATTATTAACGTATTGGCTGTTATAAAGCACATATTCTGCATGACCAAATTCTACATCATTAATCCTGCCCAATACCTACTTTTTAGCAGCAAATTATAAGTGTGAGGTAAAAGTCGTTTAAAATTAATTCGAGAATTGACAACCAGCATTGGCGAAAGGGCTGCCAGTTTTGTCAGTAAAGTCAGGTGGATTCTGATTGGCTGTCATTCATCAGCTGAAAGAAAATGTTCTGAAGATATCGCTCCTCATCGACATTATGTTATAGTTGTGGTGTATCAACGGGCCTTTACTCTGGACATGCATTTGCAATGACGTTACTGGTTAAAAAGACTATGTTATATAAAACACCACAACATTACCTGAAGCTCAAGCAAGATGTATGAATAAATCAGCTTTATTTCAGATAATAAAAGGGCTCTGTGAGGGTTAAAAGACTTCAATTATGTGTGTTGGGCTTTGCCCTTTGCTCGACTGAATGGCTCTAGGGACAGTTGTGACAACCTCGGCCTTTAGAGAGGAAGAGGGGGTGGAAAGAACCAGTGCTTCATGGATGTAAGGGGCCGAGACCACCTGCAGTCTGTCTGTCTGTCACAGGCACTGCATAATAGAGCCGAAATATCTATAATAGACCATCTGACATCACTCAAAACACTCCAACCTGGCATTTACTGTAGCTGTTTGTATTTGGTTCCAGTCAGATGTTGTTCCCTTTTTCGGGTCACAGAGCTACAGCTACACCCATGTTTGTGTTCACTGCACAGAGGTCAAACACTCCAAGGTTAATCTTTGCGCCATAAAGTTGGGGAAAAACTCCAGTCCCCATGGAGATAACCCACCACAAGGTTTCATGACACCAATTACGGCTCAATGATCTGATAATGCAGCCATCCAGCAGCCAAGGTGAGCCACTCTTTTATTAAGAGTGATTAAGCAGCATTATTTCAAGATTATCTCCAGGAATTAGAGTTAATGCAACCCCACTGGAAAACTGTAATAGACCCTCTTTACTAGGCAAGACTATGGAAATGATGGACTTGTAATAAATCTACACTTTAAAAGTCATTCTATTGGCACAACTGACTAACCAGAACCATATCCAAGGCTTTGCGCTTCATAATTAGGTAGAAGATACGGAGACATGTCAAATGACAGAAGCCAATCTCATTATATTCTGTAAGGAGACAAAGGATTAAATACATGTTAAGGCTGCTATCACACAAGACTTTGTACTCCACTGACTTCCATTCATATGTATGCAAATGCAATTTTTACATTATTATTTGGAATCAATTTGGAATCCGCAAATGTATTATTATTTTATATTTATTGTTTGCTAAAAAAAGAAGCCTAGGCTAAGAGCATGACAATAAACATCATAATATGTTTAAGGTAGGTTTCGAAGACATTTCACATGCTCAGAGTGAAAATGACTTACGACAGCTAAATATTTTTCATAAACAACAAATCTTGTTACAAATAATTTATAAAGGCTAATTAATTGATTTGGTAACACTTAAAAGTGTTTATGTATAATTGTATGATTAGTGTATATGTTTCCCAACAGATTTCCCAAATATTTTACCATCTGCTATGACCATACAGACAGGTAGTTCCGCTCCAAACTATAGAGTGCAATAGTCGGGATCCCGAAGAAAAAAAAACTCATTAATTCTCTCCATAGGGGTATTGATTTTTAATGACAACTTTCAAACATACAGATTCCTAGTGAAATGTATACCTAGTGAAATGTATACTGGTGCATCTCAATAAATTAGAATGTAGTGGAAAAGTTCATTTATTTAAGTAATTAAACTCAAATTGTGAAACTCATGTATTAAATAAATTCAATGCACACAGACTGAATTAGTTTAAGTCTTTGGTTCTTTAATTGTGATGATTTTGGCTCACAAAAACCCACCAATTCACTATCACAAAAATGAGAATATGGTGACATGCCAATCAGCTAATCAACCTGAACACCTGCAAAGGTTTTCTGAGCCTTCAAAATGGTTTCTCAGTTTGGTTCACTGGGCTACAAAATTATGGGGAAGACTGCTGATCTGACATTTGTCCATAAGACAATCATTGACACCCTTCACAAAAAGGGTAAGCCACAAACATTCATTGCCAAAAAACTGGCTGTTCACAGAGTGCTGTAACCAAGCATGTTAACAGAAAGTTGAGAAAAGTGTGGAAGAAAAAGATGCACAACAACCGAGAGAACCGCAGCCTTATGAGTATTGTCAAGCAAAATCGATTCAAGAATTTGAGTGAACTTCACAAGGAATGGACTGAGGCTGGGGTCAAATAATCAAGAGCCACCACACACAGACGTGTCAAGGAATTTGGCTACAATTGTCATATTCCTCTTGTTAAGCCACTCCTGAACCACAGACAATGTCTGAGGTGTCTTACCTGGGCTAAGGAGAATTATAACTGGACTGTTGCCCAGTGGTCCAAGTCCTCTTTTCAGATGAGAGCAAGTTTGTATTTCATTTGGAAAACAAGGGCCTAGAGTCTGGAGGAAGGGTGGAGAAAATCATAGCCCAAGTTGCTTGAAGTCCATTGTTAAGTTTCCACAGTCTGTGATGATTTGTTGTGCAATGTCATCTGCTGGTGTTTGTCCATTGTGTTTTTTTAAAACCAATGTCACTGCACCCGTTTAGCAAGAAATGTTGGAGTACTTCATGCTTCATTCTGCTGACCAGCTTTTGAAGATGCTGATTTCATTTTCCAGCAGGATTTGGCACCTGCCCGCACTGCCAAAAGCACCAAAAGTTTGTTAAATGACCATGGTGTTGGTGTGCTTGACTGCCAGCAAACTCACCAGACCTGAACCCCATAGAGAATCTTGTCAAAAGGAAAATGAGAAACAAGATACCAAAAAATACAGATGAGCTGAAGGCAACTGTCAAAGAAACCTGGGCTTCCACACCTCCTCAGCAGTGCCACAAACTGATCACTTCCATGCCACGCTGAATTGAGGCAGTAGTTAAAGCAAAAGGAGCCCTACCAAGTATTGAGTACATGTAAAGTAAATGAACATACTTTCCAGAAGGCCAAGAATTCATTAAAAATGTTTTTTTTATTGGTCTTATGAGTAGTCTAATTTGTTGAGATAGTGAATTTGTGGTTTTTTGTTAAATGTGAGCCAAAATAAAAATGAAAAGAACCAAAGACTTAAACTACTTAGTCTGTGTGCATTGACTGTATCAATACACGAGTTTCAGAATTTGAGTTGAATTACTGAAATAATTTTTTAACTTTTCCACGACATTCTAATTTATGAGATGCACCTATATGGCTATAATTCTGTAGCGAAATCTCAGCCAATCAGAGAACTGGTCTGGAACCAGCAAATATTTAGTTATATTTTTACCTCGCCCCATTAAAGCTGTCAGGTACATTTTTCTTTTTGTCTGTTTTTGCTTCATATCAAAGTAATGTATGTGGTTTGTTTCATGCCTTACAACTCTTTAACAAAGGATTTTAAAAATCCCTATAGGAAAAATGAATTGGAAAAATATTTCCGCAACCAAGGCAGCTAAAAAAAGCGGGCATGCAATGCTGCACTTCATTGGCTGAGCCAGAAGTTGTCAAGTCAGGCAACTGAAACAAATGGGCCGAAATGTTTTGAAGGACCACAGAACCACAGTGTCTGTGCAGTTCATGAATTAAACCTAACTTGTTGTGTCTACAAATTAAACTTGTAAAGTATGGTGTATACTGGATATGGTGTAAAAAGAACCCTTACGCTAGACAGACTCGAGAATGGCACAAAAATAGATCATGAAAGAAGATGGACGGAGAAGAACAAAGGTGGCATAGAGGAGGTGAGGAGTGTCAGGGTGAGTGCACACTGACATCTGGTCTGGGTTAGAAATGTGGCCCTGACAGACCGGGCCAGGGAGCTCGCGAGGGCCAACCTCACTGGTTATTTACTTCAGCGCCCACTTTCATCTCCTTCCTGTGCGGTTATCCATGTTGTGAATCTCAAAGCAGAAAATGAAGAGAGCATTTCTCTTTGTGAATCGGGCCAGTGGGTTAGCCATGCCAGCTGCAAGAGGAAGGGACCTAAAAAAGACAGTTCAACAAAAACGCACCGCCTGAGGGATGGGCTGAGCTCTAAAATCATCAGCTAGCTAAACGAAGAAGAAAATAACAGCAGCAAAAAAATACACACAAAAAACGAGAACTAACTTGACCACACGGTCATAAGATGTTATTTTTCCACATTGTTTTTGCACTGGTGACATAAACACTGGTGAACCAGCGGCGGCCCAGACAGAAAGAAAAACAAAGATGCAACTGTTAGTTACTCACAGGCCAATCACAGTGCAATTTCATTACGTTGTCTCAAACGTCCCACGTAATCCTGCATGAGGCAGGACTGTATGGCCACAGGCTGTGACTGTACCAGGGGCAGTGCTGTCTGAGGGGGCCGGCAGATGGTTTTTGATACAGTAATCTGGGCAGGAGAAGGGGAAGATTAGAGAGAAGAAAGCCAGCATTGCTGAGGTGTTAAAGGTACTCACTCCCCCCTGATAATGCAGCGTCCAACTGGAGCGTGACGTGCAAACCGACAACAACCAATAAGATAGACAGACAGAGAGATGGATGGATGTAGAAAGAGAGACGCTGAGAGAGCGACAAACAAGCCACAGAAGACAGGCCCTTTTGGTGGAAATTTATCTAAAGCCACTAATCCTATACTTACCACCACCAGATGCAATTACTGCTAAAGAGCTGGGAGTAAGCGAAGCCTGTCCTAGACACCACTTCCATTCCTGATGACATGTCGCCCAGATTTAGCCACAAACAAAGCTTAAAATTACATCAGGAAATAGCTGATCGGCAGCGAATGACAGCATAGTGGTTACATCGTTAGGCTGCAAACCCAAAGGTCACAGCCTGAGGTTGAAACAGTAAAAGAAGCGATACAGGAAGTTACTGAGACCACCTTCCAACACTGCAACCTTGAGAAAGACACTTTTTCTTAAATTTTTCTCTCATATGTCAATACATTTCCTATTGAAACAAAAAAGTTAGGGCAAGGCATCACTAGTTCTAAAAAAAAACATTTATAAAGCATGTAATATGACACCGCATACTAGAAATATCTATCACAATGGGGATATATTTGATGAGATAATAGAAGATATGTAAGGAAAGAAATAATGTCAGAAATGGTCTTGTACAAGGAGGATTTATTTATATTTTATTTTATTGTACTGTTTGATTTTTTTTAATGTGTATGTATATGGGTATTTGTGTATTAATCCATCCATCCATCCATCATCACAGCTAATGATCAAATATTTCTGCAAATTGTATCCAAATTGGCTTTGTGAAAATATATTAAAATTTCTCATGCTTTAAAATATCTTCCTAAACATACAATTTTTGCAGCATTTGAAAATGTTGGCAGGGCAAACGCAAAAACAAAACTCTACATAATAAATATATCATAAAAACTAATAAAACATAACTACTGGCTTCACCAGGCCAGCAGAAAAAAAATCTTATTTTTGAGTACAGCACTCTGCATCACTGTCATACTTGGGTTTATGATGCTTCATTTTAGATACCACAGAGATCTGAGAGGTTGAGAAATGCTACGGGCATGTTCTGTAATTCGGCGTGAGATGTGTTCTAGTATCCTGGACGTGAGTGTGTGTTGATGCTGTTTAGAGCGTGTGGGATGATGGATGTTGATGTGGCTGCAGATGGCGGGCGTCCAGGTGGACTGCAGAATGCAGAGGCAGTGTGGAGGGGGGGACTGGGCCTGCTTTTCCTGCGGCTCACCTCTGCTAACTGCTCCACTCCCGCTGGCATAAGTACAACGAGCACGGGACAATTCAGAGGAGAACAAAAATATCCAGAGGGTACATCATCAAAACCCCCCACACTGCAGCCATGATAACAAGATCATCAAAACATTCCATTTGCATATAAAGTGGCCTGATCTAAACCACGAATAAAATTTTACAAATGTCTTTAATTGTATTGTATTTTAATTGTAATTTATTCTTGTGATGCATATCAACCATTAGTTCAGCCTTCAGTTCACATGATCGATTAGAAATTATTCTAATATGCGGATTTAGTGCTTAATTATTATTGGTTCTTACTATCTTTTTTTATTTTATATCATCAACGTTGAAAATAGTTGTGCTTATTATTTTGGAAACCATGGGACATTTCTTTGACTTTTGTAACATTAACGTCTTTACTTTCACTTTTGGGCATTTTAATGCATCCTTGCTAAATAAATATAATGATTTCATATTTCATATCTTATTTATACAAGACTTTTTAATGGTAGTTTATTATGGTTTCCACAAAAAAATATTATGCAGCAATTTTTCTCAACATTGATAATAAGAAGAAATAGTTCTTAAGCACCAAATCAGCACATTAGAACGATTTCTGAAGGATCATGTGACACTGAGGACCAGATTAATGGCTGCTGAAAATTCAGCTTTGCCATCACAGGAATAAATTACATTTTAACATATATCAAAACAGAAAACAGTCATTTTAAATTGTAATAATTTGTATTGATATTTTTACAATATTACTTTATTTTTCATCAAATAAATGCAGCCTTGGTGAGCATAAGAGACTTCTTTCAAACACAAAAATTTTTTTTTGAGATTTTGTTTCATTTTAAGGGTCCAAATTTGATTTGGGTCACTATACTGCATATGGATAGAGAGAAGAGTGTTGAATTAAAAGAAAAAAAAAACTTTTTTGGGATGTTAATATAACGTTCTTCTCTCTGGCAAGTGGAGAGCTTAAAAAGGTGTCTCCTGCTCTTGATCTGCTCTCCGCCTTTTGATTCAGCTTGCAAGCTGAGAAAGCTCTGCCTGAGCTCTCTGCTGAGCACTTCAAACATGTCTTTGTTAAACAATGCATGAGAAGCAATGACTAGCTGTAATGATATCATTACCAGAATCATGAGTGCTGACTGCCGTCTCTCCTGGCCTTACTCTATGGCCTGTTAGAGAGGTGGAGAAACAACAACAACAAAAAAACCAAAACACCCCCACCCTGGGCACATGACATCTCCCTCAATGACAGCCTTATTAGCGCAATCTGAGTATGTTCCGATCACTTTCAAAGCCTGCCATTGTCCACACTTCATCGCAGGAATGCAAGTTAGCACATAAACAAGGTTGTGGGAATCTGACCATAGCTCAAGCTATTGCATGATTAACACAGGCTACCGGTAAATATGGAGACCACACACACACACACACACACACACACACACACACACACATTCATAAGCAAGGCTACTGAGTTCCAGACTGGTCTGATACACACATACAGATGAAGAATGAAGTGATGCTTCAGATGAGTCAACGGCGCTTGTTTGATAGTCATCCTCAGGGGAACGTCCACAAACACATCCACAAACAGGATAACAAAACCTACTGGAGGAGCTGAAATGGCTCAAAAACATTTGATTTCTCGCTAAATTTAGACAGGTTACATAATAAATCATCGCTATTCTTACATCATGACTATTACTTAATACCAAGTCATTAAAAAGCAAGGAACTTCACTTCTTTTGTTGAAATAAACACTGGTTTTTACTTCTACAAGCATTCATAAGGAGTAAAAAATTTTAATTAGTAAAAGATCAATTAATTGGCCAATTTTTGACCAATTTAAAATGATTAGCATTAGCTGATTAACAGATGTAAATCTATTCAAATTCTGCCAACAGTGTTAAGGAAAGGATAAAAATATTTTTTAGTAAAATAATATTTTAAATATTTAAAACTGTTAACAAGTATTTTTTATTTAAAATAAATACATTAAATGAAACTCTCTAATCTGTATTATATACCACTGGACACCCTGCTCTTTATTTATTTATTTATGTTTAAGCCACAAGCTACAGTGATTTTACCATGGTAATAAAGCACATTTAAAATGCCTTAATCCCTGTAACACACATACGGCCTAAGTTGCTTTACTGCTTATAACGCATAATATTATAAAATATTATTTATATTCTCATCAACTATTTAATTTATATAAAAGCCATCATCATGAACAAATAATCTTTAAACAAGTATAATTAACAAACCCCCCATAAAAAACTGTAGAACTGTTTTATACACATGCCAAACAACCATCGTCAATTTGCCCCTTAATACAAAGAATATTTTAGCACATCTTCAATCATGGCTCATCCAATCAGAATTTAGAACCATAACTACCTGTTTTATGAATTGGCTTTTAACAGCCTTGTATAATGGTGTCAGTTGAACTAAATGGTGAACGATAATAGTAAAGTCACTAATGAGAGGTACTTCACTGCAGACAACATAAGTACCCCACACAAGAGAAAATCAATATGAGACATACATTCACAGATGTGTGTGTGCGTGTGTGTGTCAGAAATGACCGTGAAACCCTTCTGTTACCCAAAATGACTGATGTGTGGGGCGTCAGAGCAGGTTGGTGTTAAACTTTCCCAAATCATCCTGGCAACAACCAGCTGACATCCTACACTCAACTCCACAGTGACAGAAATACACTGGGCTTGGTGGCAGCTATTGATCGGCCCTCAACACAATACCGTCTCATCCATCCATCATCACTCTCCGTCTCTAAAGAGAGCCAGGCGCCTCTGCCGCTGAACCTATTAAAGGCAGTGCCGGCCCGGGTTCACTCTCACCCTCAAATCTGTGTTATGGAACTCCCCATCAAGCTGAAAATGGCCTCTGCGGCTCAATGTGAGGGATATTCTGGGGAAAGCCTCCCGAGAACTCAGATTATAGTGGTTAGCACAACTTCCCTATTGTGACCCAATCTGATCCAGCAGTGACACATACAAGCCCACAACTTTCATCCCTGAGACATAAAAACCGACCAGGATGGACTATAAATCTACAGAAGTATTTGTGTTTTATGTAAAGAGCACACACTAAACAGACATTTATGATGATTTTTCGATATAATTTTGAAATGCAATAATAATAACAATATATTTCTTAAATTACTAAAATAAGTTATTATAACAACCGCAATCATTACAATCATCGTCATAATCAAACAATTTTCAAAAAGTAGTATAGTTCATACATTATTGCAGTAATTTATAACAGTCTTTTTATACATAATTTACATATATAAGATACATAATGATATAATATACATAAATAATACTGTTACCAGGGCTGGGGGGGGAGTAACAAAATACATGTAACGGCGTTACGCATTTAAAATACAAAATATGAGTAACTGTATTTAGTTATAATTACATTTTAAATAGGTGGTTATCAAATTACAGTTACATCCGAAAAGTTTTTTAGATTACCAAAGTGATTACTTTGAATTTTAATGTAATTTCTTCATTTAATATTTAAGTAAACAGTGTGGGGATTTTAACCAACAAGGCAACTGATGCTCAGCATCACGATACAAAAATGGACAACACAACAGAAAGCCATTCGCGTAATGCATTTCTCTCGTGGAAATACAAAGTCAAACGATAGCTTTATGTGGTTTACAGATGAACTTGAAGTCTTTATTCAATCGAAATGTTCAAGAATAGATCATGATCCTATTTGTGAATAGATGATTCTTTTGAGTCAATCTTTCAAATTAATAATTTCTTTTGTTTAACGAAACCAGTGTGAATGGTTCACCAACTGGATAGATCTGAGGTGTGTTTCCCAAAAGCATCGTTAGCAAACTGTGTTTGTTAAATTACATTGAACTATAATGACATTACTTGCGACCGTAGTTGCTTTGAGAAACGAGTCCTGTCAATTTTGACTCAGAGATTCTTTTGTGCCGATCGCTTCTCCATAGAGAGGATTATCATCACAAAGTTTGGTCCATTCATTAAACAAAACTATTGTATAACTTGAACTGTGCCAGTTGTTTTGGCTACTTTTATTATATGTTTGGTGTGTTTGGATTAGTTTTGAAGCTTGGAATGCAGCATGATCCCATTCATTGCATTCAAATTGAATTTATATTGATTGGGAGATTTAAATGACAAAAATTTTGTTGTTCACAGAAATGCTGTGGAAAACTGATGTTGTTAAAATTCAAAAGAAAACAAATCTTATGACTGGTAGATGTCCTTTTGTTAGATTGGAAAGCATAAAAATCAGACATCAAGGTTAAAGGATAGTTCACCCAAAACTGAAAATTATGTTTATCTGCGTACCACCCAGTGATGTAGGTGACTTTGTTTCTTCAGTAAAACACAAATTATGATTTTTAAGTCCAGCCGTTGCAGTCTATCAGTCGTATAATGCATGGCAATGGTAACAACATCTATGAGAGTAAAAAAAACATGCACAGACAATCCAAATTAAACCCTGTGGCTCGTGACGACACATTTAAGTCCTAAGACACGAAACGATCCATTTGTGCCAGAAACCGAACCGTATTTACATAATTTTTTTACCTCTAATACACCACCATGTCCAACTGTCTTTGGGCGCGCGCACGGTATCCGGTGCGTGAGGTGTGTACGCACTCTGGCGAGTTTTACGTTCATGGGTGGTGTTGATATCGCTAACTTCAGGCGAGTAGGCTCATAAGTTGGGAATACGTGGAAAGTCACCGCTCCTGAATGAGTTTGCGCGAGAGAACGTACTCTTTTAGTTTTAAGTCGGTTTGAACAACCCGGATAAGCGCAAGTAAGTACCATTATGATTAGCCGTCGTACCTACAATGACTGTGCACTGGTGTACAATGAGTGATGTATACGTGCGAGAATGACTTCCGGCGCTTGCGTAACTACATATAGCTTGTACACACCGCATCACACGATGCGTGTGCGCTCTCAAGGAAGTTGGACATCGTGCTTGGTATTAAGGTAAAAAATATATAATACGTTCGGTTTCTTGGACAAACGATCGTTTTCGTGTCTTAGACACAATGTTCGTCACGAGCCCGCATGTTTTAATTTAAGATTTGTCTTGCATATTTTTTTACTCACATAATTTTGTTACCATTGCCTGCATTATACGCTGATAGACTGCAACGTCTTGGACTTAATAATCCTATTTTGTTCACTGAAAACAAAGCCACTACATCTTGGCTCCCTGTCTGGGGGGTAAGCATATAACAAAATTCAAATTTTCATTTGGGTGAACTATCCCTTTACTATTCCTTGTGTTTGACATAGCTTAAGTATTTCAAAGTATTCTAAAGTATTTAGATTAAGTTACTGAACCTGAGTAATCTAACGAAATACATTACTGATTACTTTTTAAAACTTGTATTTTGTAATCTGTAGTGAAATACATTTTAAAAGTAACCTTCCCACCCCTGACTGTTACTACTACTAATAACAATAGTTAAAAGCCAAAAATAATAAAACATAATAATAATAAAATCATCATCTACAAACAATCTTTGTCCAAAGAAAATAACTTAACTTGCTTAACATGATTAACTTGGGCTTTTAAATATAAATGATGAATTTCATTATTAAAAATCATTATTAAAAAATAAAACGACAAAACAAATAACTTCATTGCCAAATTTGTTATTGCTATTAAAAAAAAAAACTAATTTCAATGACAGTTCTACAATTTTTAACAATATATTAATTTACACAACTTTCTCAAGATTGGAAAATATTACTATTAACATTATAATATTACTACCAAGAACGCTAATTACTACTAATAATATGAATACTAATAATAGTTATATAATAATATTTTTTTCATGTTTTTTCAATGCGGCAGTACGGTTTTGGAAGGGGAAAAAAAAAAACTTTGGCACTGTTTTGTTAGCATCTCTTGCTCCCTGAGAGCAAATCACTTGTCCTAGTACTCCTAACTGTCTCTCCACACAGCAAATGTCTTGCAGGTCATTGTATAGGGGTCGAGAGCAGACAGACGGCTGTAATTGAGTGCAGTGAGTGATGCAGTAAAGCACTCGTGTAGAGTGTGCATCGCGTGAGTCTCCCTGACAGCATCCAGCCCCAGCATTGTTTTAATTACCTCACCTTGCATCTCTCTCTCTCTCTCTCTGCCTGTCCCTCTTTCCTTCTGCTCTGAATTCAGACAGCTGCTTCCAAACTACTTTAAAAACATTTTTTTGCTAACCATGTAAAACATCACCAAATGTCTCAGGAAGACTTCTAAGCATCTCAGAGGGGGCCTGCCACGGCTCAGAGCTCTGGAAATGTCCGTGTTTGATTGTCAACAAGATTTTTAGAACTTGACATCTGTCTCTCAATATTTGTGTGTGTGCGTGCAGCTGTCTGAATCAGCTGGGAGATGGGGGCCCAATGTCAGGCATATCCCTCATCGCCTCGGGCTTCCTGCATGAACTGTCCGTCACCTACACACAATCAGCGGGGGAGGACACACACTCCAGCACAAGAAAATATATATCACTGTACTGTAGATATGCAAACATGCACGTATCCTTCCACAAAAAAAGTACAGTGGTTACTGTCAACGGATAAGTCTAGATCTAGAGCACCAGACAGAGTCATAATTAGGCCCAGATGGATTTTGGACGTTTTCTTCATTTTCTGTCCTGATTTTGGAAGAAAATCTGTGGAATAGATTTACTTACTTAAATATGGTAAAAGGTCTTAAATGGACCTGAGAGTACTGCAGTTTTATTGGTAGTATGAAGTATAATCACACTGGCTAAAATATTGACTCAAAAATATCTTGGGAATTTTGGTAGAATTCTGCTAATATAATGAATTCAACAGTGCAATAAACAAGAAGTTAATATTGCGTAACTGAGATTTTAGATAAAATGTCGGAAGATACTTTGGGCCAGATTTACTAACAGCTTGTGTCAGCGCAAACCATCTTTTGGCGTTACAATAGTACTGTCAGGATTTATTAAAGACGCGCAGTGAAGAATTAGCACTGAAATGGCGTGCACCTGACCTTATTGAATATGCATTTATAGGAGTTTCCCTTTCAAACACAAAATTTATGGGAGGAGAGTATTAAAATTAATCATGCAATGCTATTTACCAACGTTTGCACTTGTCAAATTACTGGTATTTGCGCCATTATTTAATGCCTCCAAAAAAAGCATGTCTTAAACTATTTTGCACCTGTGTCACAAGTAGATCACCCGCACCTGATGAGCATCGGCTCTGCTTATTTGCGACTTTGCTAATTTGTGCTGCGCTTGGTAAATTGTGTTGGTTGATATGTAAATGAGATGTTGCATCTGTGTTCTTTAATTTGCACGTTGTCAGTAAATCACCTGCAGAAATTTCCACACCCATCGGCACTGTTTTGGCATTGCGTTCTCGCGCCAATTTACCCTGTTTAGTAAAACTGGCCCTTTGTCTATTTTTGCTCTGCCTATGAAAATTAGGGATGCACCAATATTAAAATTCTGTCTGAAAACCAATAAAATGGCAGCAATAAAATAATAAATGAAAAAGAAAGCCAGACAGACAGAAAGACAATTAAAAAAAGAAAGAAAGAAAGAAAGTGAATTCGGGCATCTTAAAATAAAAAAGTACAGTGTGAAAAATGGATATTTATTTTGAGATTTGCTAAAGATTACATTTAACGGTGTTAAAATTATTAGTATTTTTAAAGATTAACTTTAAGCTAGCATGATGTCTGCACAAGTAATAGATACGTAAAATAGTAGAAATGAGCATAAACAATTAAACATAATTAATAATTAAAATAAGTCTAATATTATCTGATAAGCAGTATATGGTACTAACATATTCTGCATCCCTAATGAAAATAATTTTTGTCTGACTGGAATGTGCAAACAATGACATGAGGAGTCAGACAAAAAGTGAAACTTCCCTGCTGTTCGACTGAATATTAGTGCCGCTCAGCCAATCAAACTGGAGGACTGGTACTAACTGTTTTATAAGAATGATTAACATGCCACACACAGGCAAACAAGGAGGCTTCTGATGCAAAGTCCAAGATAATTTGTTCTGGGGCATGTCAAAAGCTTCCAATTTCCTTGTCTGCCTTTTGGGACATGAATAAGATTATTTAAAAGTCAGTGTTAGGCAGAAGGCCTTTGGGTAGATCTTAACAATGAGTCAACTCTTCCGAATTCTCATCTTCCTCCTCCCTCCCTCGATTTTCGCTCTCGCTCTCTCTTACCCATAAGCAGCAGCGGAGCGATTTCAATCATTTTGTAACCTCCCAGCAATCATGGCTTTAACTCCCCTGTTATTTAAAACAATCTGAGCTCTGAGCGCGAGTTAATCACTGCTTATACAACATCAGTCAGGGTTATTCATTCTGTTCCAATTAATCATACCATTTATCTACATTGTCTGAGCCTTCTGCTCAACAAATTCATCTGTAATGACACAGACAATTCACATTGTTGAATTTTATCATGTATGTGGCAAACGGTGGGCAAATTGCTGGAGATTACGTACGCGTTTGTGTACACGCTGCTGTGTGCGTCGATTTCGGTGAGCATAAATTCAGCGCCATCTGGTTTTGGCTCTTTACTGCACGGCTCTCTCACTTAATTAACTGGAGGCCATTACATTTCCTGAAATGTTTCACTTTCTCTGGTTCATGTCATGCAGGCAGGCAGGAGGGGAGCAGGGAAGGACTCAATTAGACCAACGCCGCTCCCTGGATATTACACACTTGGTGTGTGCCAGTTAAGGGGGCGTGAGGCTGGTGCAGGGCCTGAACGTCTCTCGCTGCGCCTACCCTGTCAGCACAGATAAAGGCCTGCCTGTCTGCGTTAGATCCCGCCCACACACACGTATTCAAACAAGCTCCAGCTGCCAAAACACTTCATACCAACCAGCAGAGAGCTAGGCGTACATAAAGACTAACACGCATTAATACTGCCCAACAAAGACTGCAGCTACACGCCACGTATGCGCCATTTAATTAGCCTGAGAAAAAGCAAAATTGTGGCTGTCAGTTTAACAGGAACTACAGCAGCTCTATAAATAGTCTGGGTGAAGAGAACCTGAATCTGACCAGCATCAGTGTTTAATTTCCTGGTTGGGCTGTTTGACAGTATACAGTATAACGCAACACTGGAAATCGGTCGAGATTTATATTGCAGCAGACATTTATGCGGATATCGGTGGGCAGGATTGCTTTATGTAATTTCTACACAATAGAAACAAAGAAATGTGAAAATTCACTGCCAACACTTGGCTCAAAATGAGTAAGAACTTCACATTTTTAAAATAAATTCAAATGGTGTGTGTGCAGAATGTATTGCCTGTTTTAAAACGTTTCCAACGTGATTCATCCAATCAGAATTCAAAGATCTGTCACATGACTTCACTTTGCACATTTTTAATTTGGATATTGGTGTGCGGAATCCCTTTTTGTGTCATTAGTTTGTAACTCAAGTGCAACATAAATCAGCTACTTATTATTATGATTATTTTAATTCTGTCAATCTGTCGAAGTTCTAAATGAATGGAAAAAAATTTAAGTACCCTTTCATATACCACCATTTCATATTTGTTCAAAAAAAAAAAAAAACAAAAGTCTCTCATGCTCACCAAATGCTTGCAGGCCTTACAGCAACACTAATTAATATTATATTTATAGTAATTTTATATTATAGTATAATTTAAACACCTGTTTTCTACTGAAATATAAGTTCAAATGGAATTTATTCCTGTGATGCAAAACTGAATTTTCAGCAGTCATTACTTCAGTCTTTAGTATCACGTGATCCTTCAGAAATCATTCTAATATGTTGATTTGGTGCTCCATAAATATTTTGTATTATTATTAACATTGAAAACAGTCGTGCTGCTTAATATTTGTATGGAAACTGTAATTTAAAACATTTTTTTTTTCAGAATTCTTTGATGAATACAAATTTTTAAAACAACAGCATTTACTTGGAATCATAAATGACATTTATCTTTACTGTCACTTTTGATTAATTGAAAGTGTCCTTGTTGAATAAAAAATTTCTTTATTTCTAAGTTACTATTGATAACTGATCTTACTGCAAAATCTTATTGGTAGTGTGGAAAAACCTACCATGCAAAATATACTGTTACCACAAAATACATTTTCTCATGCCATGGAGTTTTTGGTCATACCGCCTACCCTTACCCATAAGATGAAAATAAGTGCTGAAAAGATATTTAGATATAGAGGTAAAGCTTTAACTTGTTAGGTCTGACTCTCAGCACAACTCAAACACCTCTACCCCACACTGCCACTACCACAGAGCGTGGACCTGATTGACACCACGATGACTCAGAACATTACTCCAGTGTCTGAGTCTCAAGCGCTGAGGTAAGAGGCTGTTTATGGCCCAGTCTGCAGGCGGTCTGTGGGGTGTTACTCTCACAATGAGTACAGTCAGTGCTGGACGACAATGCATTTGAAGTGAGATGACTATTCTATGTGTATGATTACAAAAATATAAAATTTGGAATTAAAAACCATTTTAAATTGTAATTAATTTGGGTTCCTTGTCTATGCAAAATCTCGCATCTGAACTGTTGCAGGGCAGGGAACTGACCACATCAAATAATCAGCAAGAACGGAACGACAGGTAAGTGTTACATGATAAGACAAGCAACTAAACTCTTTCACATGTACTTTTATGCCGTGTGTGTCCACATAAACACTCACCGTCTCGTTGCCAAAAAGGATGTCCACATAGGGCATAACTTTCATCAGGGCCTCCTTGAAGAACTCACAGATGAATGGAGCTGACAGATTTAAGCAGAAGATCTTGTTGTTTTCAGAAGCGTGTTTGGCTACCTTCAGGATCGACTCCAAGGATACAGTCAGAAAAAACCCCTTCAAGAAGACGACAAAAATGAGAGTTACAATTTGTGCAGTTTTTGAGACTTGGCCTGGTTTGGGTTATTTTCTGCACATTTATTCAGTTAAACCCACATACAACTAGAGATTTTGAAGCTGCTATACAAGTAAATCTCAGCATTACAACACAACAGAAAGAAAAAGAAAAATACATTTTCCTCCTCTAAGTGGAGTAAACATGGCTAAGCTTGATATAATGGAGAGTATGATGAGGCACAAATAGGATTAAGGTTTTAGGAGATGAGAATGAATGATGACAAATAGAGTCCATAATTGTGCTGGTGCTTCCATCAGAGAGTAGGGAGAGTGCACAGAGACAATCCAATACAACAAAGGGCACCTTGGCCCACCTCTTCACACAGGGACAACTGCAAGGTCACACGGCTCTCTGAGGAGCACTTACACATCTCGTTTACGCCTGTGCTGAGGGCTCTCTCTGTGCAAACATAAAAAAATATGCATACAACATTGTTTTTGTGAACCTTCGTTCTTTTACAAACTGGAGAAGCCAAAAACCAAAAGGTTTTTGTTAAAGATAAATACAAGACTTTTATTTAGATAAAAAGTCAATATTTTTACGTATATATATATATATATATATATATATATTGTTTTTTTTTTTTTTTTTTAAACATGTGTGAAATAACATGTACTGTAATCAGAGATGGGTAGTAACTGATTACATGTAATCTGGACTACATAATCGGATTCCAAAAATTATGTACTTGTAATTCGATTAAATTACATTTTAAAACACCGTGTCCTAACTATACGCAACAAGTAATTTGGGTGTCCACACTAGACGCGAGAGAATCAATCAAATATCACAGCCAATCAAAAGCGTGTGTGGGCGGGCTCTGTCTGGAAGCGCTCTGCACTCGCAACGAAATGGATACATTTATAATCTAATTCATAAATATTAAACCTTTTTAACATTAATAAATGTACATACTGCGTGACTGATACCAACTTTTGTAATGGAATACACTCGTTGGTTCGTATTGTTTTAACGTACATCTCTGCTTTAATTTATTTTCAAGATCTAAGGTAAACTGTTGTTAATATCGGTTTGTTTTTTTGTTCTTTCAGTAAGGTCACGCAATATGATATTCAAACTCATATTAGACACGTTTAACTTTGAATAAAGCACATAATCACCTGAGATTATCTACTGTCATGTAGTTTGTATGTTGTTGTTGCAGCCGCGACGTCGCAGAAATAGAAACCGTTTCTAAAATAGAAACTTCTCGTGTCGCCGTCACAGCTAGTTAGGACAAAAACCCTGATTAACATGGAAACGATACCTTATATCATGTGTCATGGTATCGCTTCTCGTGTAGTTAGGACACGGTGAAATACTTGTAATCAGAAGTCTTCCAGTTTTTCCTTCACCTAATGTATTTACTTGAAGTACCCCTGAGATTTTAAAATAAATATTTTAATAATCAAGTATCACATTGATGTCACATGTTCGCACTTCTCTGACTCGGTCATGGTCACATGACATGCAGGTAAACAAATAAAATATTTATTTAAAAATTGAATTTTGAATTGAATAGAATACATTTTATGATCTAATTAATAATTAGCTTTTCATTAAACTCATGAACCCCCTGCAGTTGCTTTACGAACCACAGTTAGGAACCTGACGTAATGTAATGTTTAATGCACTTCATGTTGTCAATTACAACTAATGGAATATATTTTCTTACTCTTTGCATTTTTATATCAATTAGATACAAGAATATTCTATTTAAATCAATGTGATAAAAGAGTTAAGTCAAAAGTAATCTAAAATAGTCTGATTATATAACTAATGGATAATGTAATGATTACGTTCTACTTTTGTCATGTATTTGTAATCGTAACGGACTACAATTTGTAAATAATCTACCCAGCTCTGACTGGTTATAGTAATATAATAGTTTAGATGTAATATAATACTCCTTTTATTATATACACAACAGAGCCAAAAAAAAAAAAGTTTATATTAAATGATACCATGCTTACTTTGATATGTACAAAGAGCACAAAAAAAAAAAAACCCTAATTATAAAAACAAATAAAATTAAATGAGATAATACAATAATATAATTTATGTAATACAATACTGGGCTCTGTGGCAGTATCCAGTATCAGATGGTAATACTATGATTGTTCAATATATACCATAATGCAAAAACCTATGATTACCATGGTACCATGCCCAAAACACATGTTCATATCACAATTAGAATTTTTTAAAAAAGAATTGTGATATTTGTAAGCTATCCAAAAACAGTTTGTCAAGTGTATTATGCTCCCAGAGAGGCAATCTGAAAACATGATGTGATTTTCCCCTTGCTAGCATTGCACGGCCTAAGAGAGCCATTTGAGCCCAGTGTGATGGCTGCTCTCCAGCCTTTGTTCCAGAAGGACAGGAGTAAAAAAAAGATGCTTGCATCTGATGAAGTGGAAAACAAAGGTCTTGTCTGGACTCTTCTTACTGAGAAACAAGAGAGGCTCCTCAGTTCATTGTGTGAATGAATACAGACCTGGTAAGGAAACACCTTCACGTTTAAACCTGAAACCCTACACTGGGCCTGTTCCTTCGATACAGTTCTTCTTGCACTGAGAGAATAATTCAGAGATACAGTGCAGGTGAGATTAAGGGGGATAGGAGGACAAGGAGAGGGAGAAAATAGAGAGAGAAACACAATAGAGAGAGTGTGTGAACGAGAGAAAGGTGCACTGCTAGAGCGCTGGCTTTTACTAACGCTCAGAGCACTCCATTAAAACAGATTAGGCTTTTGTAGCTGAGAGTGGAGAGAAGTGACCTTCAAGTGTTTAGTGTGACTGTGTCAGCTATTACACCGTTCACACACAGGAATTTGAGAGGCTTGTTCTGCCACCAGTCATTTGGGCATACATTACTAACTACTGCAACTAACTACAGACGACGACATCTACACCTATCTAAGATACAGCACACAGACGAAAAGAAACCTGTAATATGAAAAATAAACTCTGTAAATATAAGATATAATTTCTGCCCTTCACACAAAATTAAAAAAAAAGTTTCTGGGGGGATACTTCGCATTTGCTTATAAAATGCTTTAGAAATGCTATTAAATGCACTATTTATATAATAAATATAATTTTGTGTCGAACTATATTAAATAAAAATATTATTTTATTTTTTTTACTGGGTATACAGGGTTTCTGCAGGATTTTAAAGCGCAAATTTAAGACTTTAAGACCTGCACAAATAAAATGAATACCATATGAGCGGGGTATGGCAATGTCTATAGTACCATATTAAACCGTAAAATTACTGTAAAAGCATAATTTACAGTTCAGATACAGGTTTTCACAAAAACTAAATGTTTTATAAAATGATAAACTTTACATTTCAGTCTTTAAACCATTGTTAAGAAAATGGATGATTCAAAAGTATTAATTATTATATTTAAACAATTATCAATAAATTATTACATCAATTAAATAACAAATTAGGGGTTTGCAATATTGACTAAAAATATCTCTATATTTTCTGGGATTTTACCGATAACGATAATTAGACGATATTTTGCCGAGTGTGTTACCGACCCGTGCTGATATCTTAAGGACTACTGTGGACAGCTGACTCCTACATTTTTTTTATATTCTGTGTGGTGGTCAGTTCATATTGATATAAATTAATCTTTTCCAATAAGTTTTATTGGCATTTTTACCTTTAAGCCATTTTTTCTAAAAGTGTGCACCATCTTTTGATTCAAATTCTTGCATTTGGGTTGTTACCAAGCAAATTAAATCAGTATCAACAATTCATCTTTGCAATGCAGAGGAAACACAGAAGCTGAGGGACATGGAATACTTTAACATGCAGTTACAAATGCATAGCAAAATAATGTTTTGATATTTTAAACATGAAACATTGAATTATGATATTTACAATTATTTAAAAAAATGAAAAAATACTTTAAATGTGAAATTAAAACCACCAATAGGTGGCATCAAGTCACTGTTAATAAGTGAGTCATCGCGACTGAACCGAATCATTTACACTGTTGATTCATTCAGGAACGAAACACTGTTGCTCAGACTGAGATGCGAAACAGTGCTGTGGTGTCTAAAACTTAATTCTCTTAATATTAACTTCTTGTTATTGAACTGTTGTATAAAATTAATAATCATTGTAATCGTGCTGACTTTTGGAGAAAAAAACAGCACTCTTCGTTCCTATTACGCTATATTAAATATACCTAATACATACATTTTCTTGCCCCAATATCTTGAATTATGTGATCAGTTTAAATTCATTTTATAGCTGATTCATGCCCAGTTGAAAGACTCTCTAAATGCGTAATCGCACTATTTTAACCTATGTTAACTTACTAACTTCATCACTTATGTATGCCCTGCACTCTGGAGGTGAGTTTTGTTTTGCTTTTTTCGTGGGTACGTTCGATAATATCAAATCGCAATCGTTAAACACATCACGCTATTATCGCAAGAACCATACATATCACACTCCCCTAATAGTTTCGATTTTCATAATACATTATCTTCTTGTCGTTCCACCAGTTCACATTTACAGCTCTGTGTTTTTGCAGGGTAAAAACATGGGTCGATTTACGCATTGGTCTGAACAGAACAAAACAACAGTTTTATTGAAAATGCTCATTCATTCTCTGCCAGCAGGTGGAGTGTTTGTTAGAAATATAACTGTTTCCCCGGTAACAGCAGAACACAAAGCACAGCACTGGACATGAAACTTGTAGTGCTCATGTTTATTTAATGAAATCATAGCCTTTTGAAGTTTAATCATCACATTTAGCCATATCGCAATTCTGGTCTTTCTGTCCCCAAATTTAAGACCTCTTGAAATCATAATTAAAGACTTAGGTACATTAAGACTTGTTTAAGACCCACGGAAACCCTGGTATACAGTGCACTAAAATTATATTATTAAATATCAAACACAAGCTGTAAAAATATATACATTAGAATTTCAAAATATATATACACACACACAATTATAAAATGCACAATTACATTAGTTATAATTTAATATAACTATAACAATTAATTATTAATTGATAAATACGATTAAAGGGCAAACAATCACTCAACTTTCCAATCAAACTGTGCAAAATATATCTACATATAATTTAGCTGTAAACAACTTGACTTGGTAAAAAACAAAATGCCTTTGAAAACAAACATTATGGTGTTTATACTGACTCAGGCCCAACAGCATCCTGGGTAGCTTTAGATGCTGTCTGTGCAGAGGTAATGGACCATCCGTGTGTACGTCTCTCAGCGTTACCCCCGTCATTAGCACACCTCGGCTATGATGTGCGAGCATCGTTTGGGAGAATCAGCCCACTGCATTATTGGAACTTTAATGTTGGTGTGTTTGAAGTTGGAGAGATGGCCAGAGGGAAGTTGCTTTAATGGATGTGCCGCTCTCTTTCCTCCCTGAACCAGACTCCACCAGCACTGCCACTTCACAGCTTTCTAAGGAGGAACTTTTTTGTGCAAGAGCAGAGTGCCAGAGCCTGCCATACTACCATCCTCCCGCTTTCAAAAGTTTCGCAATTCTCTGGACATCCATCTGAATAAAAAGCACACACTCAACATGAAAGGTCACCTGTCACTCAAAGTAGCCTAAATGCACAATGTATCATTTATGAATTACCGCTGTCCGTCACATGGAAATGCATGTATCCAGACAAGTCCTTTCGGCGGCAGAAGACGCGGGCCCTCTACTCGCAAGACATCTGCTCCAGTTTATTAAAGCCCTTCAAAGGGCTGTGTTTCGCATTCTCTATTAAATCGGCATGCTAAACAGCCCTCTCAAGCCCATGTGCTCAGAGAAAGGGAAGCCTGCTGCTGCTGCTGGCTCGGTGTAGGCCAGCTTGAACTTCCCCGTACCAGAGCAAGCCCTTGAGATGAGAATCTTCACCCTTTCACATGTCATACGCAGGTTTTATCTCTGCAAGAGTCCCGTGTGAAGGATCAATACATGGCCTGCTTGGAACAGATTGCACTGACCTGACACCTGGCTATCACAGCAGCCATCTTAAACGAGTAATACACTGCTGCCTCACTTCCCTGGACGGAGTGGATGATTGTTCTGCACCAAAAAGAACATAGTGGAGTCTCGTCCGTTGGTTGGTGATCAAAAATTTTAATTGTGACCCAAAAATTGACCCAAAATTTAAATTGTGTCATCATTTACTCATCCTTATTTCATTCCAAACCTGTATGACTTTCTTCTATGGAACAAAAGGAAGATATTTGAAAAACTAATCATTGCTTTTTGGTCATACAATTGAGAGTACTGGTCAGACCAAAAAATCTTTGGTTTATCTTCAAAATATTTTCTTTTGTGTTTCGCAAAAGAAAGAAATGCATACAAATTGTTAAACATTCATTTTTGGGTGAACTATCCATTTAAGACTGTCCAAGACAAGGAAAAACATTTCAAATCAATATTTTTCAAAAATGCTTAAATGTATTTCAAATGTCAAGAATTATTCATTCATAAATATAATTCCTTTTTAATGGAGATTCTCCTACATTATACAACATAAAACGGTTATTCCATATACGTATAATAAAATAAAATATTCCATATTCCACTCAAGTTAATATATAATAAAAGCATTATTCTTCCGCCAAACAATGTAGTTCCTCAGAAACGGTTGTGGTTCCAAAAAAGTGGTTGCCGAGCAACACACAAATGTAAACAAAGATGTATTTTACACTTGGCTCAACCAATCAGAATCAAGGACCGGAACTATCAGTTTTATAAACAGTATTTTCACATCCGCTTCACAGACTGTTTTAAGAAAAAAAAAGAAACAAAATAATAAAAATTAACAAGGTTATTTTTTGAAGAACATTTTTTCTCTTTTTAATGAGAGAAATCTTCTTGATGATGATACCTTTGACTTTGGGGGAAAAAACATTATTTAAGAGCTGTTTTGTAAATCACTTTATGAATTGCTTTTTTTAATGCTTTTGTTTTGAATTAACAGATCTGAAGAAAAAAAATGAATACCATGTTATTGAACCAAAATCCAGAAGGAGTTTTATTCAGTGTCTCAATTACATCAATTCAACAGTAGATAAAACTATTTTAATAAGAAGACGCTGCAGGATTGAGCATACCAAAGGGATTGGAAGATGTTTGATGTTTGCTGCTCATCTAACTACACTGCAGTCCTCACAGTCCACATCACATCTGGTTTCTTTTTGCCTGTCTTAGGAAACATGTTCTACAGAGCCTTATCTAATATTGCTGCTCAGTCTAATGGAAGGCAGCATGTGACATGAAAGCTCAACAGCTGCCAGCTCTTTTCAAACACGGTATTCTTTTTCGATTTCTTCCTGGGCCTCATCAAACGTGTCTTTATCCGACTGCGACACCAAAAGTAAAAGCCTGCGCTTGATTAAAGAATCATTTTATTATAATGAACACAGAGACAACCATAACAAACATCCAGAGACCATCAGCGCAAGTGGGCCAAAGTATCACATCGTGATGGACTTAATCTGTGCGTTTTTTTCATGTTAAGAGTCCCATTTAAAATAAACAGCTGATTGCAGCGATTAGCAAAATCTCACTGCGGAATTGCATGTCAGGAAAGGATGATGTTTATAAATTTAATAATAAATTGAATCACGACAGATTCTCAGCGGACAGGTACAGGTGAATACAAGTCAAGATACATTTAAAAAACCAGACGACTTAACCACTGTCCTCTAGGGAGAGCAAGGCTATTATATTCGTCTTCAATAGCTGTGGGAGCGAAAGGGGAGGTCAGTTTTCTGGTGGGCCGACACAGCCTTCAACTATAAAAATGACTGTGTAAAGAAATTAGACACTAGAAAAATGTTATCAGCAATTTAGCAATAATAGCCATAAATAAATAATCAGCACCGTCATTAGCCTGACATGTATCCGAGACGCAGTGCGTGACGCGACTACCGGATCGCTCGCAGACGGCCAGTCCATTAAAGAGAGCCATCCGTCCTCGTGCACTTCCCGCCGCCACTTCAGCAGGAGTGTGTTATTCTGTGAGCCGAGGGGCGGCAGGCCCACAGCACTCATTTGTAGTACCACAAGACGGGTCGTAATTACACTCACCCAGCGCGAAGGCGATAGCAAGAGAGTCCCGAACATGACACATTAACCCTATGAGGAGGTTAACCGTGATGGACATCAGAGAGCTAAAGGGAACTGCTGGGTTTTACATAATTAGAGTCGCAGGATCCCTCAGAAGCCCAAGAGATCAAAACTTTAAGCTGTTGAGTTCACGCAACGTGCCGAGAACTTAGTTTTCAGAGAGCGAATTTATCTGGGATTTAGCACAGACCAAAAAAATAGGTTCGAGTCCAAAGCCTTGAGGTGCCAGTGTAATAATTCATCACCTCGATCCAATAACAAAACATCTACTGTAGTGAGAGAGAAGACTCTCCAGATAAGGTGTTATATGTGCACCAGCGTGTTTTTGTTTGTTTTGCCTTTATTGTTAAAATGTCAGTTTGACAGACTTCAAGATGGGGAGAGGAACGTGCTAGTGCTAAGAAAGCTTAGGAGGGAAAACAAAGTAAACATCTTTCCATTACTTTTTCAGACACAGAGACTTTTTTCATGGTGAGACTCCACATGGGAGTGAGTGCATGAGGCAGATTATTTAGCACACAATTAAGAGCTGCTAAAATATGGCAACAGCTCGCCTCCTCTCGCTATCCTGGTATAATTAGATTTTCACCTGCTGTTGAGATACTGAAAAAAAACGCTTGATTCGTTGGACAAGACAAAGAGGCACCTGACGCGCCGGCTCCGGATCCATCTCGCTCCTCAGCATGCCGGGAGTTTGCAAGGTAAATTGAAAATGCTGTTGAAAGCTCGCCTGGATGAGTTGCACAGTCTGCTTAACACATTGGTATAGGGACAGATGCTACTTTGGAACAATATTGCCATCAACATTTTTGTTAAAAAAAAACAAGCAGATGAATGTAAACAACTAATATGCAACCAACGTGGTTTTGACAAGTGTGGGATGTCTTTATACTATTAAAGGGATAGTTCACTCAATAACGACAATTCTGTCATCAATTACTCGACATCATGTTGTTCCAAACCCGTAATAAGTACAAAAAACATTGTATAAAAGTAATTCATATGTACTCCCTTTTTGTACTTTTTGATTCGATACAGTTTTGGTTGCATGGACTATCAATGGATGGACTGAAATGATGAGAGACTATTAAAAATATCTTCATGTGTTTTAAAGAATGAACAACAGTGTAATGAGGGTGAGAAATTAAACACTTTTTCATTTTTGGGTGAACTATCCCTTTAAATCAACAGTTGCTGTGATTTCATCAAGTCGTTGTTTAACATTGTTTCAGTGAATTGCTCATAACTATTAGGGTTACAGCCAAAGAAGCTGAAGCAGCCAAGAGTAATTATCACAGAGAGCAGAAAAACTACTTATAATTTACGGCACGATGCCAAGAGGAGGTAATATGTTATTGTCTACTGCAAATTTACGCCGTCGAACGCCGGGATGCCAGAAGACGTGGAATCACGAGCCAAGAACACAGTCTGGCCCCGTCTTGCTTTAAGTGGATACATATTCTACACCAGTCTCAGTCTTTCCGTCGGGCTTATTAATCCTCCACACGCTCTTCGGGCTTGTCAAATCCCTTTCGAACGCCACAGGAAACAAATGTGTAAACACATCCAAAGTAGTGTGAAGGCTGTCAAACTCGATGCCTGCCCTCACGTATAGACATAGGCTAAAAGTGAAATATAAGCCGTATTCGAAGGCGTTTTTTCGATTGCGACGTGCCACGCAGCGTAACCGGCACTAGCGCCCTCAGAAACATAAGAGCACACGCAAAAGTGGGTTATTAATGATTAATGGCTGTTTAAATAATCATCTGACGGCAACTCTGGAGAGAGTCCCTGATGAAAACATCAACAGCAGTGCCTCTTGTCAATGCCTAACGATGAGACTAAATGTGGGCAGGGTGTTTGATAGCAACATCAGTCATTCATAAAGGGAAAAGCAGGCCAGAGATGCAGCGCGGCAACATGGGCAACGGTCAGCGGTGGACATAACCTTCTATTCTACCGCGTCGCAAAGGAACAAGAATCGCCAACTGCTTTGAGCTCATTCCTCATGCCATTGTGTAAAATAACTCTAAAGGTCATTAATAAACCTGGGTCAAGCGCCTTAAATGGGAGCAGCGGGGTTTGTGAAGTGAGCTGAGGTCCGCTGTTAGTTAGTGTGTGTTGATGGACCTCAGGCCTCAGCCAACCTGACATCTATTATGTAAACATTAGCACCCGCCCAACGTGAGGGCCGGCTACTCACATGATGTGCGCTATAAACCAAAATCACATAGCGGGCAGGACATTTCCAAACATTGAGCCGAGGTCACATCAGGCGAACGCCATTTTCTAAACAAAGAAGAAAATGAGAAGCTCGGTGGAGCATAATAACCTGTGTTTGACGCCAGAACAACTCATGATCTCGCTGCATTTTAAAGAGCATAAACAGATTACATGTTGATTTGATTATAGCTTGTCGCTCCTCCATTGATATTTTCTATTTAAGGAGTTTGTATATATACACACACACTTCAGTAAACATGACAAGAGATAATGCTTTTACACAGATCGGATCCACAGTTCAGAGCTGCAGACGTTGTGTGTACATAGAGTCAATTGAGAAAATTGCCTTGCTTAAAAATAACTGTGAGGAATGAAAGAGCCAACTTGATGCCCCACACATTCGTGGTGGGTGGCACAACTCTACCGGCTTCTCTTCTCTCTCAACTACAAAGGTTTCATCAGGACACTCAGGCAATTATCCTTTCAAAGACAAGACAGATTGGCTCATAGAGCATGTAATTATGCAACAAGTCCTCTCCTGTCCGCCCAACTAGGGTGTTTTGGAACGCAATGAAACGCCTGTAATGTTATCATAACATGCAATGCTACTTTTCAATTAGAAATAATTTGGAACAAAACGCTTGTCTAACACTTTTAATCGGTATTTCATAAAATTATCTTTTTCTACCTGAACAAAGTCATTACCAGGCCCAGACAGAATCTGAGGAATTTTTGGTGTTGATTTTAGATGGAAGTCTGCAGAATGGATGTGAATATGGTAATGCGTGTTTAACTAAGAGTATTAGACGCTTATTGGCATCTGAAGGCATAATTAATAAGCCAAAATGTTTAATAAACTAACACGCGAGGGTTTAGATTAATAACTCGAATTATTTGCATGGTTTTTTAAAAAAAAAAACGTCATCACAGGGGATAGCTGTGAATGTTATGATTTCATTATGGAGGTCCACTAAAGGCAATTACACTTTAGCCTGGGGCTTTCAAACGGGGGCGCAGGGACCCCCCAAAGGCTCTGAGGAAAATTAAAAATTAAAAAATTAAAAAATGTGTTATAACTACTAGCCGAGTAAAATGGTATGATCTAATTGTAATTAAAATATGTAATAAATATATTAAATTATAATAAATAAATTATAATTAATGCAACAACATTTGTTAATTTCAACAAAATTGGATGTTATTACTACTTCATTCTGCTTTCTAAAGACTGATAATAAATGCAGAAATCATAACATTACGAAAAAAAAATATTTTAAATACTTTTACATAGTTAAAATAGATATAGTTTTAACAACACACTTTCGTTCAGAGATTTGTGTCAGTAAAATGTCTCTTAACATGGCTGCATTTTTTTGATCAAAAATACAGTAAAAAGAGTGAAATTATTACAATTTAAAAGAACATACATTATTTTTCCTGTGATGAAAAGCTGAATTTATTAGAAATAAAATATTTACTTGAAATGGAAATCTTTCCTAACATTTTACTTTATTTTACAATTTAATGAATCCTTGCTGAATAAATGTATGATTTTTTTAAAGATAAAAGATTAAGATTAAATTAATCAGTTAAAAATAATATTAATGGGAAATTTTTTTAATTTGCTTTATAACATTCAGCATTTCGTTCCAATTCTGTAGAAATCTGCAAGGCGCAGATTCTGCCTGATAATCACATACAGGATGATATTTTTTAGCTCCTCATATTAAAAAGACCTTTGCTAAAAGACTAACAAAAGAATCCGGCTGCATCCGTTTATTAAATTATCCAATTGGATGATGTCACAGACAGTGCTTCCTCTTTAAAAATATGATCATTTTAACTTACATTATGTAAATGTCACCCTCTATCCCCTACAAGAAAATGAGAGTGTAATAACATATCCAACAGCACAGAGGATATTGGTGCTTTTTGAAAAGAGATGCTACATACTAATGTATTTGGCTCCTCGGAGCAGCTGCGGGGCGGGCGGCTCCTAATTACTCCTCTAAAAAATTCTCCTGAAAGTCAACAGAACATAATCGATGGAGAGGATTATATTAGCGAGGCCTTGGACCTTAGCCAATAAGAAAGGCATGCTGCTCCCTGTCTCATCAGCCGCCAATGATTGAGCTAGCTAATGGAAAGACACACAGCTAAAGTGACACATTTGTGCAATGGGGGGAAAAAAAGGATCAGTCATTGATCTGCCAAGGCCATGGTAATTAGAGTGGTGGCCAAGGCGAGAGACTGTTTGCCCTTAGAAACAGCAGACAAGGAGCTCTGGTATACATAACCCTTGAGACCAGACACTGAAAGGAGAGAGAGAGAGGTAGAGAGAGAGATAGAGAGAGAGAGAGAGAGAGAGAGAGAGAGAGAGAGAGAGAGGAGAGAGCGGAAAAGGGGAGAGAGAGAGGAGCAGAGTATAGAGGGAGAAGATAGAGAGAGAGGGAGAAGATCGAGAGAGAGAGGGAGAGAGAGCGAGACAGAGTGTGAACACTTGTGTCAGATAGCAAATCAGCCCTCGTCACCTTCCAGCGCAGCATCACAAGAGGAAGCTGAAGAAAAGGTGGAGCTGAGGAGGTCACTGGAAATCAAATGTTTAATACAGTGTATCTGTGATATCAATTATCCATCACACAAGGTTAAGCTACCAGGGTCAAAATTGTTTTTAATTGTGCAGCTTGTGTACACGTGTGAAGTTAAATGCAAACATTAGCTAACATAATTACATAACTGCATTTTATATTTATAAAGTAGATGTGTAAGGAAACATGGATAGTCAAGACAGTCATTATAAAAAAAATGAAAGGATTAAGTCTTAAATCATTCTAAAAGGGTTTATTTTACATTATACAACCGTTCTTTCTGGTCCTCGAATCTGATTGGTTGAGAGGAGTGTGATATTCTAGTAACAACAGAACTCCAACCATTTCACCATTTGTATCACTCCTCTTGAAGCGTTTCTCACAGCGAGTGTCATGGCGGATTCCCAAATCCATTATCATTTTATAAATAATACTGTTATTTTGTCACGGAATGTAGTTTTACGGTAAGAATGTACTTGTTTAGACTTCAAATATGCTGTTTGTTGCTAAAGATAACGTCTACTTAAAATAAACAGTTTATTGCTCATTATGAAAAAACATCTGGCCACAGAAAGCCGTGACTGACCAATCAGAATCAAGTATTCCAGAGGGCCATGTAATAAGAATGATTATTGCTCACATAATCAAGAGCCATTTGAATTTGAATTTTCTACATTAAGGAGTCTATGATACGCCAAACTAACTTCATATAAGGCTAGTTTACTGTGCAGTGTGCACTTACCGAATCAGGACATATCTATATACGAATATAGATAAAAAATCTAGAATTTTCCTTTCATCTGGCTTATAATGATTGAAGTCCTCTGTTGGAATATCTAAAGGCAACCAAGGCCAGTGTTTATTCCCTACAATCAGAGAGCATTAGAACGGAAAACATTTTACACAGGAGAAAAACAAACATCTTGGTGGATATCCAGGCTTTAAAGACCTAGATTCTTTAGAGTCTATACACTTACCCTTACTGAATACTAACAATTATTCTTCTAGTTTAACGGTGGCATTTGTAATTATGAAAAACTAAACCAAGTAATACACTGATGGTCACCCCATGCAAATACGGTTTCTACAAAACAAAATTTGTTATGAATAATAAGGGTAGCCAAAACAAATTAGGAAACTAGAACTAGAACTCCCAAAGTTATAATAAAAATTAAAAACATTTCCTCATTACCACAACATATTTGGTATGAATCTACAATACTATATCACAGTTACTGCAACAGCAGCATTGTTTTCTTTTTTTTTTTCGAATCTGTTGAGATTCCCTCCACAGCTCTTTATCACATTCAAAAGGGCCGCACAGGTTTTGCGGCCAAATATACAGTGACCCGTGCCAAAACATTTTCCATGTTGTTGAGAAGCTCATTTAGCATACAAAAGAACAGAATGAGAAATTAAGGGGAAAAAAACACATTAAATGATTAAATTTGCTTATTTTGCTTGAGTGGACACAAAAATGTATAAATGCATGAAAAACCCTGTGCTCAAGGGGCTCTTATATGACAGGAAATAGGAAACAGCTTGTAGTTGTAGCATATAGGAGTGTGATATGATGGAAGCTGGTATAAGAAGCCCTTCTGCATGACTTTAAGGCTTGATGCCACAACGCCACATGGACTGATAAATATGCTGTCTGTTTTAGGCTCTGCTTGTTTGGTTGGGGGGAGTTTAGGCTGGAAGAAGCTCATCCGTACTGAACATTACACACAGCCACACACACACACACAGAGAGAGAGAGAGAGAGAGAGAGAAAGAAAAGAGACCTATGGAGTCATTCTGTCTGTAATTGCATGGCTAAATGCTCCCCTCGCTTCCGCCCGACCCTCATGCGCATCCACCCTGTGCCCGCACCAAGAAACTGCAATTGGCATAAGCCACTTAAGGCAATCTGTGCTGAGCGAACTACAAAACCCTGAGAGGGCTTAAATTTACTGAAGCCTTGAGAGACACGAAGGAGGGAGAGGAAAAACGGTGGTGCCCTTATTTTAGCAAGGACAATCCAATTCTACAGCTGTGAAATTTAACTTCCATCCATTGCATTTTAATCCTTGGAAGAATATCACAAAACGTAATGAAACAATTTATTGATTTCTTCATTGAATCTGAATGGGTGTTCAAATGACTGTGCTGGGAATAATGCCTTATGCATTTCTCTCTTGCTTCAAATCTCTAGAATTGTTATCCGATATTAATTTAAATCTAATAATCATGAACACCAATAGAATTCAAGCAATTATCTTTTTTAACACCCCACCCTCCCCCCCCCCGTCAAAGTGTACTACAAAAATATTACCAATATCAACAGTTAACCAGCACCTAAGACACACCCATAATAATAATAATAATAATACTATGTACTGGTTTATTTTAGAAATATATAAATAGTTAATAAATATAAAAAACACTAAATCACAATAATGATCTCAACATAACAGAATGTATAACATTAATAATATGTCCATATAAAAATAACATATACATTATTTGATTTGCCGTATATTCCTACTATACTCCTAAATTTACCCACGATAAAATAATAATAACACAATTTTTATTGTTACATTATTAGTAGTAGTAGTGGGATATACACACAAAATAAAATTCTTATTTTTATTTGATTGTTATATATATTCTATTATTATATTAACTATTACTGTGACTACTACTTATACCTTTTTATTTTATTTATTTAATTATTTATGTATTTATAAAGTAGTACACTTAATCATTTATTCTTAGTATCAATTATTAGTAGTAAGCTTATTTGTCTTATGAACTCAGTCCTAATAAAGGACGGTCATTTTAGAGGCAGAGCACATAATTTGATGAAGGATTATATGAGGACAAACCCAATACAACCAAAGAAGTGCATTAATAAAGTAAACATTGTCAATTTGGTTTCATGTTGACTTTAATGTCTTGCAATCAGGATGTGATCTGATAGCTGCTTTTAACTAATTTCTGACCACTTTAATGTATGATTACAGAAAACATAATAGAGTGGCTGCTGACAGCCACACAGAGACATTGTCTCCATAATCATAATCAATAAAAGCGAGGCAAATAGAGAGCACCCCTAAGGACTGGTTACCGGACACAGGATTGATTATCGCTGAGGAAGTCAGGTGTACGCTGACAGGAAGCATGTCTTAATGAAGGAAAAACTCTCTGCCACTGTGTGCATTATTTAGTCCTGTAATAAAGCACTCAATGAAACTTCAAAGCAACCAATTCATTTTTAGCTTCGCTGGGAGACCGAAGAGGAGAGAGTGATCACGGGGCTCACTGAGAGAGACAGATGGATGGAAGGAGGGAGGGAGGTTAGGACAGAGAGAAATAAGGACGAACAGCAGAGGACAGTGAGATGGAAACTAAGGAAAATTGGGGGTAAAAGAGGACAGGCATCAAAATCGGGTACATGCTGAGATGTAAATGAAAGATGAATAGAGCGAAAGAGCAAGAAAATGTGTAAAAATAAAAAAGATGGAAACACTGAAACTTACAGGGATAGTTCACTCAAAAATGAATATTCTGCCATCATTTATTCACTCTCAAGCCATTATAAACCTGTATGACTTTTCTTTTGTGGAACACAAAAAGTGATTTTTTTAACGAATATCACAGCCGTTCTTTTCCATATAATGACAGTGAATGAGAACGGGGGGCTGTCAAGCTTCAAAATATCTAGAAGCCTATATAATTTGAGCATTATATTTTAACAGACCAACATTTAAAGATAACACTTACTGAAAATCTTGACATCTGCAGTACATACAATATATATTAGAAATTAATACTCTTATTGAGCAAGTAAGCATTATTTTATCAAAAGTGGCAGGATGTTTACATTGTTACAAAATATTTCTATTATATATATTTATGTGTATGTATGTATCTATGTGCACATATATGTGTGTGTGTATATTTATATATAAAATGTACACACAGTATATGTACACATTTATTACATATTAATAATACTTGTACTTTTACAAATTTCTTTTGTGTTCCACTTGAAAGAAAGAATGTGTTAAGGGTGACAGAACAACTTGGAAGAACATACAGATGATATTTTGCATCCTTGGACTTATCCCTTTAAGATCAAGATGTCCAAGAGTCTATGTTTTGTAACCATGACAGCCTCCCATCCGGATAACAATAATCCTGAGGATATTAGAAATGTCTTTATAATAAAGAGGACACTGAGTGCCACAGCTCTGACAGAGCCACCTGACTCTGTGCATTAAACAGCAGTCCTCAGCCAGCCGTCTGCAGGAGTGAGAATAAAAAAAAAAATCCTGGCTGGAAAAAGAAAAAAAAAAAAGTCTCGTCCTCTTCTTGGCCCAGTAATGACTTTCAATGGGAATATGAACACTTAAAAGAGGAATATTTCCTCTTGATTTTAACGTGCAGTCATACTGAAGCAGGCGGTGAGTTTTCTGGAGTGATAAGGGCTTAGCCAATGTAATCCTCACAGGCACTTGGCCTCATCTCTCCTGCGAGGAAAAGAGAAACTTTCTGCCTTTTTCAAAAGGCAACAGTGGTCCAACGAGAGGCTTCAACTGTATGGTTTTCTTCCTGCAGCTCGACACAGTAAGACTTACAATAAAATCCACCCTCACAATGCCCAAACACACTCGGAAAAAAGAACACATCTTACAGTAAACAAAAAATTGCAAACATATTGCATTGAATCTATGACATATATATATGAAATGGCACAATGTTACAATCTCCTTTACAGCTTTACAGGGACAATGAGGGCAGTGTTACACCAGCGCACAAGAAACTTGACAGCGTGTTGGATAAGGATCGATCAATCACCACCAATTCATCACGTCTGCTTGAGAAACTGTGGAACGGAGCGGCCGACAAGTCCTCCGAGTTGACAGACAACTCCTCGACAATCCTTTATGTGGGGCAGCGGCTTCGCTCGGCTGACCTTTGGCATTAAATATTGAAACAAGTGCAGTGAACAAGGGAGGATATGGCTTACAGCTACACCCTTCAAAGTGACGCCACTACATGTGAAAGAGCCGAGAGGAGAGCGAATCGTCTGTCAACAGTCACATCAGAAGGGCCTATTACATGCCGAGCGTCACTCCTCTACAAGCGTGTGTCACTCTGCCCTCACGGCACAAACATCTCAATTCCATTGTGCCACTAACAGGGAAATACATTGCATAATGCCATCGTGCTACCCAAATGATGTGCAAATCATATTTGTTCAAGGCTACCTGTCTATGGCAATGAGATCACATGGATCTGCTCTTCAACGCAGACAGAGAAAAAGGGGAAGAGGAAAAGACAGAGATGAGAACAGGGGAGAAATAAGTGAAATGTCACAAACATGTCATGCGCTGTATGCTTTTAGAAGTGATCATTTGTATTTATTTTTTTTTTACATTCAGTGTCTGGTGATCTTCGCCCTTCACTTCTGAATTTGCAATGTGAAAATTTCACAATAAAAGATAAGGAGTATCAGAGGATCCTGAAAAAAATAAATGTATGGATTCAAAAAAAAAAATATTATATATTCACATATATATATAACACATACACACACATCCATATACTATCATATATACCATATACTATATCTTAATATATATATCTATATTATATATACAACATATACAATACATATATATATATGATATAATTTTGACACCTTCATATCTCATATTTTCAATCGTTTGTATCTCCAAATATACAACTATCCTAACAATATCCAAATATTGTCCTATCCTAACAAACCATACATCAATGGAAAGCTTATTTATTCAGATTTCAGATGACGTATAAATCTCAATTTCGAAAAATTGATCCTTAGATTGGTTTTGTCGTCCAGGGTCATATATCGCAGTTTCCATAAAAATATTGGCAGCAAATCAGCATATTAGAATGATTTCTGAATGATCATGTGGCACTGAAGACTGGAGTAATGGCTGCAGGAAAGTTAGCTTTTCCATCATAGGAATACATAACATTTGACATTATATTAAAATAGAAAACAAACTTTGGAGGAGTAAATTATCCATTTGATCTGAAATGGCTTAAAGCTGTAGATTGGTCCATTTAAGCAGATTATCATTTTGACCAAACAGCCTCTGCAGCCAATATAGATTCAAAATATTTAAATCAATAAGTATAACACAAAATAAAAAATAAATGAAAATCAAAGTCAAAGCAAGATTTCACAGTTTTTCACTAAAAGAACATGTTGAAGCATGATACTCATTTTCATTTATGTAATATTTTTTCAGAAACGCATGAAAAATGGCATAAATAAATCCGATTTAAACGTTTTAAGTCAATTCATTAAAACAGACAGTTTGAACGGATTCATAGAAATCAAGCGAACTGCCTCTAACACTGTTTTTGCCTCTGAAATTTAAACCAGAGATGCTATTTACATGTCTCAACACTCTCTTAATACAAAACTAGTATAATGACACGCTGTTTAGACAATTTAATGGCCAAATAAATAGCTCATTAAAATCACTGCGGTATTCACAATGTTGCTTAAATTTTAAATTGCCAACTAAATCAATGCAAATATATTGTGGTTATTCAAAAAATCTAATCAAATAGTAGATACAGCACAAACAAATAACACTAAAAAGTCAAATAAATAACAGCTGATCAAGTCATGTCATCAACATTAAATACACCAATGTGCAGAAAACTAATTTCCTTAATGAGAAAATCTCCATGCATAATCTCCTTTAATTCCATGTTGCACACTGCATGAAACACTTCACAAGAGCATTATTTCACACCAAACAAAGGTGATTTGTGAAACACACACCACACACAGTTTCCCTCATGAATAGAGTCTCTCCTTAAAGTCCCTCAACAGCTTGAATTGTAGTTCGTTTGTATACACTGATCCTCATGGTAATGTCCCCGCAGATTAAAGATCTGAAAACATGTCTCCCTTGGGTCTAGTTCATATTACTCTCCGGTAGCTACATTTTCTTGTCAAAATTGTGTCAGTGCTTCTGGTGTACACACAAACAAATGATACCACCTGTGCTGCTTATAGGAAACCGATCTCAGAGCAAAATCCTTTTTAAAAGGTCCCCGGCAGACAGGGAGAGCTAGTGAAAACAGGGCTTCTCTCTCTCCGTCACATTATCTCCCTCTCTCAACACTGAAGGGTTCATCAAAGACGTGTCATACTGATTTCAGAGCCACTGATCAGCGTGCGATTCCTTCCTCTAATCTAATTGTGCCACAAAATGGAAATCATCAGAGCCAATTTCACAGCCCCGACTCGTAGTACAAGCACATACATCCGCTTCCCCCTTCATTCATCTGCACAAGTACATCTGCCTGGTTTAGACTCCTCCACTCAAAGGGTTACTAATTGGAGCCTGAAACCCATGATGGCTATGCTTTTTACCAGGAAAAAGAGGGGGAGGGCAGGAGAGGGCCAAATTGGTGGGGATGAGATGCACATGAAAAACCCTTCCTGCTTTTCTTAAATGAAGGCCCCAGCTCGCCCTCGTAGGAGTAGTACGCATCTGTCCAGCGTGAGACATGAGTGGAGATCATCGTCACTGGTTGTGAGAGTGGATCCCAACTCATTTGAAAAACAGCAGGCATTTACACTCATAGCAAAGCAACAGGTGAGTCATTCCCACAATATATGGTGACAATCACATCCATGACTTTTCAGTCACAAGAAAAATGTCAAATAGTCAAGAAATGCCATATAAAATAGCATTATTCACCAGCCAACAAAAAATTATTAAATTATATGAAAGTTTAAATAATAATCTCTATATAGTCTCTATAGTCTATATTGCTGCATTTTTATTTAAAGTGTCAGATAAATTGTCTTCATATGGTTTATTTATTAACTTAATTTGATTTAATTTAATTTACCATTTTGATTTTAAAAGGTAAAAAAGTAAAAAATAAAAATGTATTAAACATTTTAGAAAGAAAACACTTTTCACTTTATTTCTTGACATTGATATTATTAAATAAATAAATGCAGAAAAGTACTTCCAAGGTCAAAGTTCATAGTGATTTTCTCACCATGCTGAAAAAAATAATTGTTTTTAAATAAATAAATTAATAAGAACTAAAAAAATAATAATATAAAGTATTATAATCCTATTTTTTAATATTAACGTTTTAAATGATCAATTTATATCTGATGAATATATGTTGTTTAGAGATGTAACATATAAAACTGATATAAAATATATAGTAATACATTATTTTTATATTATGTTTTTCATGAGAATTTTGTAATATTGCACTCAAATCCTTACTATCCACTTTTAAGGATGAAAACAAAATTGAATTCAAAGCAACATGTTTTGCAAGATGGAAAAAAACTAAATGTTTTGAGAACGACCCCGGCGTTTAGAAATCATATTGCCCGAGTGTACACTAATGTCTGGCCTTCGAATGATCTACAGTAAAACGCATCAAACCTACGGTGGCGTGAGTGAAACTTCTTGTAACTCGAACAAGCATCGTTTTCAGAAGGCAAACATGGTAAGCTGTTAGTTGACCACATCCTGGCTGACAGTGTGCAAAGTCGTGTAGGTTTAGCTGCGAGCAGGACAGCACAGGGCTGGGCGGTGTTTATTACTGTGCTAACATGGTTTGTGGTTTCCAAACATGCGAAATAATGTGTTAGAAAGAAGCCTGCAGTTGCCACGGTATTATTAGGCCTCTGCAATGCAGAGCATGTGCATGTTACATTAAGGTTAGCGTGAGATCAAGAGGGGTTTAATAAGCTGTAGCATCTGTGATTTGCCATGAAATTGAATACATTTATAAAAGGTAATGCTGAAGTAGAAATTGCTGCTGATTAATTGGAACGCTGTGATATGTGAATACAAATGGAATCAAAAGTAATTTCCTGCGTTATTTATCAGTCAATAATGTCAGGCGCGCAGTCGGCTCATTAACAGAGTATGACATGATGGGGAGGAAAAAAAACTCCCTCGTTCCACTCCGCCATGAATCCAAACAAACAGGCCATTTATTACGGGGGCAGAAATTGATTGTTTTTCGAGAGAAGCTCACTGCATCAATCCAGCAGTGATATTTTCCGAGGGAGAGAAAGGAGCTGTCTCCCGCCGCTATTCCCCAGCGCTCTGTGTCTAAGCTGCTTAATCATGATAACCCACAGTAAATGTTTTTGCTTTTCCAGACACATTATCTACTTTACAGATGAGAAATCTGGTTTCATGGATTAAGAGCGATGCCATAACAGGAAATACTTGTGGGGTTAACCTTGCCTGATGGCTTCAAAGCCAGCCTGTTAATTCAAACTACTTCCTGAGCCCAAAAGATAAGACCCACACAGAAGAGAAGACAGGGCTGCTGTTGTGTGTGTGTGTGTGTGTGGGTGTGTGTGTGTAAGTGTAGGAAAAATAAGCTAAAGTGATGTAGGCGTGTAAAAAACCTATTACTTTGACTTATTGGGTGGCTTTCAAAGTACAAGTGCAAATCTAAAAAAAAAGCAATACTAAACTAACTCTGCATAATAGTTGCAAAGAGAAAAGTAAATGCATCTCTAACCATCTAGCATTGAAAGAGGTAATTAATTAAGAGACCATTCAAATAAGTCACCCCCCGGTTCTTGTAAGAGACATATTACACTCAGGATTACTGTGTGGCCAAAAGATACTTTATACTTAACGTCTGTTCAAAAAGGTGCAATCAGCTAAAATTTCTTGCTTTTTGAAAGATATTTAAGAGTTTATTCAGCGACGGATGCAATACATTGACCAAAAGTGACATCCAAAAGAACAACATTTATTTAAAATGCAAGTCATTTGCAACATTATAAATGTCTTACTCTGTTATTACCAATCTGAAAAAAATGTCACAGTATCCACAAAAAAAATGAACCGGTTGCTTCAACGGTTTCAACTGATATTAATAAGAAATGCTCCTTGAACTGCAAATCCGCATATTAGAATGATTTCTAAAGGGTCATGTGACACCGAAGACTGGAGTAATGATGCTGAAAATTTAGCTTTGCCATCACAAGAATAAATTACATGTAAAATATCTGAAAATACACAAGTTACCTTTAAGAGTGTACTATTTACACAATACTTATGTTTTATTACTGTTTTTACTGTGTTTTATCAAATAAATGCAGCCTTGGTGAGCATAAAACACTTAAAACATTAGAAAATATATCATTCCCACCCCAAAATTTGAAACAGTAGTGTTTATTATGTGCACTACACTTCACCATTTAAAAGCTTGCCTTTTGTGACATTTCAGAAATCCGTTGCATCATAATTCCTTGTAAAATGACTCGTTAAAGCGCTGCTAATTAACTCAAGCTGATCTGAGAATTCTACGCCATTTCAAACTCTTTTATTGACAACACATTTGTGTTTTTCGCCTTACATCAGATCCATTTCAAACGTACAGTGTTATTAAAAAAATCAAAAAAAAAGGGAAGGAAAAAGAAGAAAAGACTTCTTTCTGAGAAAGATCCCAGGGCAGAAATGCCCCCGCATCACATCCTGATGTGCGTATACCCACCAGCTGCGCTGCTTCAAACTCATATTGAAGCGTATCGCGGAGCCCGCAGCCTTGATCCAGCTCTGTTCTCATTAATGGAGCTGTTTGAATATTCATGCAGTGGAGCGCTGGAAACTCCAGAGCCAGCCACAGCACCCAAAACTGCAGGGAATTCAGCACTTACCATTAACAGGACTAATAAAAGCACCACGCCTCCGCGATTGTTATGGGTAATTCTAAACGTTCATTAGTATTTCAGTGTGAAAAGTAGGAAAGTGCTAATTTATTAATAGAATTCAATTTCTATACAATAAATGTGTATCGTCATGAAATTAAACATACCTATGAATCCACTGGGGAACAATATGCTTAACTAAGAGAAAATGCCTATGTAATGCTATTTCTAAGATATGTGATTGAACTCAATAGCAGCCCCTGCTCTCATGAATGATGATCTGTTGAATCCCTTAATGGACACGGCTGACATCTGAGATACTGATAGAGTCCCGCTGACCGGAGCGGGAATCTTGTACTTATTCACCCACTTCCTCATTTCATCCCATTTTTGCTCTTCCTGTTCGGTGCCTCACATCTTCCAGCAAACCACAGATGATGAGCCCATCACAGAGCACTCCATGACGTCACCTTAAGTCATGTCACAGTCTAATAGCTCTTTTAATAGTTTCTTGTCAGTGGCTCCATAAATAGGCACAAGACGGTCTATGATTCAGTCAAGAGATCCCTTATGGCGCCGACGCTGATGGCTGCCTCCGTGGCGTGCTCCGCAGTTGTTTTTATGTTTTTGTTAGTTTGTCCTGTCTTTAGTTATATCCCTGCAATCAGTTTCACCAAAGACAAATTGCTGGACATTCGGGAGTACACACCACCTGATATTTCACCGGATTTCGATTATTTTAATGTTTTGGTTTGGACATTGTTGTCGGGGGAGCTGTGGAGCTGATCAAACGCTTCAGGACGCGCCAGCAGGGAAAGGAGCCGTGCGCGCCGTGAAGCTAGACAGCGCGGGATTCAGAACGCCGTTGCCGAGAATACCATCTGGCGAACCTCCGTTTTACCCAACAAAACAGACAATCCTTGGCCCTCCGGAACTAAGGATTTTCTCACTTGCTTGCTCCCTGTGTTGCACGGAACCTGGTTGAAAGACCTGCAATTCGGACAGGCGTGAGTCTGATGTGGTTTTCAGCTGTTCAGAGGGGACCGAGACGCAGACAGAATCACACGGGGAGAAATCGCGCGGCGGCGTGGGGACATGCTTATCATCAATGAGAGCGTGGTGTACAGACGTAATGTGTAAAGAGATGTGTTGTCCCGATCTAGAGGCTATTCATTCAACTGTAAGAGTTCTATTCGCCGCGGGAGTGGAGTTTGCTGTTCATCTCGTCAGTGTAGTACATTCCTCCGGCAAGCAACGTGAGAACCGCTTGAAAGAACTCGTGATCTGATAACAGACACGAACTACAAAAAGGATCTGTTTTAATCCTTCTCGGGGCTAATAAAGGCCAATCTCTCCCGTGAACTGCAAAATACAGACAGGCACATCACTGGTCCCACCAGATGACGACTATATTGGTCACTGTTACACACAATTAAGAATGCATATAACTATGTTCCACGAGACGACTTTCCGGGGCTCTCTGATAACTGTTTAGTTAATTCTATCCCGACTACAGGCAGAAAATGAAATCAGATAAACCTGTATGAGGACCGTAAAACGATGGACTATGAAAGCCAGAGCAGGATTTTTTAAAAGCTGTTTCGAATCACGATTGGAGCGTTTTGAATCCTGTGCCCATGTCGATCTGGCGAGCTCACAGAGACCGTAAAATATATATCAGTTTTGTGAAGCCAGAAGTAGTGCATTCCTACCAGGACTCATTTAAACTACAACAACGACAAACCATGGTTCAATGCAAAACTCAGACAGCTCCATCAGGCCAAAGATGATGCTTACAGGAAGGGGGATAATGTCTTGTATAAACAGGTTAAATACACACTGGAAAAGGAGATCAGCGTGGCAAAGAGGAATTATTCAGAAAAAAACAAGGATTAAATTATCTTCCACTGACTCCGCATCAGTGCGGAAAAGTCTAAAAGAAATCACCAACTACAAGACACCATCCCCCAGCTGTGGGGAATCAACACCTGGCAGATGATCTGAATGAGTTCTACTGCAGGTTTGAAAAAAAAAACCACACCCGCCCTGAACACCTCTCCAAACAACCATTCACACCTCCAGCAACCCACCTCTCCCCCACACCTGCAATTCAGAACAGCGAAGAAGAGGTGCGCCAGGTCTACTGGAAGCAGAAAAGGAGAAAAGCACCAGACCCAGATTGTGTTACACCAGCCTGTCTGAAAGCCTGTGCTGAGCAGCTGGCCACCATCTTCACACAGATCTTCAACAGATGACTGGAGCTGTGTGAAGTTCCCTGCTTCTTCAAACGCTCCACCATTATTCCGGTCTCCAAAAAGCCCAAAATCACTGGAATTAATGATTACAGACCTGTCGCTCTCACGTCTGTAGTCAGGAAGTGGTTTGAGAGACTGGTGTTGGCTTACCTGAAGGACATCACTGGACCCTTGTGGATCCTCTTCAGTTTGCCTACAGAACAAACAGGTCTGTGGACAATGCAGTAAACATGGGACTGCATCATGTTCTGCAACATCTAGACAGACCAAGAACTTATGTGAGGATCCTGTTCGTGGAATTCAGCTCGGCCTTTAACACCATCATACCAAACCTCCTCCTGCCCAAACTAACACAGCTCTCCGTGCCCACCTCCGTCTGACAGTGGATCAACAGCTTCCTGACAGAAAGACAGCAGCTAGTGAGGCTGGGAAAAAACACATCCAGCACCCGTACGATCAGCACTGGAGCTACTCAGGGTTGTGTTCTCTCTCCACTGCTTTTCTCCCTCTACCACAACGACTGCACATCTAAAGACCCCTATGTCAAGCTCCTGAAGTTTGCAGACGACACCACACTCATCGGCCTCATTCAGATGACGGTGACGAGTCTGCTTACAGACATGAGGTCGAGCAGCTGGCTGTCTGGTGCAGTCTTAACCTGGAGTTGAACACGCTCAAAACTGTGGATATGACCGTGGACTTCAGGAGAAACCCTCTGCACTCCCCCCACTCACCATAATGAACAGCACTGTGGCTGCAGTAGAGTCATTCAGATTCCTGGGAACCACAATCTCTCAGGACCTGAAGTGGGACACTCACATTGACTCCATTGTGTAAAAGGCCCAGCAGAGGTTGTACTTCATTCACCAGCTGAGGAAGTTCAACCTGACACAGGAGCTGCTCAAACAGTTCTACTCCGCCATCATTGAGTATGTCCTCGGCACTGCAATAAATGTTGGTTCAGTAAGCTACCAAATCGACCTAAGAAGATAAAAGAGGGGTCGTCCCGGACTGCTGGCGAATCATTGGTACAACCCCTCCTTCTGAAACGAACGTACTTATCCAGGAATCAGTGCAGCAAAAGGAGCTGGCAGAATCATATGGGACCCATGAATCCAAGCACCCAAGCCCTCTTTAACTGTGTGCATCTGGTCGACGCTTACAGAGCAATGAGCACCGAACGCCCAGACAAGGAACAGTTTCTTCCTCAGGCATCAAATCTCATGAACACGACAATAACCGTGGAACAGAACTATTAGTCACTCATACACGATTTATCTAACATCCTACGCAGCTTGACACCTCAAATTGACATAATATACGGACTGTAATCAAAAACAAACTGTCTATTGTATAACCTGCACCCAATTGTCACTTGATATATTTATATTAAGTTACTTGTTTCATTTTAGTTTATCTATCTGCGATTATTTTGTTCTCGTCACTGTAATTCTGTTACCACTGTTGAAGCTTCTGTCACCATAACAAATTCATTGTATGTGTAACCATACCTGGCAATAAAGCTCATTCTGATTCTGATTCTGATGATGCTAAGAGGTCCTGATCAAGGGTGAATACTGTAGCGGTTGCTATTAGAATAGAATATATGGGAGTTTCTTCAACTATGGACATTTTGACCTTTAGAAAATAAAGAACACACTTTTCACTCTCTCTCTAGTATAATTTGCCTACGAACAAAAATTCTATCATTACGGTCCTGAAAATTCCCACCACATCTAATATCATGTATTGTGTTCAATAGCATCTTGGTGAAATATAATTTTAAACATTTTTGGAATAAAATATCTGACCTCTTTGTGTTTTTAAGGATAATCTCCTACTGTAGCCAGAATTAACAGCCACAGTTAAATAACATTTTTACACTCTTTGCATACTTCGACAAAATTAGAGCTCGACTAGAAATTCACAGGTGATATTTACCTTAACTTCTCTATTTACTGCCTACTACATCACATCTCATACTATGTAGACAAGTATACTCATTTCTAAAAAAAGAAACATTGATTAATTGTTCAGTGTTATTTTTATCATGAAAAATTAAACAAAAAGTGTGAAAATTGAATAATGTTAATGTAGGGTACAAAAAATGCATAAAGGTGTGCAAGGTAGGCATTATAAGGTATACAATTTTATTCCAAAAATGCTCTGTCATTTAATAACTGTCAATTCCAACTGTGCCAGCCATTTTTAAAATAAATATATACAATTTTCTATTTAATAAACTCCATTTGTATGATGGATTTTCATGGTGTACGATTGAAAGTCTGGGTTTGGTAGAAGGTTAAAATCATAAAATCTCCACATACTGGCCATTCGAAAAATAGCAAAAAATTAAAGATGAAGGTAAATCATTTCCAAGAGAGTTTTAATGTGACCTTCATACAATAAAAGAAAAATGAATGTTTTAAACAAACCTCTAGGACATTAAAGTGACCAAAATTGAAGAAACACCCAAATACTGTACAGTCAGATTTAATCGTCTTACTTCAGGTTTTTGTTTTAAATGTTTAACCGACAGAAAAGATCATATGAATGAAGGTCAAACGACCCATACATGTATTTGATACTCACTGCTCTGCTCCGGCATATCCTACAGGTCCTAAACATGACCACAGCATCCAGCAAGGAGGCTTAAGGCTGCTGTTATGGATGGAGCATGTCTTGTTTATAGGAGGGAGGGTGTGTGTGGGAGTACAGCTGCATTGCTGCTGCCTCTTTCAGCCGGTGCCCTGGAGGCTGTATGATGGGCCTCAGCCAGGTGAGCCAGGTTACAGCCAAAAAAATAAAAAATAAACAGCTTGAATTGAAAACAATATACAAATAAATAAGAAACCGCTTGTTAACATCATAGGCCAGAGGAAAGCAAACGGGAAAAAATGATAACTCAGGGCTAAGACATTTCATGTTTCACCGAGCATGCTTCCAAACATGTCTCACAAAAACATTTTACAGGACTAGAATTTTTTTTTATAAAACCAAACAACAAAAGGTAAAAGGATATACGTGCCAACCAAAAGCTCAACATACGCTCACCCACACCAGTTCACTTCACACCAGCGCTGACTCTCAGAAAGTGAAAAAAGGAGGGGGGAAAAAACTAGCTCGGGTGTACAAGAGAAAAAAATAACCTACAACCTCTTTTGCTTTTTGTAAAAATGTCAGTGCTTAAGCTAGATGCAAGTAGGTCCACATTGGGGCTGTAGATACTGTACATATAGAAGAAGGGATTTGCGTAAACGTGCACATCATTACCCATCAACAATTGCAGTTGATGTAAAACGAGCAATCGCTCTGAGAGGAGTGCGAATCCCTCCTTCCCCAAACCCCCGTTCTTGACATCTGCTCCATGCCCAAACATCTGCACAGTGTTACTCTAACTCTTCTCACACAAATAGCTGGGATCCGCCAACCCAACCGCCGCCGCTAATAAACAACGAGGTGAATTGTGGCTTTGAAGGAAACTTCATCTCTTCTCTTTGGGGCCCCAAAAGTGCTCATAAATCTTAGGAAAAGACAGTATTAAGCATACAACAGACTGCGCCTTTAGCCGTACAAACACGGGTGAAGAGAAGTTCAGGGCGATACTCTCAGGTAGCCCTACGCCTGGCGTCAAGTCTCCGATCGACCCGAGGGGAAGGATTCTAAACAAACTCCAGAATGAGGTCAATAGAACGAGATATATTCAATGTCATTTAGCGTTTGAATCATTCACCGTGTTTCGAAACGCCTGCCTCATTCAGCTAGATCTCAGCATGTACTTGATACAGTATTTAACACTCTGTGATATTTTATTGATCCTGTCATATCGGAGAACTCATCCCCTTCTCATACTCGGATCTGTGTAGTAATGCGCGAGTCTCAATGCTCAGCGCATTAAAAAACAATCAGCTGCAACTCGGGTGTCTCCGCACTTCATCTACTCGTGGCAATTTCACGGCCGCGGCACATGAATGTTTCAGCTGGAGTGTCTGGTAGAGCAGCTATCCCGTGTCTTGAGGTGGCGTGAAGGAGGGGTTTCTCAGAGCCGGTTAACTAACCCTTAACAAGAGGCCTGGAGACCTCCAGCGGTATCCACTTATCATCTCTAAATATTAGCCTGACCTCTCAGCCGGTCGCTTCCTCCCCGGGGACAGGCAGGAATAGGGGTTTCCATTGGCCGTGGAGAGCACTCCGTCGGATCAAACGTTCATCTAACACGCGACTCTACGAGGCTTTGATCGTTTCGAGTCCTATTCAGCGACAGGAAAGGATTGTGTTTGAAGGAGGTTTACGGCAATGAGCGTGTGTACACTTTAGAGGCATCGACTGTGCTCGAGTGCCGTTCCTCTGAGTATGTGCATTTACTGGAACTTTTGGAGAGCACTCACTTTTCTGAAAATGTCCTCGCAAATGTACTGAAACCTGCCGGCCTCACCTGTAAAAAATATTCATAAAAGGGTCAATTACGGTGCTCATTTAAAAGTAAAAAAAAAATTAAATTTGGAGGACAATGAAAGAAAAGAAAGTCACAAAATGTTTTGTGATCTGATAACTCAAATCACATGTGGGCATTTGGTCAGTAAAACTTTGTTTTAATGTTTTGAAATAAGGCTGCATTTATTTGATAAAAAATACAGTAAAATATCACAGTACCATGGGAAATATTATCAATTTTAATTGACTTCATTGTTTACTATTTGAATATATTATACATTAATATAATATTTGAATATATAAAATAAACATTTTGATTATTAATAATATTAATATATTATTATAGTTTTATTAATCATAAGTTTGAGATTTTACTGTTTTTTTAAGAATTTTCTTATGCCATCAAGTCTTCCATTATTATCAACAATCTGGAAAAAAACCAATTTTGGGAATCTTTATTTCAATTTACAATAATTTATTCCTGTGAAGCAAAACTGAATTTTCAGCAACATTACTCCAGTCTTCAGAAATCATTCTAATATTCTGATTTATAATCAATGTTGGAAGCAGTTGTGCTGTTTAATATTTTTTTGGGACCTGTGATACTTTTTCAGGATTCTTTGACGAATAAAAGGTTAAAAGGACAGTGTTTATGTGACACTGCGCCTGAAGGTATGTCCGGATGAAAATTCAACAACCGCGTCACCGAAATAACTTTTGCAAATAGATCAAAATGAGCCAATATTAGAATTGCCAATAATAGTCTGTATTTTTGATCAAATAAATACAGCCTTGATGAGCAGAAGAGACTCCATTAAAAAACAAAAAATCGTACTGATCCCAAACTTTTGAACGACAGTGTATATATATATATGAGTTTAAATGATGCTATATTTTTAAAGTGATGGCAATGCTACTTCAGTCTTCAGTGTTACATGATCCTTCAGAAATCATTTTAAAATGCTGATTTGGTCAAGAAACAGAAATCTTTTGTAATAATATAAATGTCTTCACGGTCACTTGAGATTGATTTATTGCATCCATGCTGAATAAAAGTATTAATTTCTAAAGTATTAAACACATTTTTTTAAATGGTAGTGCACAGAGACACACTGACACAGATGTATTCAGTGAAGAAATGTGACTGAAATCCAATCACAAGTCGTCAAAGGAGATGCCATAACGTCACGTTATAACACACAATCCCATGTGTGCTCACGTCAGCTAATGATGCTTCAATTATACTGCAAACATGTCTCCGCCGGGTAAACAGCCTCCTATACCCAACCAGCACATGCCTTCCTGATTCGCAGCAAATTAGACAAATGGCAAATAATACCTAACTGGCTGCTGTTATGTTTGCGCTATGCATTCATAAATGAATTGGTAAAAGGGGGGAGCGAGGCTAATGGTTAAGATGCAACGTGCGTATAATTGTACAATTAGGCTCTTATCATCATGTAGGACCTCACCATTACTGACTGCTATTAGCGAAAAATAATAAAACGGTAAACAGATTATAAGTGCAACATTATTACTAGGTGAAATTGATAGATTCATTTAGCAAGGGTTTATGACTAATTTGGTCTCTCCCTTGATACAGCAGTCTGGGCCACAAAATGCTTCCTCTGTTGTCGTCTCATATTTGATGAAGTTTGCATCACTGATTCGGTTATTTTGCTGTTTATTACTGTGAAGCTGCTTTGAAGCTGTCTGTATTGTATTAAGTGCTATATAAATAAAGGTGGCTTGATTTGACTTGTTAGGATATCAGAAACGTATCACACGCCCCACAGGCATGAAATTCACAGACCACAGAGAAACTAAATAAGCCATTTGACTGACAGCATGACTCACGCATACAGTATGGCAGATCTCCACGGCCAGCAACATGGAGACAGAGGCGTGGCTGGCAACCACCTCCAATCAAACACGAATTCAAATCAACATGAAGTGCATTCACAAATCTCCTTTACAAGGTTTACAAAGAGTGAATGTAGCCTTGTAAATGACAAAACATTATTTTACACTAAGAAAACGTGAGCATTTTTCTAGTCAAAATGCACTAATATTTTGATTGGATCCGATGTCCTGCCTGTTTATATTCACTTAAGACAGACTAACTTTGTTTACATATTATATTTGATTATTTTTTATGTTTATTTATTTTTGAAAACAATGAAAATTAATAAGTTACCTGCAATGTTTTTTTATTGTTTGTTTACTTGAATAATTAACAATAATTAAATGTAAGCAAAGAAATCTGTCTATCTATTCATTTATTTATTTGAAGCATAAATACATTTTCCAACAAGTGAGAAAATGTAATGAAAATTTACCTGCAATGGTTTTTTTGTTTTTATTAATATTGATTGTTTACTTGAATAATTACTTGAAAAAATTAAATATTATAATATATATATTTTAATACCTGATAAAAATAAGCTAAGACTAGACACTATAAGGCTACATATACTTAAAAAAATTTTTTATATCAATATTTATCTTTAATAAATTAAGAATGTTTATGCATATGTTTATTCTTCAGCATCTCTGTGAGCCTACACCGGACAAGCAGCTTGGAGAATGAATATAATGTAATGTAATAGTACTTTCAGTTTTATTTGTTAAAATTTTTATAATATTTAAATTCAATAAAGCTTGGTTATGCACATTCATTTCTTGTTGTGGTAACAAAGAGAACAGCGAAATTTCACTGCTACTAGTATCGACTACTAAAATACTGGTATTGTGACAACCCTAGTAAGCAGCACTAATTAAATTTCATCGGAGCAATCCAGCATAGTGACCAGCCTGCAGTGATGGGGCGGCTGCCAGTCATTTTCTTTCCCTCACTAGCTGGATTTGCATTGTGTGATCTTTCTGGGTGGAGTGGAGTGGGGTGGGGTGGGGGACACAGTTTGGCGGGCAGCTGACGCCAGATTCAGCTCAAGGTCAGCAGGAGGGCTGCCTGAGTGCATGCGTGTGTGTGTGAGAGAGAGAGAGCGAAAGCAGCGATACCTACGTGGGAGGGATGGCATTGAGAGTCACCTCGCTGAAATCATCGGCAGAGCCCTTGTGAACGAGGTGTCATTATGAGTATGAAATACAACCAACCCCCAACCCAGTGCCCAATTTTGTTGCCAGGGAACTCTGATGTCTGATTGGTGAAAAAAGGACGAGGAAAAAAAAAGCACAGGGAGAGGGTGATGGAGAAAAAGAGAGAGAGAATAATGCCACTTCAGGGTGTAGGCTGCCATACTGCTTGGTGTATCAGTTAATGGCCTCTCTCCTGCTCTGCTGACAGTATTTTAGACGTAGCTCAACCTGCTTTGTGTGCACCATAGCACTTACAGGACTGAAAGCTCACGCTAGGCAAATGCACAATGTGAAAAGTGAGCTATAGATAGTGTTAGAGAAAAAACATACAGCGAGAGAGAGAGAGAGAGAATGAGAGTTTTTATTTTTTTCACAGGTGACACTTCCTTTCACAGCTACCTCCGCGGCAGAGCCACATCCTCCCTGGATGAAGCATCCACTCAGTGGAACTGGCAAACGCCTGCAAGTGTCAAGAGCTCCTCTTTTATGTCCCTGGGCTGCTCTAGAACCATCTGCAGCTGGGGCCTCAGAGGCCCGCCGGGCCCCGCTTTTAATTATCTTCATCTCTCTCACACTTCACCACACCCACTGTTTCTATTTTCTCCCTCCCCCATAACGTGACTGTGTGCACACATTTAAACGCTCCTGTCTCTTTAAGAGAACAGTTGTATGTCAGTGCCTTCAGAGACTCTGTGTTCACTCAGAGCAGAGAAGACTGACACGTTGAGGTTAATACTCAGGTGTAATACAGAATACATTTGTGCTTTGTTTATGACAAGTAGGATGGTTTGGAGGTACAGTAGGCCCATAATAATAAAAATAAATAAATAAATTTTAAAAAACTCACTATCGTATACTCAGTTTTTTCATGTAATACTTACATTATTTATTTAATTTCAGCTTTATTTAATTTCAATTAATGAAAATGCCCTTTAAATTATTTAGTTAAAAATAACAACACTGGCAGTTATCAATGTAAATATGAATAAATAAACAATTTTCAAAAAAAAGAGAGAAAACGACTCAAAATGAATTCTGTTTTTTTATATCTAAAAAAATTACATATAAAATAATATAAAATATTCACGGCTCCATATGAAATCTTTCATTTTATTTTTAGTAATATATTCATTTTAAAATGTAAGCAGAGCGGAGACGACTCGCATGCGGAGGTTAATGTCTGGGTATAATACACAACACTTTCTTCTGATGTTTATGATGAAAAGGATGATTTAAAAGAACAGTATGCCTGAAATGTAAACACCTGTGAACATTTACTCACCTAGATATGCTGTCTCAGATCTGTGTGACTTATTTGTGCATGGAAAACAAAAGAAGATATTTAGCAGAATGTGCATACTGCTCTTTATATCATACAATGAAAGTGTATGGGGAAAAAAGAGCAGTTTAGACATTGAGCTAAATATCTCTCTTCAACATAAAGGTGAATAAATGACGACAGAATAAAAATTTTTGTGTGTGTGGACAACCCCTTTAATGGACATTTTGACCATAATTTGATTTCTTACAGAAATCACGATAAAAACGTAACGCGACAATCCATGGCACAACTAGTCCTGTGAATGTGCACAGTCTCTGAAATCCATCTCCATTTTTGGTGTGTGTTTTTTGCAGCTCTGTTCCTGTCTCTCATTACTGCTCACTGAAGAACACTCTGCCTCAGGATTCTGATTTCCTAGCAACAGCCTGCCACCAAACATTTGGCACAAGTTCAACACCCTCCCTCCCTCCCCTCTCAAGTGAAAAATGGCTGTTCTGCCTGTGTGCTGTCCTCTGCCGTGCCACGGTGGCAGAGCGGTGTGCTGCCTGGCCCGGCCTGAGCCTCTATTAACTCTCCTCTTGTCCAATTGCACCCTTCGGTAGCGGGCACGCTGGGAGTCAGCAGCAGGAATCATTAATCAGTGCTTTACCACACAAACTCCCTCACGCTAATCTGATTTGCAGATGAATGAAACTGAGGAAAGAGGGAGGGGAACAACAATCAAGAGTATTGCTGTTAATATTTACAGAGCTTGCAAGACGGCACAGTATTGATATTCCCCAAACACTCTGCTTGGGTTTTGTTATAGTTAGTGTAAAAGTATAACTTTTGCAATTAATGTGGCCTGAACGACATTACAGCGTGAATCCAAACTGCATTTTTATAGATAATTTCAGCTTTCACACTGTTGGTGAGTTTTTAAAAAAAATTTCATTACTACATATTATTGTTTTAATTTTTATTTTAAAACTTACTTATTTAAACGTACTTATCAAAATAATGACAAATGTAATATAAACTACAAACAGATCATATTTTAGTTTTAATCAAAATAATGACAAAAGTAATATATACAACAATTAGAAAATAGTAATGAAATATACCAATATATTAAAGGGGTCATATGATGCTTTTTTAAAGATCATTATTTTGTGTATTTGGTGTAACAGAATATGTTGACATGCTTTAATGTTCAAAAACTATACAATATTTTTCAAATACTGTACATTATTGTAGGTCCTCTATGCCCCGCCTCTCTCAACCTCTTCGTTTTCTACAAAGCCCCTCCTTCCGACAAGCGCAGTCTGCTCTGATTGGCCAGCTGATCCAGTGCATTGTGATTGGCCGAACACCGCAAGCACTCGTGGGAAATGTAACGCCCCTTACCATAATCATGAGCTTCAGCTTTCAAAATAAATGTAAAGACAGAGCCCGAAAGGGGAACTGAGTTGCGTGACAGACACAGTGATGAGCTGGTATGTGTTTGCAGTACACAAGCCACGGTTAAGACAGCTGACTCCATAAAATGCCTTGCTGTTTTTGTTGTAATCTAAATGCATCTACTTCTGGAAGGCCAAATAAAGTGCTTTTGCTTTCGCCTAGAAACACACAGCGTCTCCCTGACATGGGCTGCTTCAACACTAACTGCGGTTACTGAAACCACGCCTTCTTTCTTTGCGTGCCGCATTATGCTAATTTCTCAGAAAAGAAAAAAAAAAAAAAAAAAAAAAAAAAAACATAGTGAGGTAGATATTGGGGCTTGTTAGAACTAGCCATTTTAGGGGGGGCGTGGCAGAGATATCAGAATATCTCTTTGGTTTTTGATACTTTAGTCTTTGCAACTTCAGTTTGTTGCAAATCACTTTAACCTCAAAGGAAACAGGAAAAAAAACTTGAAAATCGCATCATATGACCCCTTTAAGATACATTAAGATTTTTAATACAAACGAAAGTAATATCATATTTATGTGCTATATCATAAATATGTACTAATAAATCAAATGTAAGTATATAAATACATTATATATTTTCAATTACTGTATAAAAATACATGATATAATTTGTAAGTTTAAAATCTATCACATAATGTATAGTCATATAAAAAATATAATAATAATAAAAACATCACCATTATAATAGCTCGTGTGTGTGTATATATGGATGTTTTCGTCTTTATTATATATTATATTACTATATATTATGTAACGTGTAATATATACACACACATATTTGTATTCTGAATCATTACGTGATTAGTTGTGCTCTCCTTGCAGATATTTATAATTACTTTTAATTGCCTTTACGTTGCAGTGATGTTGATTAAGTAGCAGCTGACTAATAAAAAGTTGTGCCCTGAATGTCAATAAAACAAGAACCCGCCAATAATTTAGCATTTCAGTTATGCAGAACCACAGCCAATACTTCGCCTAAACCTGTGCCACTATTATTCTTATGCCTTGCCAGCACTGGTATTTCCTTCAGGAAATGCAAATCTATCCTCTCAATAGAACAGCATCAGGGTAAATTAAAATCAATCCCTGAGGTTAAAGTGAGCGAGTTGCATGGTTTCATGTTCACACAGGGATGTCTTCCACTCTGAACACAAGGTCAATGGAGATTACCGCTCAAGGAGGCCTCCCTTATCACTGCACTGAAGCATGCCACAGTGCATTAAGTGGAAATGGCGCTGGATGGTCTCCACTCAGCCCTCTTTAAAAAACAATCTGAGCAAAATGCACCGCCGAGGACTATCGAGCAGACCTTGGCACTTATGATTCACAATATGTCCTTGTTTACCATTAAACGAGTAAATCTAGCTGGTTACCGAGAGGTGCTTAGGTGGAAAATGGAGCAGTCCTGATTGATGCCATGATATGGTACAATTCTAAGGCTATGACTCCGTAAATAGCAGATAAGAATTCTGGCAGTGGACCGGGGTGCCGTCACAATGTGCTATCCCATAATGTCAAGGGAGCTATGAGAGAATCGGACCAGATCTGAAGCAGTGCAGTGTAAGAGCTCTCTAAGGGGGTGAGCTGAGGATTGACCACCACTGTATTGTGATATCACAGATGGGCTCACACGCTTGCCAATTACATGGCAATTACATATTTGCACAGCCACCAATGATAAATCCGGCCTAACTCGCTACAAACCCAGCCAACATATTTGCATTTTAAATGAACTGGGATTTAATTCATCGCATTTATGCTGAAGACCCAAAATGTGGATGAATTACAGTGCCGGTTATCAATATACATTTCCTGTTTCCATTCTGATTCACCAATTATCCATTTGATTCCATTAGAGCTACATTAACATCAAGTTACTCAATTAACATCATTATAACTACGTTCAGTAATTTAATATTTTAATATTTGATGATAGATAGATGATACAATGATAGATAGATGGTAGAAAGAAAACAGAACAACAGACAGACAGATTCTATTGCTGAAATTCAACTTAATGATATTAGTAACAACTCAAATGGATCTAGCATGATTTTGATTCACTAAAGAATCATTTATAAGAGAGTCATAAGAGTCTTTTGTTTTTGAATCAAACTACACTGGTCATGCTGTACATAGAGTAAAAGATCAATGTTAGGATTTTATGACTCAATATCTACATTTAATGGTTAAATCAAATTAATTGTTTAAATGACGATTAATCAGAAAATCAATATTTTTACCCTGCCCTAATGAATTAGTGTAGAATCTATTAATTAGATAACAAGGTAAAACATATGCCTCCTTGTGCAAGTAAAGAAAGAGATACTCAAAAAAAAAACTTAAGGTCAGTAGAGAAAGAGCGAGACAGACAAAGAGAGAGAGAGACAGATGTGGTTTGATGCATAACAAGGACAGACTGGCTGGTGCCACAGCCTGTGATGGTTATATGGAAGAGGAAATCGCTTACATAATCCTGCGTCAGTTGAATACAGAGACTCCTAGATAACCAGCAAGACTACGAACAAGAGTGCTCAGTTTATTTGATCAACTGGCTTGTTTTCAGTTTCTCAGTTCAAACAATCAAGATCTGACGCCCAGCCAAAACAAGCACCGGAGTCCCTTCAGAAACAAGTGCGTGTAGAACAAAAAGGAAGTCCATAGAGACTTTAACCGCCGAGACCTCGGTCGGTCCTCCTGTCGCGGTCAAGTCGGCTCCCTTAGGGACCGTGTCCATCTCTACCTGCACACCGCTCTTAGACCAGGGGCAGAATTCAGGAACGTTCGCTCCACCATTAAAGTAGGAGAAGATCTACTCCAGTAATGAACTTTCTCTGGCAGGATAATCAATTCTCACACTCCACGACCATCCCCGGCCCGCCTCTGGCCAGAAAGTGTGAGAGCGAGAACAAGAAAAATGCAGGGCTGGAGTGGCTGTGCAGCTCGGCCAAATGCATTAAACATGTCTGTGGAGCGGAGACCTGCAGTGCACCTGGAGAAGCTGCGTTCACAGCTCGGTTTGGACCTGTGGAGGAAAAACAAGCCAGCCCGCTGGGATGCTCAGCACTCCAATCTCAGCTGAAATTTGATCCTCGGACAAACCGAGCAGGGCATCCACAACAGAAACCATCACCTCTCCCTAAGGATCGCTGTCAAACAAGCACTACCGAAAAGCCTGGGCTGACAAAACGGGGACAAGACTTTCAATAAACCCTGGAATATGCTTGCTTGCTTTCTCTCTCTGCCATCGAGGACATCCATTCATCCAAGGGCACAGCTTGATGTGGATCTCGATGTTCGGCGGAGCGCCTTGTGCGTCTGCACGCTTATGCAACAAGCGTGCTGAAAAGAAGTGACGGCGACAAGAAGCCGATGAAGCGGCAGAGCCATCAGGGCACTTTCCCATGAACATCGGCTTATTCAGCCAAGTTTGAAAACACAAAGGCCGTCAAAACGCAACGGCTCCTCAATATTCATGCATAGCCTCGAGCTTCCCATTCACTAAACGGCAGCGTGATGAAAAACGTTTAATCAGGGACAAAAATGATTTGATTAGTGTGTCACGTTACAATGGCTGCCAAATTGAGCTTCAAAGACTGACTCCTGCTTCGTGGTTAATCACAGTCCTACAATACAGGTATTCAACAAATGATGTCCGAGCCGGTGCGGATGCCAGACTTTCCCTCAATGAATGGAGCTTACAGCAGGTACAGACCCACATGGAGAGCCATCCCAATCACATTTGCAATGGCTCATTAACAATAAGGTCAGAGTGTAATGGGGTCGCTCGTTTCACACCAACCTTGATTACCGGTAATTACGAGCAGCGGCTTCTTGCATCTATCTCTTCTTGTGGTGTGCACTCAGAATTAACCAGCACAGCTGACTAGCGGAGCGGACGAGTGCTTAGACAAACTTATTTTTTTAAGGGCTTAAGGTAAATGAACGCGTCGGGTCGGTTGGTGACCTTCAGAGTGAGTCATCCCAACCCCTTGTGACATGTCGATCAAAGCTCTCGACTCTCACAGGTCAAAGAGCAGCCACTGCGCTTCAAACTCCATCCCCCACCTTCCAGTACCAGTTATGGCCCTTCGGGATTTCATGCATCGTGGCAGTGTAGGGTTTGGAACAGAAGTTACATACTCTAGATGACAGTGTTTCTACCATTAGATCACAATCGCAAACACACATCCAAACAAAACCTCTCATCTTACACCAAGAGGAAAAAGCTGCACCCTCTGCAATCTGATTTTTCTGAGTTTGGCTCAGAGAAGAATAAGCAAACTGCCAACAACTTGAAAAACTCAATTTTAACACTCCGCATCATGTGGTGACAAACTGCAAAAAAGGCAAAAGTGTCAAGAGAGGCATTTCTACTTACAGCGATGTAGTAAACTTGGGCTTTCTCAACAAGTTTCCAGTTCTCCTCCAGATCGAGGTGTTTCTCCTTCTTGTAGCAATTAGCGGCTGCAAGATTCGCAACAAGAGACCTAACAGACAACAAAAACACAAAACTACAGTCACTGTCAGAGTATAAACTAGGGTCAACATTATTATATTTTCCAGCAAAATAAGTGACTGAATATTACATAATGGTGTTACATCATGGAAATATAATTTCAGAATTGCAATAAATTAGAAACATTTAAATAAATTATTCAATATTTGTATTTTTTTTTTTTAAAGTATTTTATTTTATACATTGTACAATATTTTATACATTTCAATAGTAGTAGTGTGAAATAAATAAATAAATAGCATGGGTTCAGTTAAATGTTGTTGGGCATCTAAAAAAAATCCAGCAAGACAAATGGTCCAGCAAGATTAAAAAAGAAAGAAAGAAAAGAAAGTAGTTGAATAGATAAAATAAAATGTTACACAAATGCATTTCTCTCCAGAAGGTTTTGGAGAAAAATTGTATCTTTAAATTATCATCATTATACGACCCAAAGGCACAGTCTATTTCTCATAACAACAGTGCACATTTCCTTCTCTTAAATGGCTTTATATGAAACAAACCACATAATGCGGTTGAGAAACCGACTTTATCTTCAGGGTGATTGTGTAAATTATGTAGCTCCTTCATGGAGTGAAACGTGCTGCTGCTGTACCTTTGTAAATTGCTGTAGGCGGAATACGGCTAACATATGGACTATGGTTTTCTAAACAGCTGCTTAGTGTCAGCTCTGCCAGAATTAAATATCAACACACTTTTTTCTTTATTTCTCTTCTTTTTATTTAAGTACAAATGCCTTACAAGACCTTTCCCATAAATAAATAAATGAACAAACAAATCAATAATGCAGGAGAACTGCAAACGTCCACCGGGACTGCTGTTTCTCCATTAACCTCCCGGTGGTCCTCGTATCAACAAAAACAACTAATTCCACTTTGAAAAACAACCACTCTCATTATTCACTTGTTACTGAGAGGATGCGGTCCCAACAGGCCAGCCGCTACAATGAAGCAGCATTAGCCTTAGAGAAGAAACACTGCTATGCACAGCCAGGCCACAAATGAGAATCAATAGACCTGCGGTTATGGCTTTTGGAGGAAAAGTGAAGAGGTTTGATAGAAAAGGCAGACACAGAGAATTTATGAACAGGTGCATGCTTGTTAAAAAGGCTTCAAGAGAATATAAATGTTATTATATATACATATATATGATTTCTGGCTTACAAATTAGATTTGCCTGTTGGAGCTGTGTTGTAGCGCATAGTGCACATGATCAAGACACAGAGCAACATTACTCATGTGGGTGATGCAGGTTTCAAGTTCAGCCTGCAATATGTCCACATCATACATCCTTTCTATCTCTCTGAGGAAATCTGTTTACTATGTAATTGGGATATTAAAATTCTGGCCAGTGTAAAAAGCTGATAATCATTTTATGTAAAACTTAATCCTGTTATGCCGATAATAAAATTAAATGATTAGTTGTACTTTTTCCATATTAGCTATATATATATTATATATAATATATATAAATATATATATATATATATATATATCTATATATATAGAGAGAGAGAGAGAGAGAGAGGGAGAGAGAGGAGAGAGCAGAGAGAGAGAGAGAGAGAGAGAAGAGAGAGAGAGAGAGAGAGCGAGAAAGATTATATCCTTAAGATTTCAGTAAGAGATCATACGATTTGGGATCCGTACGATTTTTTTTTTTAAGTTCTGTGCTCATCAAGGCTGCATTCAGTTGATCATAAATACAGAAAAACAGAACAACAGTTTTCTATTTTAATATACTTTAAAATATAATTTATTTCTGTGATGCAAAGCTGAATTTTCAGCATCATTACTCCAGTCTTCAGTGTCACATGATCCTTTATATCATTCTCACATGCAAAAATGCATTCTCAGTCCGACAAGCCATGTGACCCAACATATTGTTCTTCTCTACCACGTGTATTCCACATCTCAATAAAATAGCAAGCCTTCTTGTACGTCAAAAAAAAAAAAAGCATCTGATTGTAATTTTCACAGAGGAACCGGCAAGATGCTGATTTGATACCCTCCGGCTTGATGTCACCATGTTAATCAAAATCAAATCCATTAAGGCATAATAAGCATTTCGAGTGGCAGAGTCACGCTGATCTGACCAGGCAGATTGTGTCGGACTCTCCTCCATGCTATCATTACGGCACAGAGAGGAAGGGCAGACCTCTCGCTGCAGGCTGTAGACCCCATGACCTCTCCCTCCCCCCTCAAACAGGTCTGAAATCAGTGGCCTTTTAACACCGTTTCTCGTCTGGCGGCGGAGTACAGGTGCGCTGCGTAGCTGGAGGGAGAAAGTATCGAGGAAGATATTGATCAAACCGCTTTCAGGCCTTGAGCTGCAGGTCTGCGAGTCTCCTGTAATGAAAGGGTCTGCTTTGACAGGTGAGGTGCTAATGAGAAGAGTCTCATAAGGCCAAGGCTGACAGCTCTACAAGCCGCTGCTCTTTCAGACAGTCTCTAATGTATAGCCCGCTCACACTAACTCTATGACAGTCTAAACAAAGAGACCAGCCCTCATAAATCTCCTTCTCGAATTTCATATCTTCACTGGTTAAATGGGACCTTTTAAACATATATAATATGACTATAAGTATGTGTACTCCGAGGTGGTCTATAATACCCGGAGAACACTATCTGTTAGTATTTGCTTTCATAAACACTCCAAATGCATAAATCCAAAAAAAGTGACCAGGATGATCTGCAATGCCTCTCATTTGACAGCTTGGCTCAGAGAGGACACACCTGTGAGCGGTTGCTCACGTACACACACACTTACAATAGTTTTGTTAGCAGCTCTGATTAAAAGGCAATAGCATGGCTGACAACATGCAAAACAAATGCAGATCACCACCTGAACGATCACAACTGCCTCAGAGGAGCATCTATTATTCAGCTGATGTCACTGACACCGGTGCCCCAGCAGATGCATGCTTTTTTCATTAAAGGAATACTCCTCCCAGAAATGAAAATTATGTCATAATTAAAGTATGTTTTTCAATGAAACCCAAAACATCTTTGAAGAACTCCTAAGCACATAAAAACAGTTTATAGTGACCATAATTGTCAAGCTCCAAAATACGGTTTCCTGTACTACTACTAAGCAGTGCTGTTGTGAATTTACAGCACGAAAGAGTCTGATTTTTTTAACAAATCGACTCTTTTGAGACAGTTCTTTCTAGGGAATCAAAATATGAATCAGCCAGTGTGGTTACTGTATTAATCTCATTAACAAGACTTAAACTAATCTGAAAGATATTAACTTTGTCATGCCTGAATAGTATATATAAATATATATATATTTATTCATATAAATGTAACATAATAAGTAAAATAAATTAACATATAGTAATAGATAAATTAATTGCAAAAATATGGCACTAAACCTTAAAATTACTACATTTAAGAATTAATTAATATAGAATTAATGGATTACAAATGTATTATAAAAAAATCATTATTTCTGATTTGTTACATCTGTTCTGTTTAAAAGGAAGTATTTTAGTTTATTTTTTACTAAACATTTCTTACAAAGTGCTAAAAGAATCATTAATGAACTTAAGGAACCACAAACATTGAAAGAAATTCAAAATAATTAAACTCCTTACGACTTCTAATCCTAATATCCATGGTGCCAGATTTGTTTTCCCTAATATAACTTTTTTTTTTTTTAGATTATCTGAGCACGCTCCAAAAATATGCCAGCGGTCAATCAGAACTTAAAACCTGGTGTTCATTTGAACAAATCCTCAGAGTTCATACGATTACAGATTAGTCAATAAGCTTCCATGCTTACTATAGCATTTTCTTCGCAAGCAGAGAAATAGTAAGTGACACTTAAATAAACACATCAATCTGCTCCGTTCAAATGTGTAGGCAGCACGTAATTCGGCCCAAGCAGTTTCACATATCTGCTCAGTCATGGAATCTAGCACCCTTCAGGGCCAAGTCATGTGGTGTATCAAAATACCTCTGTGCTGATCTAACCCCGGCAAATAAATAAATCAAGAGCTCTGGCGGAAAAGAGCAGAACAGCCGGCAAGGGAACAGTGAGTCCCAACACATAGTGAGGTGGGGTGTGTGAATGCACACTGTGTGTGTGCAGGGGGGTGCTATCCTGAGGAAGCGATAAGGGCCCTCCCTAGAGGAAAGGGGTGGCTGACCTGTTGTCGCCAGTGATGCAGGCAGCACAGGTCCCCGTGGGCTCTTCGCTCTGCTCGTAGTAGTGGGCGTCCACGTGGGCCTCCTCTGCCTTCTCCTTAAGGATCTTCCCAAACTTATCCGTCCCAATGCAGCCGAAGAAGGTGGCCACTTTGTGCGGCTCCTGGATCATCCACTGAGAGGAAGGAGAGATGGAGCAGGTGGGGGGGGAGTCAAACGAAAGAGAGAAGAGGAAAAGCGATTATTCTAACACGTAAACACAGCTTCCATATCTGACAGTTAAAAAAAGACTGGAAATCACATATCCAGGATCTAGGAAGTTGTCTATATATTGACAATTCCTGGAAAGGCAAAACAGACTGTGGTAGAGAGGCCCTGTGCGTGCAACTCTGCAAGAGAAAAACTAGTGAAAACAGGAAGTAATAACAAACTGATAAGGAAAAGAAACAAATACATTTCAGGGTTAAAAAAAAATTCTTAAGTCAAGGAACAATGAGCAAGTCATTCGTTTAGCATTTCAATAAAGTCTTTGTTAGGGAAGTGCCAGCAATGATTAATGATGAAAACTCAATTGCGTGACTAACAACTTTAACATCAAAATATTTACATTTATGTTTTAAATACTTAATGTTTAAAATATTTTTCCTGCTTTATTTTTTCTTTTTATTACTTTCAATATACGTGTAGTTTTATTTTACCATGGTTTAATATTCAAAATTTTAATCTGGCAGTGCCTTAATGTAGTGCTCAAGTTGTAAAATGCTAAAAAAAAGTAGATTGCAAAAGACTTCTAAAACATATACACACTTACAGACAATTAAGAATAAAATTATATTTATATATTGACCTAAACTCTGGCTGATTTTAGATATTGATTTACATTTGGACTGATTAGGAAAAAGGCTCTTCTTTACCCCACAGTTATTTGAAAAGCACAGTATAGGCCTAGTATGAAGAAAAAAATATAAGAAACAAAATGTCAGTGAGACCTGACATATTTATCTGTATAGAGCAATAGGCATTTGCAATTTGGCTTTAATTTATCAGCTTAAATATATCAGCCCATTTGACCTATATGGATAACATTAAAGAGTCACATTTATCAGTTGATAGCAATATGGCTGCCAACATAGTATCCATCGCCACATATCTATAGACCTTGTCATATTTTTTGGCACTGAGATGGCTGGCGCTACTGATATCGCATTGAGTTCTGGACTTATAGAAGCTTCTAAATATACAGTGATCCACTCTGATGGAGTGAAACTTTAACAAAAACTGATGGAACAATGAAATGAGATACAGGATGTCTGTCTGTAGGCGGTGTTAAACTAGATTACAGGGGAGCACTAATTCCAGCACCCTGGACGGTGGCTTACCACAAACACTGTGACATTGCCACTTTTATGGGGATGATGAAAAGGTCTTTCTAGGTTTTTAGTGCTGTGGGGTTTAACCTCTGAAGATTTATTAGAGTACACGGTGCTACGTTTGCTGCTTTTATTGCAACCTTGCAATGTCTGTTGATGGGGCCCCTTGTGAATGAGATGCTCTGCCGGAGAGATGACCTGTATACATGAGAAATTAATCACTCCAACCAAAGAGTGGAGCAATACACCACTGTTTACAGTGTGGAAGTGGTTCAGTACTGTCTGTTCAATGTTAGGCTAAAAAGACATAAACATCCTAAAGCAGTCGATGATGCTAATGTTGCAGTGGGCACCTCAGGTTCTTTAAAGTCAACGTGAAAACACTTTCACAATCCATTTTATTTTACAATTTACTTACTATATACTGTCAATCGAAAGTTTTCTCAGTTGTGCTATACTCTTCCCCATTTCTTAATTAAAGATGTAAATGAACTCCAAGAGATATTCAATGACTTGGAAATCTTCTTGTATCCATCTTCTGCTTTGTGCCTTTTAATTACTTCTTTGTGGAGTTGTTTGGAGCTTTGAAGCATGTTCATGGTGTAAGTCCTGCCACGATATTGACTTGCCAAATTGAACCTTCCAGATGGCGCACTTATACTAAAATCAATTGAAAGCCCTTCATTGCACACAAGTTATCTTCATTTATTGATGTGTCTTCTAAAACCAACTGGTCGCACTAGTGATGGTTTAAAACAGGTGAATAGGCCTACTTCTCAAATTAGTTATCTTGGATTCATACTTGTAATTATTTTGGATCAAAGCCAAATTAAATGAAAATTCTGTCATTATATACTAACCCACATGAGTGCATTCCAAACCCACAAGACCTAATAATCATGTATTAGATTTAATAAAATGTAATTATTTACAATAGTTTGTTGTATTTATTTATAAAAATATTTATTTTTGGGGTGAACTACCTCTTTAAGTTCAGTGTGATATACTGCTGCAAAAACAACAAACATGGAAGTTCACCTTTGATGGTTTTAGAGACAGCAGAACTCCAACGGCAGCTGATTAGGAAGGATGGGGTCTGGTGTCTGCTTTCTAATATAGGGTCCTCTCAAAACAGTTTGGGCAGGCAGTCACTACACTTTTGTCCCTTACTCGGAAACGCATAATCAACAGCCTAGGGCCACAAACTGTGCAGGCAATGTCAAAGAGTCTGTTCTGTGGAAACACAAATGTCATAAAGCCCCCCAGTCTATTCGTCTCCATCTACTGCAATAACCCCCTCCTGCTGACAATTACTTTCAAATGGAGATCTAAATAAAAGATGATATGTCCATTAAGACAAAGAGCTATCTGCAGGGTCGCAGGGAGGTCGGTCTGCGGCAGGCGTAAGGGATATTCATGCTCGGTCACATCCCAATTACCCGCCAGCAGCACTGGCAGGGTGTGAGCAAATGTGCGTGAGGGAAGCTTCATTACGGAGGGGGATGAAGTGCTGAAATTAAACAGCAGTGTCTCCCGCTGTGATAGCTGCTACCCGCCTCCCTCGCTTGAGCACACATCGCCTTGGGGGGCCGGCTCTGACATAATGTGGCTGCACATGATCACGTAAGCAAATACTCTCACGCACTCAGACGGTACTGTACGCATACATGCATTAGGGTTGTTTGGGGAAGTGAAGAGAAACATGCAAACAAAAACATAAATTATGTAAAATGCTGACGTTCTCTCAAAATTTGCTGATCGTATGGAAAATACTTTTTTTTTATTTTAACATTAAGACTACAGCATAGCAGGTAGAGTCAGATTAGGCCATTACAGGAATAAAACAGAAATCAGTACATGCACACATGCCACAGAAAATTATCCCATACTCCAAAACTGTCCATGCAGCTTGGTGGGCAATTCTGTGGTCATAAATATCTTTAACTTTTTACATTTCTAAATATCTAAAATATTTACATTCGGTTCTTTTCACTAGGTTAAAACATGAAAAAAAAAAAAAGTGTTTTAAATTGAATCCATGAAAAGGAAGTGAGACCAGTTCTTATTCCACATCAAAACAAACAGTGCAATATGACTTTTGATCCACCTCCGTGTGACTAGAGAGGTATGACTCTTATGATTCATTTGTTTTAGTGAATCAAACAAATACAATTACACACACTACTTGAGTTTAGTCAACAGCATGTTATAAAAATAAATGAATGAAATGTACACTAACATTCAAAAGTTTGGGGTGCAGTAGCTTAGTTAAGCTGGATCATCCTACAAAATTCACCACCTATGGAAATTATATGGTTTCTATCTGCATCTCTGATGATTTTAAGATCTATTAGTTTCAAGTTTTTACATTCGGTGCATATACTTTGTTTCTTTTTTTTTTCTGAACTAACAAGTCTCAAAGAATGACACAACTTAAATAAGTCACGAGAATAAGAATACTGTTATATATGGCATGTAAATTGACAAAAATGTCATATAGAACCTTATAATTCCAAGGTGACGAAATGGTTTTTACAAAAATATCAAATAGCTCAACTGTTTTCAACATTAATAATTAGAAATGTCTTCTGAAGCTCTAAATCAGCATATTATAATACTGATTTCTTAAGTATCAGTGATCACTGAAGAGCTGGAGGTAATGGTTGCTGATAACCAGCTTTGCACGATCATCAGAATAAATTAATCTTAAAACAATATAAAACAAGGCAGAATATATATTTTGTCAATATTAGCAAAAAAAAGGTCATTGTTACTGTCTTTGTGATGCAAGCTAAAGCTTGCACATAAGAGACTTCTTTCAAAAACAAAATCTTACCAAACATTTTAACCTAGTGGATATGACCACATTTGTTTATTTCTTTGGAACTATTCTTCAATGTATAGTTAGTTAATAATACTTATTTATTAAAAAAAAAAATCCTATGATTTAACAAGGGAGATAATTCTTGCAAAAGTTCGATCCAAAAAAAAAAAAAAAGAATGAAAGCAAAGACCCAGAAGGATTAAATATCTTTACAAGTTCATTTCTATTATGACTCCAATACTATGATATTTCTTTAAATTCGCTGAAGCATAATTGTTAGCAGATGTTGAGGGTCTTTTGCTTGGGGAGGTGACCGGCAGGCACTTTACTCCCTGCATCGCTGCCATCCCACCCCCCCCCCACCAGCTGCCTTCTCCTCTCTGTCACACATGCTTGCTGTCGAATTTCCGCTCATTTGTCCAGAGGACAATCAGAAGCGTCCGGCTGGACGCGTCCTCGAAGCACAGAGCTGCCAAACACTTGGCCTCCATACAGTAAGGGCCCACAGTTTCGATGTATCGAAGCTAAATGGAAAAAAAACCCTTAAGACGCTATACGTGACGTGATCTGTTTCATAATCACGTCTCTCTTTTGATCTATAACACTAAAGAGGCTGTACCTACTACCCACCATAAGCATAGCTGTAAAATCCACAACTGGCGCTAATTCGGTGAAAGCAGCAACATTATTAACGCTATTTTGAACCATATCCTAAGAAAATACTGAGCGTAGCCTCATGCCAGGGGCTCCTAAAATATGAAGTCTGAACAATGCCTGATTAGGTAAGGTTGACTGTTTGGCGAGCTCACTGAATATGCATAATTAATTAAGTATGCTTTTTACACACTCTAATAATCTACATAGCATTTAGGCTCAGTGAACCCGGGCTCTAAACATGGCGCTGATGCTCTTTTGAACCTGAAACTCAGGCCAGAACAGTTCCAGAGCCCAGGCCAACACGTCTCGAGATTAAAAGGCCGCTCTGTACCCTCGATGGATGCAACTCCATTACAAGCTTATCACACTGACAAAAACCGCAGTTCACGGCTAGTTATAGTACCGAACTGCTAAAATAGGATATGCCTGGCAGCTGGCCTTCCAAAAGTGGTCATCGAGGCATCCTGGCCGGCACACGAGCTGGTCCACGTCAAAAGAAAAGAACATATCGAGTGATTCTTTCCGCCGAATGTTACGCATACCTCTCTATTGTCTGGGCTGACTGGGGTCCGCGGATGTGACTGATGCTGATTGGCGTTCGCTTGTCAGTCTGAAGCTAACTGCAAAAAAAAAAAAAAAAAAGCATGGTCACTTGGACGAGAGAAGATAGGATGTTAGCGAAAGGGGAAGAATGAAAATGATCCTATTATCATCTTAAAGGCAGGCAGACAGATAGAGAGAGGCTGTGCACAGGTCATCGGCGTCACTGGCGCCGCCAATACCATGAATAAATAAATGCATTATAATAAGACAAACTTCGCCGGTCTGGCCGCATCAGATTCCTGCGCCAGCCTCGGCAGCCAAACTCAGGAGTGATACTAAAGAGAGAGGAGCAAACGAATAAATAAAAAAATAAGAAGAGCGAGAGACAGAATGAGACAGGAGAGGAAGAGAGAGCGGCCCATCACTGTGATTGACAATGATGAGCACTGTCTGCTTCTATTAAATCAATCATCGCTATAGGACTCAAGTCTCGGCTCTCTCAATAGGCTAACAAGCTCAGGACTTCAGCGTTCTATCAGCCGTTTACTCTTGCGTCCCCCTGTGGAGCGAAACATCTGGTCAGTTTCTCTTATCTGCTTTATTTCACGCTCAGGTGGCTTAGTGAGGTGTTGTGTGCCATTTCCCCCCGTGTGCCCCCTGCCAATGGTGTCATATTTGGACTGCTGTCTGTGACATTCTCTTTCACACCTCCCACCGCTGGGCTACTTCCATGTGACATCCTCACCATAGTGACAGGGCCGGAGGAGGAAGACAGCCGGCGACTCGGCGAGGGATGATCAGATGCGTGCGGGCCTGTCAGGAGTCTTCATCGCTCTGTCCAGACTAGGAATAGGTCATGCTGGTTGAGTCACTCAAGAACAGACTAGTCGATTAGTGAGATTGACTAGTTTATCTAGACTTTTTTTTTCTTTTTTTACGGTCTATCTGAAAAAAAAAAGACACCAACACAAGCTGGTATAAACTGGTTTTGGTTAAACTACTTTAAATTATGATTGTAACGCAACAAGAAAAGGGCTTAAACTACAGTAGTCAGGCTACAAACAACACTATCCTATACTAAAACTATTAAGAATGCAATCTCTTTTAAAACACAACTATCCAATTAAAATATGTATAATTTAATTAGTGTCAAATTTTCTGGAACAAAAGCTATCAGTTTGAACTCATAATCCAACCAAAAATACACAAAACCAAAATTATGATTTTTTTTTTAATGTGTTTATAAGAACTTCCTGAACAAACTGTTTCACTAGAATTTCACATGAGGAAAGACTAACTGAGTTTTAGAATAAACTCATTAGAATTAATCTTTTCCAGAAATACTTGATTAAAATGGAAAAAAAGGACCATTTAGGAAGAAGCGATTCACTAGAACGCCTCAAACTTTCTACATTACATTTTTATATTATGTATAATTTAATTGGGCCATAGATTTCTGGGATAAAAACAACTAAAATTTCAAAACATTACACAATGCAACAAAAAGAAAAACTAAAACCACACTTTAATTTATGTAACTGAGTTAACAGTGATAAATTAAATATTACACTATAAAACAGACCTAAAATGCAAGGATATGACTCAATGATGAACCTTTTTTGATACGGTTTATTTACAAGTACTGTCTGAACGAACCAATTCAGTAAAATTAATCAAACATTTAAACCATTTAGAATGCACGGACTCATTAGAATCAATTGGAGTTTCCTACAAAAGAACCAGGGTTTGAAATGAACTTTTTCACTCACCAGCCAATTTGGCTACTAAATTTTCAAGTTACCGGCCATTCATAACTTCTACCAGTCAAAAACAATTAGATTTAAAAAATTTTTTAAAAATGCCAGAGGTAAACAAACAGCTTGAGGCTGTCCACACTGGATGTGACAAAGCGACCGTTGCAAATCATTTGTAATTTAAGGATGCTTTCACACCTGGCCCATTGTTTCGGAACCTGGCGCGTTTCCCCCCTTAGCTCGGTTCGTTTGGGCATATGTGAAAACGGCAATCGCGCTCGGATCCGCGCCAAAACAATCGGTCCGAGATCGCCTGAACAAGGTGGTCTCGGCTCGATTGAAAACGAACTATGGAGTGGTTCGGTTGTAGTGAAAAAGAAATTCAATCTAACGTACCAACGAACCATGCTATATCACAATGTATAATGGGTAATTACGTAAGTTCCGTGGAAAGCATTAGCTTTGTTGTTTTGCTAATACTTCAAAATGAACCTGTGAATGTCTGTGGTGAGCATGTCTTCACCATTCAAAATAAAAAAGCGCACTTTTTCATTTTATATTGCCGTTTTATTGCCTCTTCTTCTAGTATGTGCATTTAAAACATGTTTTTGAAATGAAGTAATGTCATAAAAATTACTCTAAAAAAAAAAAAAAAAATACCCTCAAAGCTGTTGTTGATCCATCCTGACAGATGACAGCTGTGACAGCGGTAGAATCCCGGAAAATAAACCGTGAAACTTTGACCAATGAGAGAACAGTTTACTCACGCGTGCCTTTTATTAACAAATTTGGTCCGTTTAGAAACATTGCCATGTGAAAGCGTACCGCACCAAGAATAAAAAGCAACACTGTAATAATTTTAATCCCTGTTTCGGAACAAAGCAATCGATCTACAGGTGTGAAAACACCCTTAGAGTCGTATTTATGCTTTGTCATAAATAGAATGAGGAATCAGTTTACTGTCGGGGATTTGTCGTGCTGTGACGCGCCACATCCAGTGTAGACAGCATCACTGATTATAATGGGTTCTGTTGCATTTTGTCATGTCCGGTGTAGGCACGGTGCGAGTTCCTGAGAATTCACGGCAATTGCAAAAACTATTACTGCATTTTTTTGTCACATAGAAATGCACTTGACAGTATAAGCATTGATTTTGTGCTAGAACACAGGAAATTTACCGCTAATAAATGCTCTTATCACTTCCTCACTCTCATGTCATTCCAAACCTGCATGACTAATTTATTCTAGGGACCCAAAGATATTTTGTAGAATGTTACCAAACCATTTGGGTTACCCATGATACTATTGATTTTACTGTATGGACAAAAATGTCTTGCATTTCTCAAAATATCTTATTTTATGTTAAGAAATTAATTCATACAGATTTGGAATGACATGATGTTGACTAAATGATGACAATTATAATTTTTCAAAAAAAAAAAAATTTTTTTTTTACTATCCCTTTAAGAACTTTACTATTTGTAAATAGTAAACACCTAATTTATATAAGACACACACATTGATAGTTATCTTTAATCAGGCTCTTATTTAAATTAAAATGAATTAGAACGAAACATTTAAATGCGTAAGCTCAGCGCTGTGCTGTGACTGATCCTGCTCTGCTTTAATGCGCGACTGGCGGATGCACCGGGTAGCGCTGCTTCACACTTTTGGAGTATTTGCTTTTTGCAGTTTCGCATGGGCTGTAATTTAAAAACACCATTTAATATGAGGTCTCCCTCGCTTCGGCGATCGGCCCACTACTGGACCGCCTCACCGGGCCTGGGTCCCAATGTGCATACTATCAATCCTAAATTCTATGTGATATTAGTAATTTTCAAAACAATTTAGGGCAGATAGGGTGGATAGTATGCACATTGGGACGCAGGGCGGAAATGTCCCGGTGCTCCCGATGGCCAGTACATCTATGTTCAAGTCAGCTAGATATGCGCAGATGCTGCATTTAATATATCATGATGAGTCACGAGTGCATTATTTTCGCAAAATCTGCGCAGATTTGGCTTACATAAACTTCCCCAAGAAATTAATTAGTGAACATAATTTACGAAAAGTAACCCGCTAAATTGGCTAGTGATCTGACAGCGTTACTCGCCACAGCTGATTTGTACCCGCATTTGGCGGGTTGGCGGGTGTTAATTACAAACCCTGAATAGAACGATAGAAAGAACGATTGACAGATATAACAATAGATAGATAGAACGACAGACAGATTGATAGAACGAACGAATGATCCATAGATAGATACATAGATCGAACGAATGAGAGAGAGGAGAGAGAGAGAGAGAGAGAGAGAGAGAGAGAGAGAGAACGATAGATAGAATGAATGATAGAACGAGTGATAGATGGATGGATGGATGGATAGATAGAACGATAGATAGATAGATAGATAGATAATAGATAGAGCGAGGCCTTTCTTGAGACTGACTAGCTGACTAGTATTTCATGCAACCCACCGACTAGTTAATTTTGAAAATATGTAATTTTGCACATCCCTCCCTATTCCAGAGAAACACAACAGTTCTGGCGACAAGTCGAACATACAGATCTCATCTTTTCCCATCCACAGCCTGGGGAGCAACATAAACACGCAGCCATGCTTCCCTGTAATCCCAGGCATTTCGGCACCATCTAATTTTCTCAGAGTGCAGGCAGACAGAGACGGAGGGGGAAAGTGAGAGGGGTAAAAATGTCTCATTACATAAGCTGCTTGTGCGACTGCAGTGCCCACACCATCCCAATAAGTGGCAGTTTTAGAGCAATCTAACGTAACAATCAAGGGACACACACATGCACGCACAGAGCTGCTGGGTAATGTGCAGGAATGCAGGCCGTTTTCATACTGGGTTTTACTACTTGTTCAGAACCAGAGTTTCACCATCCTCTATCCCTGCAGGTCTCTGTTAATATCTGATTCTGAACTGAATTATGATTGTGTCATCACGACATCCATATAAGCAATGAATACTGCAGGCAACTATAGCACAATAAATGTCTGAAACCTATTCAGCACATGCTAAGTAAAGTTCTCTAACTGGAAAGAAAAACATTTTGGTGAAAGTTTTCAGACAGCTTTCAAAATGGCCCCCAGACAGTGTGAACACATGGAGACCCATATCTCAATGTGCAATGATCTGATTGACTTTTACAGGAGGTATGTAGTAACAAACACATAAATTGGTTAAGACATCAAGTATGATAATAGATTATTTTTTTCTTTTTATAATCTGAGCTCAAATATGGAAGTGTGCTTAATGGATACGTGAGCTTAATAGGTACGTTTACCCTATTCTCTCTCACTATAAAGACTATTAATAATGCAATTACATTTGTACATATAAACATTTCTTATTCCAAAAAGGTTGATTTGTAGCAGTCTGGTCTGAGAACAGAAACAACACAACACAACCCCTAAATAATATATAGCTAAATAACAATACAGGAAACAGGTGGAAAATCATCTCACACTGCTCAGACATTCCACAACCCAAGTCCGATTAAGCATGTTCAGTCAGATGAAAAACTCCGACCAACGCCAACAGACGCCAACAGGGGTAACACACTGATCCAACAAACTCCCGACAGACTTGTTTGTTGGTATTTGTTGCCGTTTGTCTGTGCAGTGTGAATTGGCCTTTACTGTTTTAATCGTGTTTGTGTACTTTAGGTTTTACTATTAATACTCAGCAGATTTGCAAATGTAATGCAATAGAAACAAAGAGCTTAATCCAGTTTCTGTGGAAAGAAGCAGCAACAGAAAATGCATTATAGGCTAATCATATGTAATCAATAGAAGTTCACTCTAGGCAGGCTGTGTTCATACTCATTGAATACAGTACTGGAGTCCACACCAAAAGTTTCCCAAATCACCATTTTCAAGTGGACTTGAGTGCGGTTTGCTGGTGATGTAAGAGAGCAGCTTTCAAACCAACCTAACAAACCACAGTCAAGCCATGGTCAAAAGCCCCAGTGTGAAAGCATCCTCAGAGAGGAGAGAGCAGGTCTCTGTGAGAGCCTGTGAACGCAACTTCCCCTCTTGGCCAGGGCGGTGGCCTCCAGCGTGACTGTACGGTGTCGTGTTTCGGACAAGGGCTTGGGAGAGAGAATGGAGTTAGTTTACCAGTGTCTTTGAACACTGCGGGTATCACAGTGGAATGAACACCATCTCCGATCATACTCCTCTTCTTTTCAATGCAACTCACACACACACACACACACACACACACACACACACCATAATATATCTGTAGGGGCACCCGGTTTTCCGGTGCTATCAGCTGAGAGATCAGATCAGAGGCACCAACGGAGGCCCATTTCCCAGAGTAACCTTTCAGACGCGGCCGAACAGACCGCTTGCACATCAAGGCCATGTCGAGTTTATCTGACAAACATACTGGTTTTCCCTACCCAACTGGTTAAAAAAAAACAGTACAGGCCTCTGTTGTTTAGTGCTGGGGAGGCCTGTTGAATTATTCATAAGACAAACAAGCCCGTGCTGCCGGGGCTGACGCACAATGATCCGTCACAATGGACTCTTTCTATTGGGTGTCCTGCAAGTTGGCGCTCTCAACGGGGGCATAGTCTGGGTGGTGTTCGTGGGAGACTCGTCTCTCTCCATCTCTCGTTAATATGAGAGCGAGAGGTTGTGAAACCCACCGGACAATTTATGGCTAGTTTATATCTGGTCGTAAAATGGTGCTTAGAGCTTCTCGGTCCAGGACCATGACGCACAGGAGGCTAATCCTGTCTGCGGGGTGAGGGAGGAAGGAAGGGGAGAGAGTGTGAGAAAGCGACAGAAACTTCCCCCTGCCCAGACGGAGCTGCAGGTGAATTGGTTTTGCTCCTGAACCTTGGGTTGACACTCTGCTTTGATCTCCAGCACATGCCAGACGCCCATAGGGAAAAGATCAGTGGCGTACTGGGACATGGCGCTAGTAACAGAGATGTGGGGGGGGGAGGGTGAGAAAGAAGGATTTCAGAACAGAGGAGGTAATGCGAATGTGTCTGTCTTACACAGTATGGTTTAACACAAAAATGGTTTACTCCCCTTTCCCTCATTCTAATGTACTAAGTACTAATGTGCATAAGGGGCCAACACTGTAGTGAAATATTCACAATATTATTAGTTTATGGCAAAATAAAATACCACCAAATAAAAAAAAAAAAATACATAGTATTAGAAACATTTTAACACTGATCTCCATAATGCGATGTGTATTCATGCATGTGTCATGTTTATTAATGCTGTAGCATGACCGAGACCACTCTCTTACTGGGTGGTGTGTGTGTGTCTGCATCAAACTGGATGTTAACTGATGGCAAATGAACTCCCATAAAAGGTTTCAAAAACTGTTTGTGTATGATGGTATTAGTGGCTCGGGGCTTGAACACCAAACAGATTCATTGAGCTCTTGTTTGTCTTTCCCAAGCCCTGCAGCTTGATTCTGAAACAGAAGTCCAGGAGCCACTCTAGTGCAATTCATGGCATGTTAATAAACTCCCCTGTCTGACAGGGCTGTTCATTGCTCTGTTGCTTTGTGTTCTTTTATCGGCACAAATTGACCCCCCCTCGCCCTCCTCTGAGAAAGAAAGAGCCTTTCAAAAGCTGCAGGCAGCACTCCATTCAAACCGAGCTACGGGATCAGAGGCATTGCTGAGTGACCTTTGACCTCACAGTGCCGCAAGGGTTTGCAAAGCAACAAAAGCCAGTTTTACACCCCTCACAGTCTGACAAGAACATGACAGGAAATTATCAATTTATCCAAAGAATGAAAACAAGCCAGGAGAAAATTGAAACGCCGGAGTTAATTAATGCATTTTTTAAATGCACGCATTACAATCTTTTATTCAAAGATGAACATGAGTCCTGTTTTTATTTCGTTCATTATTGATACTCGCCTAACTGAATGCTGAATTGAGAAAAAAGGACCTTGGACGTCTTTGTGCTGTACAGGTAGAGATATAAAAAGAGAAAACAGATGAGTGACAAGCAGGGATATATACATACATCTACTATACCATATATACATATATACTATATATATATTACAGAGCATATATCTATCTATACTATATATATATATATATATATAATATATATATATACATACATATATATATATATATCATATATATGTTATGTATGGTGTGTGTGTATGTGTGGTGTAAACACATACAAAATTAATAAATAAATAAACAGCTAAAAATTGTAATTAAATAAATGAATAGCAAAAAATTTAAATAAATAAATACAGACAATAACAATAAAACTACAACCTGATGCATATGTAAATTTTGACAGCTTCAAAATAGATGACGGACACAAGGTTACAACTGTTTTTTTTTTTAGATTGTCGTATACTTAATAATAAATGCAAGGAATCCTTAGAGGAAAGTGTGTGAGTGTGGAACAATAAAGTGTTGAGCAGCTACAACATTAAGGAACGACTAGCAGCTGTGTGTATGCGATTACATGTCTCTGCTGTGAGCAACATAATCTCACCCCCGCTCGACCCCCCTGCCAGGCCTGGAAACATCTGTGGGGGTTTAATGGAGAGTAGTAAGACTCATATCTGGCGGCTGAGATGACTGAGACATGAGCGAGTGTCTGATTTACGAGACCGATAGAACTCCAGATTCCTCACTCCACTACAGCAGAGCCGGCCCAACTCTTCTTTTTAATCTCCATAAATACTGGCCTGATAAATAAAACAGCCCCACTCTGGTCAAAAATAAGGGTGCCATTACCAAGCTGTCTCGATTGCCCCCTTTGAGTGCGACAGTATGGGCAGAGCTTAAGTAAATAAACAAGAGAATAAGTAAACTCAACCAAAAGGTACGATTTTCTTCAGTTCTAACCAAGGTTGAAGTAAATTGAAGAATTGGTTCACTTAAATTGACCACAACTACAAAAAAGTGAATGACAGGAAAATTATTTATTGCTGTATTGTAATTGTAATGAAAGGAAAATCAGTACACGTAATATATTCTATGAAATTAAGTGTCCTTTCACCTTATTATGATGAAATGTATAAATTATATAAAACATTTCTATAGTATTTTCAATTAGCATCTATTTATGCATCCTTTCAGACAAACTTTGCTTGTGTAGTAGTTTATTTGAATTTCAGTACTACATCCCTGCATTGAAATTGCAACTTAAATTTCAATTCTGCATCCACTTTGCTACTGCATTTCAAATTCAAAGCTGAATTTAAATTTAAAAGCCATTCTCAATTAAATTCTAAATGAGATGCTAACACCAGACATGCACAGCAGGATGTCACAAAATTTGTTGCATTATAATACTAAAAAAAAATTAAAAAATTAAAAAAGTCTAAGCCCCCAAAACCCATCTGCGACAGTTTGGAAAGTAGACTATACTGTACTTTTGCACTTGGTGTTGGATTTATAAAATAGCTGAATAGCTGACTCTCTTTGAAAACGCACTTATTTACCACCTCCAACCAAGCACTGTCAGTTCAATGCTCACTGGAATGGATAAAAACATAATTACACAGCATTCAGTCCAGAAAAGCTTGGTCATTCTTTATTAAACTGTGAATTTAATTAAACAAACTAGGATCTCAAGGCCGAATGTATTCATATATGCAGCGATGCACTGATGTACGTTCTGCTTATTGGTAACTAACTGAAACAATCAGTGCTTCTTTATTTATTTTCTAACAATAGCTTCTCGGCGTTAGACAGATCTTGACTGAGAAGGAGCCGTGATTTGTGACCTTCTTAGACAAACCCAGTTATGCGCTACAAAATCCTATAAAAACATGATTTTATCTCTGCTAATTTGTACCGATAGCTATGCAAACCTCAAAAGCATAGCAAACCCCATAATTAAGGTTTGTGGTTCCCTTGAAGAAAGAACCGGGTTAAGCAAGGGTTCAAATCACGGATGAGTCTCACACGCTATACGCTTTGGAACAGAAGGCAAGTAGGTTGTTTTGCCCTGCGTTGTGTGCCATAAATCTAATCAAGGTGATAAATCAAGGCCATTCTGACTGGGCAGACTGTAACTGTATTGTAACAGAACCTGAGGAGAGCGGCCAGGGCTGGGAACTAGGCCATTAGGTCCTCTCAATCCCCAGCTTTGGGTAAGGTTTCTCTAAGCATGTAGTTAACTACACTCAGGAAATGATTCCTCTCCAGACCATTAATGCACTATAGAATAATAGACACACTAAGGACTGTGGCAGATGTATTTCTGAGCCTATAAAGCAGTCTCTCAAAAGCCCTCTTCGCTTGCCAAACGCAACACCTCTTGCTCCAGAGCAGCGACGGAGCCTGTAAAGGTTGGCCCGCTCTACGCGTTCCCAGACAAGGCAGAATGTTAACAGGGTCAGCGCTGGGGACTGAGCCCTACAGTTAAATCCATTTGAAAATGCAAAAATGTGAATTCTGCTTTATAATGGCTCCCGCAGGTCCCGGCATTAAGGGCCAAAAGAAGCTTCCCCGAAGCCAACTGCTGGCTCTGATTTCAGCCCTTCTACCCCACCCAGAAAAAAGAAAAAAAAGGAAAGAAGAAAAAAAAGTAAAGAGAAAGACAGACAGACAGACAGAGGAGAGACATTTAATGCATATTTCACTTCAGGACAACCATACCAAAACAATTCAATTATCCCATCGTACTTGGGGCCCCAAACTGATTTATCGAGTCGTGGCATCTGAGATGCAGATCATTCCAGGTCTTCACTCCCTCTCATTTGACTTGACTTCCCCCATGAAAAAACCCACTCGGTTTCTCCCTGTCTTTCAGACCCCTGGGTTCTTGTTAAAAACCTGAGCAAGAGATCCAGGAAGAGAGGGGCCAGGCCCTGACAGCCCTGCCTGAGATTACAGCGAGAAGGTCGTCTTTGAATGAAAAGCTTGTTTATCCAAGTTAACGTTGGCAAATTTACCTCTCCACATCCAGCCCCTGTTAGCTTTGGCAAGTCGAGTGAAACGCAGCGGTAGCGCTACGCAAACACCGGCGGGGCTGTGCTGTGCTGTGCTGCGCTTCTTTTCGACACTTTTGGGAGCCGGAGATATTATCCAGCACACCTGGGAATGACGAAGCCACTCGCCGTCCAACTTTAACTACTTGAGCTGACTGGCAGAGGCTTTAAAATTTGGGTAGCTGTAATTCTTCGAGTTTGGCGTTCACACACAGAAATCAATATATGATTCCCATGAGCATTCACTGGGCACACAAAAAAAATCTATTAGTTTTAAATCGTCTGTCTGATAAAACATTCCAACATTGACAGTGCAGCATAACAAAGGAAGTGTATAAAAAGGAGAAATTTGATATTTTCAAAGTAATAGTTATGCTGCACGCTTCACTGATAGCTGCATTTATGAAGGTCGTACTTTCAATTGCCCGTGGAAATTCTTTGTATTCAATGTATTTCATTGTACTGTGTTGAATATAATTTACGTGGCCTAGTCTGAAAATTAAAATCGAAGACTATCTGTCTAAAAAAAATAACAAATTCTCCTGCTCAGATCCGTCTGAGATTCAAACAAACAGCTGCAGCACAACAACTACTTGTTTAATATCATTTCAATGATGACCTTGTGGGCCATCATTTCTTGTCAGGCCAAATTTTACTTCTGCAAGTTTTCACAGCTCATCATGAAATATTCATCTGAGGAGTTTCCCGCTCCATGGCACAATTCGGACCAGTAATGAACAATACGGATTCAAAAGGGGATACGATTTCACAAACAAACAAAGAAAATTACCAAGCGTCTTGAATCCCCCTGCTGGGCGACTATCCTAGTCAATTAAAATTATTTCACTGTTGCATTTATTCAATGCATGTTCTTTTCCTTTTGTCCTCTTTTTAGCACACTGTGCATTCGACACGTATCAAGGTCAGGATTAATTATGGAGCCAAATCCAGTCACTTTTACTTGTCAGTCAAAAGCATGATGTACTGTTTATCAGTGGCAAATCCTGCTACGAGCGGCTCCTTCTCAGCATGGCAGCAGCCTCGGGGCACTGCCCAACAACACTGCTTCTGCCTGAGTTTACTACTCTGCACTGCACCGCTAGTTTAAGCTATAATCAAGGGGTCTCATTCATTAAAACTGCTTAAGAAAAGCAGCAAGCAAATCTCTAATGATTTAATCTCCCTCGTGCTCTCATACACACCCACACCAGAGTATTTGTGTTAGGCTAATGTGCTAATGATTAGAGCCCACATCTCTACCTCCCGCCGCTCCTTAAAGAGCAGTACAGAAGAATAACAAACAGCTGCCCACCGCAGGAATCCACGGCTGCTCCACCGGCACTCATGATTGGCATGAAGAAACTACACCCACCTCTAAAAAGCACACACGCTACCTGCTGAATAAAGTGCAGATTAGCCATCACAAAGACTATTGAGATCACATTTGATTACTTGATTGCTCTTACAAATTAAAAGAGCTCAACAAGTACATATTAGACAATGATGTGAGTATGAAATCAATCATACATTCATACTTTATCCTACTAGCAGTCTAATGTGGCAGAATCACTTGGAACAGAGCAAAGTAAAACATTTGGCAGATGAACACCGTTTTAGTAAGCCATAAAGAATAACAGAATCACGGGCCAATCTAAAGGTTATTTCAGTTTAGTTTATACTGAGTTAATTTACAACAGGGGTTAATATACTGGAGGCTTGAGCACAAAGCAGATGCTTCTTATCTGCACAGACAGCACCTTAAGTGGGGTTGTACTTATCGGTATGCAGTATTATAAATATATACTCACATTTTTATTTGCCCTGTCGCTCTGACCAGACAAACATTAATAGGCTTTAGTCACAATTGTTTGTTATTGTTTTTAATAAAAAAACATACATACATACATACATACAGTATAGTTAGTTACTGTGTATAATTTATATGAACAAAGGCTATACTATTTACTGTACATTTAAATAATCAAGATTTACCTCAATTTTGTGGTTAAACATTGAGTTTTGCTGAAATGTGCGCCTACGCAAATTTCATTGTTTAATTGCATTTAATTCCTCTTTAAGAAAATAATATTTATAAAACGTGTCACTGATCACATTAAAACTAGCAGACATTTAGGACTATTTAGAAATAAGGAACAGTTTTAATTGGAGTTATTAACTAATCAAAATAATGTATTATTAAAACTAACAGCATCAAAATTGATTTGACCCCATTTATTTACTTAATGCACTTTAGTGATCAAATTGTGAACAATGAGTATGTTTGACTTTGTAATCCTTAACTTATAACTTGATCCATAACTTGTTTTTCCTCTGAAGCAACTTCGCTTAAACTGAGCAAGCTACTGGATAAATGTTATTGAACAACTAAATAGCTATGATTATTGTTTTAGTGACCTCTCACATTCAGTCTGATTCCAATCTCATATGTAACAGACACTTTTTATCATCCAACAGATTCTTTATGGATACAAACCTGCCCACTTGTGTCACATTACTGAAAATGGGCTGTAATCAGCAAATCACATTGACAAAGAACAATGAATAATTAAATGAAGTTATCTCGGCAGCCCTAAAACATAATGCAAACCTATTTCCCCAACTTCAAACATTGCAAATAACACTAAAAAAAAGGCAATCAGGCAACAAGCCTGGACCGAGACCCCCAGACCCTTACAAGCAACTAAACAGAAGCTCTTGTGGGAGGCAAAGCAGGTACAGAAGTAGCTCTGTACAGCAAAGGCAATACATCAAAACAACGAGACAACACAGTAACACCTGTTCAGGGTGCACGCTACCATTTCTCTTTCTCACACACTCTCTTTTTTAAAGACAAATATAGTTGCAATTGCAGCTTGTCACAGGGTGACCTGCTTCCTCAGCAGACCTCCTGTAGGTCTCCAGAGATGCTCTGGCACTGATCTCAGCACAGCTGCACCTCACCAATCTCAGCCGCCAATCAAAATACGACCTTCCTTTTCTTTTCAAGAGCATGCCGGAGATGCTCCTGTGTTCGCACACAACTACAACTATTGCTATGCTAATTCCGGTCTAATTTCTCACCCCCCCTTCTCTCCCTCCTCCTGTCACTTAGACAAACAGAGGTCGTCAAACATCCCAGAAAGCATGGCAGGCTCTCCCCGAGCGGCATGCCGATTTTTATGAATTATGGAGAGCGCTGTAAAGCATACTGCCTTCACTTTAATTAGGTTTGAGTGTGGAGGGCCGTCTCTATGGGAAGTCTAGAAGCAACTCCTGCTCTGTACTGTAATATCCCTGGGCCCGAACGTCCACGCCGGGTTGCCAACATCTACAAATCGAGTGAATGGCAATTAATTTGTCCAAATGTTTCTTCTTTTTTTCTAACAAGAAGATCTTCTCAAAAAGAAGCACATTTTGGAAAGTTTGGTATAGGTTTCAATGACAGACAAACTGAAGCATGTCTGCAACTAAACTCAACTTTGCAGATCAGTAATCTGAAGGCTAGTTGAACCCTGACCCAAGTAATTAATTAATAAATCATGTCAGCAATTAGAGAACACTAAGCATCATTCACAAGTCAAATTACTGGTAATTCAACTCGTATGCTAATGATGAGTCAGCGATGCAAGCAAGACGAACGAGCCGACAGGTAAATCAGCATGACGTTAGCTGTGTGTTTATTAGTGCAAGCTAACAAGGCATGAATTTAACAGCACCACTATACTATAAACCGGCCGAGACAGACAAGCTGGGTGATTATATATTAAAAAAATAAAAAAAGCTAACAGTTGGATTTTAAACATCTAATTGGCAGTGGAAACTTAGCCTTTATTGCCTGGGATGATACCAATCAAAACAATGGCAGCACGGATCACTTCACAGGTTAATGGCATGCAGGAGCAACATTTCTATAAAACTTGCAATTACCTTGACAGTTTATGTTCTGAAAGAGCCTGAAGACTCTGGCATCCATCTTGTTTGCTGCTGCAAGCAGTCAGGTTGGAAAAATAAACTTTTCAATGTCATATGGAAATAATATTATTTCTGGGATGAAATGTGGCTCGTAATCTGCAATATATAACTCCTTACCCAGCCTTAAAGGGATAGTTCACCAAAAACTCTGTTATCATGTATTCACCCTCATGTCTTTCCAAACCTGTAATACTTTTTTCTGTGGAACACCAAAAAGGACATTTTTGAATATCTCACAGTTTTAATTTTGTTTGGACCAGAGTGACTTTCAGTATACGGAGAGAAAAATACAGTGAAACATTCAAAATATAGTTTGTGTTCCAAAGAAGAATTACGTAAATTTTCACTTTTGAGGGAATTACAGTATTCCTTTAAGATTTGAAAAGAGTAAAAAAAAATATGACAACTTGGCACAAAACGAAAGCCTGATTTTAAGCTATTAAAATGAGCTAAAGGAACTAAAATCAGATCTTTGCCAATGCTGAGAACAATTGATGTAACACGAAAAATTAAACAATGTAGGGTATCAGACCGAATCAGACAATTTAAGATTTGATAAAGAACAGTTGAAACACGAGGAGCTGAATTCCACAGAGAGGCCCAAGACACAGGATGTTCGTAAATCAGATCCTGGCGCCACAAGCCTGAACCAACTAGCAGCTTTGAGTAGCTCACAGCATTTAAACAAAAGAACATTTATTGACAATTCCAAGGAGATTGTCAATTTTGGGGCAAGTAATCAAGATTAATGGTCAGAGATGCACAGCATGACCATGTAAACAAGTGACGATCACGAGCTCTTTGGATTGACTTCCCCCACCTCGACGACAAAGAACAGACTGAGATTCCTTACAGACCTTTTAACCTCTGGTCTTCACAGAACCTGTCCTCATCCACAGAATGGCACAGAAACTGCCTTTCCATGTACCAAAATGAACTAAAAGTACTTGTGAGCAACTAATCTTTTCTATGCATAACTCCATATCATGTTTGTAACCCACACATTAGACATCATTTTAAAGGTGTCATATGATGCGATTTCAAGTTTTTCCTTTCTCTTTGGAGTGTTACAAGCTGTTCGTGATTAGATAAGATCCCTAAAGTTGCAAAGAGACAAAGTCTCAAACCCAAAGAGATATTCTTTATCAAAGTTAAGACTCTGCCACGCCCCCTTAAAACGTCTCGTTCTAACACGCCCCCACTTATCTACCTCACTATGTTGAAATATTTGCATAATGCCGCCCAAAGGTGCACGCAAAGAAAGAAGGCGTGGTGTCAGTAACCGCAGTTAGTGTTGATGCAGCCTTGTCAGGGAGATGCTGTGTGTTTCTAAGCGAAAGCAAAATAACTTTATTTGGCCTTCCAAAAGTAGAAGCATTTAGGAATCTTTAAGATTACTTAGAACAGAACAGCAATGCATTTTATGGATGACCGTTTCGTGAACTCTAGGAGAGAAGGAAATTCTGACTTTGCTATGACAATCTGGCGCTTGTGAATCAGCTACTGTTTTGTTATAAGTTTAAGTATTTGCTATTGACTGTTCAAAAGCGGAATTTTGCGCATCGTGTGAGTGAGTGAGTGAGTGAGTATTGAAGGGAGTTGGAGGAGAGAGGGGTGGGGGGAGGGTGGGGGGGGGGGTGGGTGTGGGGGGGGGGGGGGGGTGGGGGGGGGGGGGGGGGGGGGGGGGGGGTGGGGGGGGGGGTGGGGGGGGGGGGGGGGGGGGGGGGGGGGGGGTGGGGGGCGGGGTGGGGGGGGGGTGCACATCACAGTGAGTCCCAGCTGGTCTTAACCATATTGTTTGGTGTACTGCAAACCCATACCTCTGGACCATATTCCGGACAATTTTCAAATAGAATAGCAAATTGTATTTTCAATTGCGTTTTCAATATGTGGACGCATAAATTGTGACATAATCCAAATGCAATTGCAAATCCTGCATTAGCGTTTGCATTTTCGCTTTCGCGAACGCACAGTGACTTCCAAATTTCAAATGAAAAAGCAAAGTTCATTTGCAATTGTATTTCCCATGTCTTAGGAGTTACGTGCCTGTCATATTTAAATAGCAATATTAGTTACCACGTCTGCTTTTTCACTCTCGCTTTGTCGCGCATGTAACCTGCCAAAACTCTAGTGGAATCGCAATTCCTTTTGCATTTGACTTTCCGATGTCTACATGGAAAGCTGCCAATCAATGTGAGGGGGCGGGGCTATACTAGGGGGCGTGTTTGTGTTGGGAGGTGACGTCACTCACAGACGACCGTGCCGAGTGCTCTGATCAATGGAGGTAATCGGTAAAGGCTCTGCTAAAGGCAGCTACCAATCAGTTTCACACCTTTGTGAACGAACAGACAGTGCAACCTTCTTTGCACAATACATAATTATGTCTTTTTTACCCCAAATGTAGCGATTATCACATGCTAACAGCATGTCAGTATTCATCAATTAACCAAACGCTTTTCACCTGTCTGCATCTCTCACTGTTTACTCTCACTCACACTTTTAATCCATAATAGAGAGTGTGTCACACCTGCCTCAAGACCTTTTAATAAAACTGTTAACACCGTTTGCACTCCACTTGCACTTAAGCAAACAAACAGAGCAAATCTACACGTATTTACCTATTTGCAACCTATATCTTATTCCTATCTAATAGCCTATGTGCACCTGCCTCAAGATCTCTCAGTCTGTTTACGATCCGATAGATGCATGTGACAAAACAGAAAATGCTGCTACTCTTACTCTGCCTGCCCCAGATTACACTTCAGCAGTCAGATCTAGGTGCAGCTGTCACAGAACACGCCACAGTCAAGGCAAGATAACATTAAAAATCACGTGCATCAATCGCGGTGTCCAGTGGCTGTAAATAGCGAGAGATCTTGAGGCAGGCGCAACGCTTTGGTGCCACGTACGGGACGCAAACTCCATAACGGATTAAAACTGTTGAATAAAATATAAAGTAAGGTGGAAAATAAGTATAGATTAGTTTGTTTGCTTAAGTGCATCAAGTGGAGTGCAAACGGTAAAAGGTCTTGAGGCAGGTGTGACGCTCTCTATTACGGATTAAAAGTGTGAGTGAGAGTAAACAGTGAGAGATGCTGAGACAGGTGAAAAGAGTTTGGTTAATAGTGAATATTTACCTATTGTGCGTACCGTTGTGGCTCCCGCTGGTAGCAGGGGATAATCGCTACATTTGGGGTAAAAAGGACATAATTATGTATTGTGCCAAGAAGGTTGCACTGTCTGTTCGTTCACACAGGTACGGAACTGATTGGTAGCTGCCTTTAGCGGTGCCTTTACCGATTACCTCCATTGATCTGAGCATTCGGCACGGTCGTCTGTGAGTGCCGTCACCTCCCAACACCACGCCCCTATATAGCCCCTCCCCCAAAAACCTCACATTGATTGCAGCTTTCCATGCAGACATCGGAAATTCAAATGCAAAAGGAATTGCGTTTCCATTTGAGTTTTGGCAGGTTACACGCGCGACGCAGCGAGAGTGGAAGAGCAGATGTGGTAATTAATATTGCTATTTAAATATTACAGGCTCGTAACTCCTAAGACATGGTAAATACAGTTGCAAATGGACTTTGCTTTTTCATTTGAACATTGGGCCGTCACTGTGCGTTCGCGAAAGCGAAAATGCAAACGCTAATGCAGGATTTGCAATTGCATTTGGATTATGTCACAATTTATGCGTCCACATATTGAAAACGCAATTGAAAATACAATTTGCTATTCTATTTGAAAATTTTCCGGAATATCGTTCCATACATTACCGCTTCATCAACTGTGTCTGTCACAGCGACTCTGTTCACAAACCTTTCGGGCTCTGTCTTTACATTTATTTTGAAAGGTGAAGCTCGTGATTATGGTAAGGGGCGCTACATTTCCGACGCGTGCTTGCTGTGTTCGGCTAATCACAATGCACTGGTCAGCTGGCCAATCAGAGCAGACTGGCGCATGTCGGAAGAAAGAGGGACTTGTAGAACAACGAAGCGTTTTGAAAGAGTGCGGGGCATATAGGACCTACACTAATTACAGTAGTTGAAAATAATATGTTTTTTTGAAATTAAGCATGTCAACATATTCTTTTACCCAATACTCAAATATGAATCTTTAAACAAGCATCATAGGCACCCTTTAAATCATTTATTGTGTGTGTATTTTTGATAACTATTGATAGTTTGGATTAAATATTCATGTTGGGTATAAAAAGAGATGCACGTGGAAAAATTCTTGCTTGACACGTCGTTCTTTTCTTTTCTTTCTTCTTCCAATCAAAGCTTTGTCCAATGTATTCATATTCTTATTAGAGAAATCAAGTTCACATTATACTCTGCAAGAGCGTTAAACTCGTACCATGTTCACTGATGAGATGCACGTTGATTTATGTAATGGGGGGAGAAATCTACACCACCCAGACAAAGACGAGTCTATTGGGTCAAAGCACCATTTGGGATGTGTCAAAAGCCCAGTTTAAAACTCAGGACACCACCATATTTTCTCTTTTTTGCCTTTTCTAAGCCGGCTTTTTCAGTCAATCACCGTTGGCGCTCTTGAGCGTGCTGTGGCTTACACGCCAGCTCCTCCGAAACCTTGAGGAGAAACGCCACCTGGTCTCGTTAAACTTTACATCTATTTCTATTTCTTTATTTTGTTTTATTTTCCGTTGAGAGTTTCATGTTAAGTTTTGCCTAACGCCGTGTCTCGAGTCCGACCTCGAGTGCCGTCTAAAACTTCAACTTCAAACCACAACTCCGCGTCGTCAGCCACGCCCAACCACTGGCTTCCCAAGACTGAACTTCCAGCCAATCAGCAACCGTGGGAAACCCCCTTTTCTGCAAGGACCGTACAGGCAACACAACGCAAGTACCTCCAGATTCTATCTGAACTGGTGCATTTAATATAAATTTTAACCTCATTGAGGAACTCAGTGCGAGGGTTAATTAAGTGACTGATGGTTGTTCAGGTCTCTGCAATTGCACATATTTCTGTAAACTTTGGATTTCACATTTTCATTCTCTTAAACTAATTATTTCCTCACTTTGTCTTTCTGCAACTTGTGTGAATGCGTGTGTTCATGTGTTTGATTAGTTTATATGTCTTAGATTTATTCAATAAAGCCTTATTTATTTTGAAAAGAGAAGTATCTTGTGTTTTGTGCTTACAAGTTAATGTCTTAAACTGCCGATCTTGTAACTGTGCTAATTAATAGTGTTTTCACTATATTTTGGATATAAATATCCATTGCAGAATTTATGTTATACGGCCCGTTCAATTAATCGCTGGCCGTCTCAGTGATCAGCCGTAAAAAAGTGATTCTGTCCAAATTCCCTTTAAAATCTTAAATGATTCCCTTTGAGCTAAATTGACCTGTTTCCCTTACAACAATATCAGAGTTTGACACCAATTTACAGCAAATGATGGCTTCTCAGGAGAGAGTGCAGACTGCCAAAGCTGTAAATCGCTGTGCACAGGTGTGTGCAGTAATTCTTGGAGATGTGAGGCATGTGACAGTAGGCGGACGGTGACAGCAGAACCGACATTGGACGCTCCTAAAAAAAAAAAAACTGAAGAATTTACAGGCCTCGGCTGGCACCCAAAGCCCTTAACACAGCAGCTGTGAACGTCCACTCTCACCTCATGCGAAAACACTGGCCATGACGTGCTTCACTTCAGGGATGCTGTGTAATGAGATTTCTGAACATTCGTTTCTCTCAAGATCATTTTTTCAAAGGGAAGGATATATAGTAAGTTCTGCATACCACTGGGTGCCACTAGATAGAGCCCTAACACTCTAGGGAACAAGTCCAAGATTCCAAGTTGTATTTGTCACATCACAGTGGTACCCAGTATATAAAACAAAAAAAGTGTCCCCAAAAATCACCACACAAACAACAACACAACTGTGGAACAAGAAAAAAAATCTTACACTCTTTCAAGACAACCTAAGACTTTTAAAGATCAGACACCTATGCTCTGTAATATATAAAGAAGTGTACAGTTTTTAAGTATAAGGACTAGATACACAAAAATGAAAATTGTTGTTTTCATTTACTCACCCTCCAATTGCTCTTCCAAACCATACGTTTCTTTCTTAGGTTAACACAAACGATATTTTGAAAACCAAACAGTTGTAAATGTCCCCATGTGACTTCCTAGTAGGGAGAAAACCCTATGCCTGTCAACGTGTACCATCGACGTGTTGGATTACCAGCATTCCTTCAAAGATCTTCTATGTTCACATCATAAGAAACAAAAATACCAAATAAACAGAGGAATTTGGAATGCATGAGTGGTAAATGATGCACCATAATTTAATTTTGCAGTGACCTATCCTTTTAAAGGTAGGCAAACAGTAGCATAAATAATGCAAAAAAGATTGAGTGCAGCTTTGTACCAATGACCAAATATGTCCAAGAACTTGCAGAGTGATTGTGCTTAAACAATTAGAGTAAAAAAATTAATTGTTTGAAATATGTGTAAGTATTTACTTATCTATACACACACACAGCACACCCACACACACACACCCACACAATCTTCCAATTTGAGACAGTAAGGTTTAAAGATTTTTTCTCTAATGCTCAACAAAGCTGTATTTATTTGATCAAAAAAAGAAAATATATACTGTCATATAAATGGCGATTTATAATTGCAAAATGTTACAGTTTTTAATAACGGTGTTTCCTATTCTGAGTTAGTAAAATGTAATATTAATTCCAAAGGAAGGAAAAAACCTGAATTTGCCGCTCGGAATATCACCGATCCTTCAGAAATCTTCTAATAATTCTGATTATGTGGTTAAGAAACATTTTATGTATATCAATGTTTATCAAACAGTTTGAGCTGCCCAATATTATTGAGAAACTGCAGACTTTTTACCAGATTCTTTAGAAATGAATAAAAGTTCCAAAGAATGGCAGTTATGTGCAATGTAATCGTGTTGTAAACCAATCACATATATTACGTAGTTCTGTAGAGAGGAGAGAGAGAGCGGGAGAGACAGCTCTTTTTCATCTATCTTTAATAAATCTGAACAGATCAAATTTTAAATAGATTCTATCCATCTATCTATCTATCTGTCTTCTGTCTAGACAGGCCGAACAAGGTGAAACCGCACACAATCTTAACATTCCTTTGATCCATCCTCAAGCACGGTCACAGACATTTGTATATAAAAGAACAGACTGAGTAATGTCACTACTGACGCAAACTTACAAAAAAAAAAAAAAAATCAGAGAGGAAAAAACGACAGATTTGCGATTTGTTTGGGCACACTTAATGACAAGCAGAAACTGATCTGTAACAATGCAGCAGTAAATTGCAGCCTCCTGCCAGTTCGTTTACAAGAAGATTATGGCGAGTAAAAAACAGACTGAAAAATCCATCCTGGTGCTCTCATAACATGGAGACATCATGACCTGCCCGTTTGCGCTCGACCGGCCTGCTTCTCATTTTTGCAGTACGAACAGTCATTGCGGACAGACAAAAGCAAATTCCTTCTGTCGTTTTGGGTGGGGAGGGTAACATTCTCCTTCGACGTGAGAACAGGGCCCACAAAAAAAATCTTTGATGAACTTCTGAGCAAAGACTTTACTTCATCTGCAACTAAACTGTCCAATGTTTAAATAAACAACCAAAGAGCACTTGCTTTATAATCATATCTGGAAACAAGCTAAAGGATTGGGTTTCTATTGTGTGCGACAGCACATAACATAAGCTTTACCTAACCTCATCCATCACCGTGCTTAAATACCCAGTAGAACGAAGCACAACGGCACAACTCACGACACCACAAAATTTATAGACAATAAGGCATAGAAAAGACATGAATCAGTACATGAATCAGCACAAGCTGAGATGTTTTTATGAATCAGACTTTAACATCTCCATTCTCTTTGAACGTGACAACAACTTTAATGCCAAAAGGTTTATCTGACATTTCAGCCATGACCTAGCATTGGCGGAAGTGATCTGTGAACGACGAAACTACAAAAAGTACCCTACAAACTTGAGTCAAGTCCTCAAAGAAAGAAGCGAAGCATTTAGGATATGAAAGACGTTCAAATTCCAGCACTTCTTAATGACCCAAATATTCCTGACATCACTCAGTGTGAAAGAACAGAAAGGACATTTTTCAGATCACGACTTCAGAACAGAAAAACAAAATGTTCTGGCTGGAAGGAGAGCGGAAAGATTTCAATTCTATGCCATTTGGCAGACTTTTCTGGTTTAGTGGCATCCTATGAGCTTTACCATCCAAAAGCCCAGCGCAGTAAGGCAGGCTGCAGCTCTGCAGGGAGCTTGAGCAAGCATGCAATGGTAAGAAGCAGACTGTAAGTATCTTGTCTGTCACCTGCAGTGTGTCATCAGGCTCCTGTCATTTCCCCCCCATTCATTTTTCACAGTCACTCAACACTTAGACTCTCCATCTCCTCTATATACTCCTTCAATACTGTCATTTTGGGAAGTGAATCAGAACACGAAAAGACTGGTACTGACACTACCAGATACAAGGATGTGTCCGTCATCTAAAATTTATATAATCTGTTTTTCCTGCTCTGCTCCAGCTGTTATCAGAATCTCCTGTTTTGAGCTACCTTTTTGTTTTATGTGTTTTTTGTTTTTTTTTTTATTTATATTTCCCTTCAAAATCTCTCACTTTCTATATTAATTGACAGATCGCCACATGACACGTTTGTAAACATGTTTGCACTGCTTAAAAAAAAATCTAAATACATTAACAAGCACATTTTGTGTGGTTTTTATTTGTCATTACTAATTGTTCATAGTCAGCTACTTCATTGCCTGTGACCTTTACACATACATAAAAAAACACATTTGTGCCTTTTAATATTTTTGTGGAAATAGGATTGGATATGTTAAGGGGGAAAAAAGCTGAAATAGAAACTTATTAAACATTATTTATGCACCACTTGTAGGGCCCTATGGATACCCTTTTCTTTTTGTCAAATTCAATTTGTTTTCCTCAAAAATAATTTTTCTGGATTCTGTTTTTTTAAATGACATTTTAATCATCAAAAAGCAAGCATTTCTAATGAATTACAATCATGAAACTTAATTTCACATCAATTTATTAAAAGTAAAAAAATTTAAAGTTTTGTCTCTACCCTTGGTGCGTATTGTTACCAAATTCTATTTTTTCGCTGTCCTAATTATTTGAATTCCTAAAAACAACTTAAATTTATTCAAATTAATTCACCACAATAGCCTTATGACAATTTTTATTGTCCTCATAAATTCTGTGTTGTGGAATTTTCTGGTGGCAATGAAGGCATACACCAGTAATTTATCTCAATGATGGAATTAACAAACTTTTATCCGCATCGGTGGAAATCAGGGGCCCCTACCCTTTGTTTCCCTTGCTGATCAAACTAAAAAGCCCTAAATTAATGCCTTATTCTCATGAACGCATAATTTAATCCTTAAAATACTACCGCATAACCTAAACTAAATGTCTTACCCTACTAACGTTAATAATCACCAATTAATTGTGTTGTTCATGGTAATGGATAGGGATTTTTATTTTTAAATAATTTTTAAATGCACAGCGATTACACTCACAAAGTGCAGCTTCCCACAGCAAAATATTTTAGAGCTGAGCATAATTAGAACAATATTATATCACAAAGAAATGTCCATAACTTTACATTATTAACTTTCCTTTTCCAGGCCTGGAAACCACAATATGAAAACTCACTGATATTTCCAGGTTTTCCACGACCGTAGGAATCCTGCATTAGTCATAACCCCCATGGTGTCACCCTTATCAACTCATATTATTCATCAATTCATTAATTTCAAACTCCTCTGTAGATCAAACATGACTGAAAGTGATGACTTCTGAGTGAGTGAGTTGTTTACCTATCCATTGGGTTGTTAATAGCAGTCCATTTCCAATTCACCCATTTGTGCATGTATTTCGCTGCTGCCACCTCAGAAGGCAACAAGCTCAAAAGACCTCAAGACACTTTTCATGTTGTTTTATTTTTGTACTGCCGATTAGTTTCCTTTTCAAACTTTTTTTAGAAATGCACTGCCTCCCTTGCCTCCCTGGAGAAAACGTCTCTGCTCCAGACTATGAAATATTAAAATGAGCAAGCAGGTAAAAGACAGTAAGACAGAGGACGCCTAGGGAAAAGAGGATGACGACCCTAAAAGATGACTTTCCGTGTAATTGCTGTTCTTTCTCCTGGTCACATCTGTCATTGATTTTAATCAGGAGGCTTCATCATTACTGCATTAAGACTCCAGCAGAGCAAACGTAAACAGAGAGCGAATCCGGGGCTGGCGGGGAACGCACCGAAGCTTAAAAGGCCAAAGCGTCTTTTCATGTAGTCCAGTTAGCCTTTGCGCTACTGCCTGAGATCTTTCACATGACTTAAGAGGATTTTAAATGGATCTGGGAAGTCTGACGTGCTACCTTTCCTCACCAGTACAGCTGCTGAGATCCAAGATACAGGTATTGGACTGATGGGTGCATAATTCGGAGTCTCAGTTTAGCCATAATGATGCTATGGCAGAAACATAACACTACTTTACTTTTCACACGTTCATCAAACAAACAAAAAAGGACATTGATGTTGTGCTCCATTATAGACAAATAAACTGGAAGGAAGTGACTAATTTCCTGGACCAAGTCCTAAGTTAGGAAGAAGGGAAAAACACAACACTGATAATAGGATTTGCTGAGAGAGAAACACTAAGCGAGGGCTCTGCCTGTTCTATATCAGGAGCCGGTGCTGATGCCAAATGAACAGCTTTGTTAGTGCTCCAGTTATGAGACGGACTGGGGGCCCAGTTTTCAGCAAGGTGGCACGTCATGAATACTGAATGGATGGCTACAAAGCGCCTTATCCTCCAGGATAGGCCGGTGTTAAAGGACAGACAAGACCAGGCTGTGCTCTCTATAAGCTTTGTCCTCAAAAAGATCTATAGCAATTTAGCTTGCAAATGACTAATTCTGCCAAAAATAAAAGAGGGCGCAAAGCACACGGAGTTTGAGTGCGTTTGTGTGTGAGAATGAGAAAAGAGTTTCGTATTGCACCCTCAGGCCCCTAAATACACAATTTATATCTATATGTCTCATTCAATCTAAATTGTACAGAGGTTTGTGTCTCAAATGAATCTCTGACGCCTCCCTGGAGTACATAACATTAATCAACAAGCTTACTTATGAGGTGCTATCCACACCGCTAAACCCCCGCCGGCTAATGACGGCTCAGCAAGAGTAAATTAAGCAATATGGAAATCCATACAGCCCACAGCGTGTGAACTGTACCCCGCATATTATCGGTGGTTTAGTCAAGACATTGATTTTATATGTAGGCACATGATATGGAGATGATTGTGTAACCACACACTGAACCGCACGGTTTTAGTACTGAATGAATGAGTGCTTTAATTAAGACCTGAGAAAGCTGCAGTCAATTTAATTCAGGGAGCGGTGAGAATTACAACCACACCACCAGTAAAGCCATTGACTAAATCCACTGACTGATTCCTCAGAAGCTCGTGCTGAGGAAAAACAGGATCTGGTTTTAAATCAAAGCCTACTGGATTTTGTTAATAAATCTGTCATTTGAACACTACAAAGGTCTTTTTTTAAGCTCCATGCACGTCAAGTCTAACAACCCATTATTTATATTTACGGTAGTCTATCTCCAACAAGTGGAACGTGTAGGGTCGTTCTTAAAGGGATAGTTCACCCAAAAATATAAAAATTTTGCCATTGGTTACTCGACCTTCATGTTGTTTTAAAGCAGTATGATAATATATGCAACACAAAACCAAAAATTAGAATTTACAAGCTACTATTTTACATAGTATTAAAGTGACTGGTGATTTACAATAAACAAATAAAACATATCTTTTACATTATATCCCAAATCATATGAATTTATAAGACAGCTTTATGCGAGGTCCAACCCCAAATTTAAGTTGTAATCCCCTGCTTCTCTCCAGGGAGCTGCAACAAGATAATTGAGATGAATCAATTCATCAATCATGAATGAATCAATCATTCACACCAACTGATTCACTGAAAATATTCAGCTTGAATGAGTCGCTCACAAAACGCATCACAACTTCTATGATGAATGTTGACAAGCAGAACTATGATGAACGTCAAAATGTATAGTGAATGATGACTTAAATGATGGGTTAAAGTGAATGACGGCTGTTCTTCACATAAAGCTTATGTAAGAGTAAAGGTTTTAAAGGGATTGAATGAGGTTGTGAATATATTTGCATCATTTTGCAAATAATTAATTTCACTTTTATGTGTCATATTAAAAATATTTTATATAGAATTTTATACACATGAATAAAAGCATAGTTTTTATATAACAATACTTTCGAACAATATTTACCATATATTCTATATATCCATTATTTTTTTTATTGATTATGGGCCAAATTACAAACAAATTGCAATTAAAGTCATATTTCAAGACTGATGTATTCGGATACGATTTTTAATGAACACAAAATATAATTAAAATAACACCTAGAATAAATGGCAACTTGAAAAAAAAAACCCTTCTGGATTGAGGTTCTACTTGAGCATTACTGGAAAAAAGTGGTCTATCGCATAACTCTAACAGCATTTCCAAGCTTCATTTAGTCATTTTTGCCAACATGGCACGGCGCTGCAGCAAACCATAAACCACAAGCCTCAGCTGCATCCTTTATAGTCCATTTAGTGCCAACTGAGATCTTCATATAATAACTTTAGATTATAATCATTGATCATCAATATTCATCGCTCTGAAATGCATTTTTCAAAGCCGTTTCTCACACACAAACTGAACCTATGTTTTTCATTGATACCAAGACCACGTGCTTGTGAAAGGTCAACTATATTCTGAACGTGTTTTTGTGTGTGGGTGTGTGTGTATATATGCAAATGCTCACGCACAGTATGGCTTTGTTAGTAACAGTAAGAAAAGGTCCTTTTTCTGCCATATCCCACATGCCCCATTGCTTCCTCCTACAGTCTGAGCCCCTTCTTTAGTGTGATAGCAAGCGAATGAACAAAAGACAGAGTCTATTTATATCTCTCCCCACCAAGCCCTTCTTGGCGGTTGCCTGCAGTTAATCATTATTCATAATGCGGGGGAAGCATCACCTTCACTATGTCACGTAACACTAAGTGCTGGAAGGATCTAAGAGTTCTGCGTTCATCACCATTTGTCACATCTGAACGCCTGCATCTATAAATACACGTGGCATCTAAGCATGTGGCACTCACTTTGACCTTTCCACAATGTCCCCAGGCTTGACTCATCTCTGCTGCCTTTGTAACAACACCATGCTATATCATGTAACAAATGTCACACAATTACAGCACAGAGAACGCGGAACCAGATGCAGTAAATGGCACACTGTCACAATGCTTATCCAGGGTCTGACTCCAAGGGCATGACAAGTGTCGTCCTGAACTGCTAAATCTGAGGTCGCAACCTTGGGCACACGTGCCACCATTGGCACGCAAAGATGTAAGCACTGAAACAAAAAATTATTTAAGTAGTTTATTTGAGAAATTAATTGTGAAGTGCTTCGGGATGAATTTATTTATTTTTGGCGTTTTTGCCTTTATTTGACAGGACCGTAGTAAGACAGGAAGCGAAGTGGGAGAGAGAGGGGAGACGGGATCGGGAAAGGTCTGCGAACCGGGACTCTAACTCGGGACGAATGTCGACGTGCTGCCCACGAGGCTATCGGAGCCGAAAGTATGAATGTTTTTGTCTTTGGGATGTACAAAATGGCTGCATTTATTTACATCAATAAACTACAGTATGTAAACTAGCCTGTTTGTGGCACTTTATTTTAAGATCAAATTCTTATTTTAAAGGACCAACTCTTGTAATATGCTCGGTAATATTGACTAGTATTTTGTAAATTTCCTACTGTAAATATATTCAAACTTAATTTTTGATTAGTAATATGCATTGCTAAGAACTTCATTTGGACAACTTTAAAAGCAATTTTCTCAATATTTTGATTTTTTTGCACCCTCAGATTCCAGATTTTCAAATAGTTGCATCTCGGACAAATATTGTCCTATCCTAACAAACCATACATCAATGGAAAGCTTATTTATTCAGCTTTCATACTGACCCTTATGACTGGTTTTGTGGTCCAGGGTCACATATGTATTCGTATGTATTTGCCTGTAGCGAGTGTAAGGCAAGGTGATTTTTTTCTCAAAGTGAAACCATGCCGAATGGATTTATAGGTCACATAAATAAAGCCCAAGACCGAGAACAGTGAGGAAAACGGTGTATCGTCGACCCTTTTAGATTATGAGGTCTTGAGATAAGACAAGAGCACTCTGATAAACGAGAGCACTCGAAGAGAATTGGGAGCCCCTGCTGGAAGGCCGATAGACTGATGAAAACGAAGATTAGAGCTGTTATGATCTACTCTGCTCTCCGACTCCCTATGAGGCACAAATGGTGAAATATTAGCTGAGACACATGTGCTCCAGCCACAGACAGGGCAGTCAACAATGGTACAGTCTAGAGTATCCGCCCCTTCACGCTTCCAGTAAACAATGTTTGGGTGGAAGGAAGAGGAAAGGTGTGATTTCACAAGAATCCTGCTAAAGCTCACCATCAGCATTTGGGTGTAACTGCTCTGGCCTCACGAGAACCGCAGAGCTTCCTGTGCAAGACGGAAATGGATGCCAGTCCGCTGCTCTCCAGGAATGCAAAAGGTGAGTCCGTTACGCTTTTCTTTTTCAGGGTGCTTAATTGTCTGTGATCCTTCATCAAGTCAGGAAGGAAATAAACTGTTCTTGGCAGTGCAGTTGTCCGAGAAGCTGGCGCTTTTGAATGTTAACATTCAATTAACCTTCTGTCGAGAAACGGATGAGCATGCTTAATGATGGGGCTGTTTTCAGCTTCTCACCACACTGCACATCATCTCCGAAACCTGCAGGTATTTAGCAATCATTAATCAGACAACCTCCCTGTGCTCAAAGTACATTTAACATTCCCTCTGCAGAAATCCAGAACAATGAGGAGGCTTTCACACTTATCTACACGTATCTAAATCCTCAATCGCATGCAGTGAGGCACTGAGACATTTTTTTACTTCCATTCTCTCCTTTGTAAATATCGGACACAGATGTTGCGGCCGTTCACCGTGGAGAGTTTAGTGTTCCCTGGTATGTGTCTTGTTAATCTCATGAGCCATCAGAGCTTTCAAACTTTCCTTTCTTTTGCACTGAAATTTCCTTTCGTCCAAACATTTGCCTCTGCCAAGTTTGATACACATGTAACATTTGCCATTTTCTTCCCCTTTCCACTGAGACTAGCTCTTCCATGAAAGACAAAAAATATATTAACTCTATATCGAGAAAGGTCAGATGGACACAAGAGACTTTTTTTTCAAAGGAAAGCAAAGTAGTAAGTCAAGTCAAACATGAGGTCATGGAACGTTTCGTCTTCTAGTCTGATGTCTGGTTCTAGGCACCAACTTTTCCCCAATTTAAGTTTCCATGCAAAAAATATGAACTGGGAAAGGCCTTTGTGTGCTAAAGAGAGCTAAGTGATTTTCTTCACAGAGGAGTTCCAACTACAGAGTGCACATGTGTTTCCAATAAAAGAGTCCGGTTTGTGTCCAAGGTTGGGCCCCCTCACCACTTTGAAAAAGAATCTGCGAAGGCACCATGGGCCAGCGACAAATGGAAAAAAAAAAGGAGAACAGAAGAATTTGAGGAAAGAAAGATTGCAGAAGCAAAGATATCCTTTTGCTTGCTTGCTTTTGTTCACCCAAAAATGAAAACTTAGTCATGATTTATTCACCATCTTGTCGTTCCAAACCAGTATGGACTTTCTTCTTTGGAACACAAAAGAAGATATTTTAAAGAATGCAAGTAACCAAACAGTTTTGGTGACTATTGACTTTTGTATGGACAAAATGAATAAAAAAAAAAACACATATGTGTGTCTTTTGTCTTCACGCAATAAAGAAAGTAATTTAGCTTTGGACTGACATGAGGGTAAGCAAATGATGACAATTAAATTTTGTGGATGAACCTTTAATACAAAACACCAATTACATTACACTTATGATGTTAGAAGTTGCTTTCAAAAATGTCAATTTGTAGACAATGAACCTTATTAAGACTCTGCCTGCAACAATTTGCAAGTGCTCAAAAGTGGCAACTGTTCAAAGCTGTAGGCCTATCGAGTAATTTAACCTCCCAATAGAGGCAGCACCTAACAACTGCTCTCTCTGTTGGTAAGTGTCAGTCTCTTCCCCTCTCAAACTCTCCGGTGCTCCACAGGGGGTTTTTTTTTTTTGGGTCCTTTGGGGGGGGGCGGCGCACACACGGGTTTTTTGTGCACATGTAATGGAGCCGAGTCTCGGATCACAGTGCAGAAGAATGCTTGGGGAATATTGTATATACAGTGGAGGAGAGTGTGATTCTCTGCCCTGGCTTTGATGTCTGGGGCTGTAGAGCAGTGCTGGTGCGTTCTCTTTGCAGTGCTATATAAAGAGAATGGGAGATTGTTACTTTCTGCAGGTGAGAGTCTTCAGCTGTGAAAATCCTGTGGGGCAGAGTGGTGCCTGTCAGACTAAGACTATATGTCTCTTGCACAAATTTACCAATTCAGACACATCAAAAGAACCATCTGGGGAGGCTTAGAGCTGAACCATTAATAGATTTATATTGACGTCCTAGGCTTTATACAAGAATGAGGAATGTATGCGGTAGCAGAATGAAATGTCTTAAAGGGATAGTTCAGACAAAATAAATATTCTGTCATCACTTATTTGCCTTTATGCTGTTCCAAATCCATAGGACTTACTTTATTCTGTGCAACACAACAAGACTTCTGGCCGCATATGTGTTGCGTCTTTCCTCTCACGCGCACGCACAAAACACGAGGACTAGAGTTTTCAAACTTCAAAAAGCATGATAAATGTAACATTTCAAGTTTCATTTCAATATTTTCCAAAGCCATTTGATAGGTTTGTGTGATAAACAAATTAAATGGAAGGTTGTAAAACCAGATCAGTCTGTGTGGTGAGATTAATAATTGGTAGGAATCTGAAACCAATCAACTGATGCACTGAACACGACCATCATTACATGATAAACCCACACATGTTATGCAGGAGATCCGCCCCGGATTTTTTTTGTTTCCCCGCCACTCATACTTGTGTCATGGCCATTTAGATTCGTTTGACACCGATAACAAATGGCTTCAAAAGACATTGAATATTGTGCACAACGTGTATTTTGTCATTTTGAAGCTTGACAGTCCCATTATTCCAACTTTTGCATTCCACAGAAGCAAGCAAGTCATACATGAAGGTGAGTAAACGATGACAATTTACATTTATGAGTGACAGAACCTTTAAGAAAGACTCTTTGGGGAATGTGTTTGTGCTGTGTGCGTTTCTCTGGAGTGTACAAATTGAATGAAGAGAAAGGAGAGGGGATAAGGTGGGAATAAAATGGTGATGGGTTTGATTTCATGGTCTCAGGAAGAGCAGGGGAGAAGTGAGAAAAGGTGATGCAGAGCTAGCGAGATAGCTCTGCCTCTCCAATGACTGGTTGTTCTTGTGTAAATGGTCTACCTATCTTGGTCAGGTATTGGGAGCGGAACATGCTCCCTCCCACGTCTGCCAAGCAGCGCCCGAGGCTGAGAGCACCCTCCGATTGGAGCACCTCATCTCCACATGGGCGCTTTGATGTACGCACACAAGGCAGCCCATGTCATTGCGTTTGAAAGCTCTCGTTTTCCACGACACCGACACACAGGTTGCATTGCTCCTGGCGTTCCAGGTGCTGCCATGTGTTAATCTCAGAGGCCTGGTTCCGCATCAAGCTTCCCTTCTTACACGAACCGGCTTTGAAGAGCTGTCTGATCAAACCGCTACTTAACAACCCACATATCACTGGGAGCCTTCGTAACGACCGCCACTTCAAATGGGCACAACTTTAACCGCCCCGACTCTGTTATCTGCGATGGCAGGTGAAGAGCTGGAAGATAGCACAGACATCCTCGCAAGGACGTTTACAGCAAATCCTGTTAAGCAAAATAAATGTTGGAATGCAGCAGAAAAAGAAAGACTTAAATGAAGAATCATTTCTCTAAGTCCTTTCGGGCTGTATTCGGGTCATAACAAATGCGCCCGGCAACACGAGGAGTCAGACACTAAAGTAATGAAATCACATTTGCTTGCACTGGCAGATTCCCAAATGATTATCCACAGTCTTACCTCATCGCACACAGAGGTCTGTATTTCACAGTGATAGATGCACTGCGTGTGAAAGCCTCTGCAGCCTAATGCATCTGTAGATTTGGATGCTGTGCATCATCTGGAGATCATCAGAAAATTCCATGTGTCTGTTTAGATGATATATATCTAAATAACTCCTGTATTTGAGGTCTTAAAAATGTTGATGTCTGCAGTCGCCTGCAAAAGTACACAGCAGTACTGGATATGTGCTGGAGAAATCAAACTCCGTCTAGTTGGGCCCTGAGGGCAACGAGGCCATCTGAGCAGATTTCATTCTCTGCTGTGACAGCACCCTACCAGACTATCAGGGACTTAAGATTGTTTCTGTTGTTGGCCTTAAACAATATCACACAAATAAAATATCCCACTCAGATGTGAAGCATCATGTCTTGGGAATTCTCGGAAAAACCTTGAAAAAGGGAAAAGCAATATTTAGACTTTCTGGAAACGCTCGAACCCAAGAATGGCTGCAGTCTAGGCCAGCTAAAGTCAAGTGGTGAAAAGATCTTAAGATAACTGTCTCTCGTTTGGGCTATAAATCAGGGAGATGCATCCAACTTTAAATCTCGCTGTGTCTGATGTAACAAATATAAACCTGTAAAACTGGAGCAAAAATCGATCCAAAAAAGATAAATATACTGCTTGCAGCAAGTTCTTAAAAGTTAAGCTGTGAAAGAATTACTGTGTACAAGTCTCACCGCTGACATTATTCTCACAAAAATGAGATGGTTTTACGGTACATTACTTTTGTACAGGCCTGAGGGCCAGCAATTACCAGAGCACAAGGTAAAACTGCACCAAAAGTAACAATTTACCCACATATTATCAAACATGCTTCATAATTTACTAATAAAGGCCTATATGTTTATCTAGTTGAGTTTACTGTCTCTACAGACACCCTATAGTGACCAAAAACTATGAGATATCTTAGTTATATCTTATTAACTGTGCAAAATCTCAGAAGTCAGTGTAAACACTTGTAGCTAACAAATGTATAATATGTTAAAATAAATAAAATAATAATGATGATATATCATTATTATTAAAATATTAAATAATAATAATAATAATAATAAATTACCATTGAATTATAACCCTCCAGAAAACACTTCAAAACTTGATAAACAGAAATATAAACATCAACATAAAAGAAACATACAAATCTACCACGGAATTAGATTGCAGATAGCACAAATTTAACAACGGGGACAATCAAGCAATCACAAAAACAAAATCAATGTTTATGTTATATATTTATGCATATGTTAAGCTAAAAAAAAAATTATTTATTTTATAGGTTACACCATAATATTTAAGATTAGAAATGCTTCTTAATTCTTGACTTATTATAAGTGTACATGGGACCTTTTTATATGGTTAACAAAAATATATAGGTTAATCATTAAATATCAATCTGTATAAAGATGTTCATTGATGACATATATCGCAAACAGACAATCATCTGACATCTTGACCTTTAGAACTCTGCCGAGGAACTCTGCTAGATTCTTTAAATATGTTAGCTCATTTTTTTTAATCTTTGTGGTTTTACAGACATCCTAGTTGAGCACTTTAGACCACAGAGGATGTACAAAACCACCTGTCCATCTGAGGGAGCTGTGTATGATGCATTTGGCAAGACATTTTATCCAAAGAAACTTATATTGCACTTAAGCTATACATTTGATCCATTCCTGCATTCTCTAGAAATTCATGACCTTGTCATTGCTAGCGCTGCATGCATTTAATACTGGCTACAGCTTTGAGTACCAACCTGTGCAACTTTTACAGAGTTCTGAGTGGCACCTCCAGCGTGATATTCAACCTTGAATTTCTTGACTATCTCTTCAAACCTAAAGTACAAAACAGAAAGAGAGAAAAAAAAAAAAAAAAAAGATTAAACAAGGGGAAAAAAAAAAAACTTAATGCATGCACACAGAATTAAAAACAACAAGTGAGACTTTTGATGACACTGAAACAAGGGTGTTTTATTTTTAACACAGGCCTTGTCCAGAGTACAATCACAAGATCACCCAGTGGAGATGCATCGAGAACAGGAAACCTCAGACACTGTAAACAGGAAATAGAGGAATTGAAGCCTTGTGCTGCAGGGCAGTGAGCCTTCTGAGAAAGTGTGCGTGTACTGTACTTCTGCACGCTTCTCTCAGCGTGTAGAGACGTGCACACAAACACACACAAAAGACCTACACAAAGGCAACAAGCGACCTGCCCCATGTCTGGACATTATTACAGAGAAAAGCATCCACCACAAACCTGTATGTGCAACAGATTTGAACAGCATGCAAATAGTCTGAGTCACTGAAGGACGTGACCTCCCATGGCCTCTGCAGTCCAAACACAAGCATCAAAACAACACACACACACACACACACACACACACACACACACAGAGTTCCTCCACACAACACCGATGTCTGAAGCTGATATCTGCTAACAGCTAACACTCACGTGCATACATGTGCACATGTAAACAAAAGATGAAGTGTATGAAGAATATTTATCCAGTATTCAAGAACCATCTGGCATGATGACAAACTATGTTACGCTGATATTAAACAATATTTTCATGCAGTGAATTCAGGGGCAGCTTTTGCCACACGAAGTAGGACTCTGAACTGAACATTTTGATTAAAAACTCCAGGTGAATTTGTAAAAAATGCTGACAGATTTCAAATGCATTCCAGAGGTGATACCTACAGTAACATGCTGCCACATACATTGATATATGTGGCCTTTCAAAAGCAAATTAAGAATAAAATCTGAAAGAAAATTCGGTAACACTTTAGTATAGGGACCAATTCTCACTATTAACTAGTTGGTTATTAGCATGCTTATTACTAACATATTGGCTGTTATTAAAGTATAAAAGCATATATTCTGCATTACCATATTCTACATCCCTAATCCGACCAATACCTAAACTTAACAACTACCTTACTATTAAAAAGCAGCAAATTAGGAGTTTGAGGCAAAAGTCATAGTTAATGCCTTGTTAATGGCTACAATTGGACCTTAAAATAAAGACTGTAAATTCTAGTATTTTAGATACTATGGAGTTAAAAAGTGCAATATAGAAAAATGGTTTCACCAACAATAAAAATTAAAGAAATAAACGGATTTGTCACATTAACAATAAGAACTATTAAAAAGGGCTTATCAAATGCGTGTTCATACTTGTTGTGTTTGTGTGCATGCTTAATAACTAGTTTAACATTTCCTTGAGTGCAGTGGTGTTGTGGGTGGTTGCCACAGCATTGCTATGTGGTTGCTAAGGTGTTTTGGGTGGTCGCTTAGTGAATCAAACAAAGCTGGTCACAAAGTCTCTACGATATTCAGACAGTAGATATATGGCGAGATATGGAATTTTTAACCGTTTATTGGCTGGGACATTCTGTTTAGGTTAAAAAAAAAAGAAAGTCAAACTGGCTAGATAAGTAATACGGTAGCACATCTTTCCTCAATGACTCACAATTTGAGGTATCATTCATTTTTGTACAATAACAGACTTCAGTAACTTTCTTAAAGTCTCTTACTTAAAGTAGCGACATATCTTTTCTTCCATATTGTGACGCACAAAGTGTTAAGGCCCGTTCAGACCAAGGACGATAACTATAAAGATAACAAAAAAGATTTAGTTCTAAAAATCGTTCTCAGTATTAAAGTATAGCAGAGTCCACACCACAACTATAACGATAAAGACAGAGAAACGATATCGTTGGAATCACTTTCAAAACGAGTTTTCTCCAGCTGATGAACAATAAAAAAAATTGACAGCCAATCAGAATCCATCCTGCTGTAATGAGCTCAAGAATTTAAAGCGGCAGACGCGCGTGCCCTTCAGAGCATGTGAGCGGAGCGGAGTGGGAGCGGAGGAAATATTAATCTAAAGATGACTATTTCCTTAAGAGCGCAGAGCGCCTTTCTGAAGATTCCGCTCCGCTCGCTCAAAACGCTCAGCGCCGCTCGCTCAACCCAGAATGCCGTTTGGTGATTTGCTTGTTCGAGATCGAGAATCTGTAGAGATCGAGAATAGTAGAGCAGTTATGGAGTTCAGACATTGTTTCAATGAAGTTGCAAGCCTTATACATAAATGTAAAGTAAAAAATCTAAGTTAAGAATGAGCAGGGAGAAGAAACTGAGAGGGAGTGCGGGGAGAGTTAGTAAAGATTCATATTGGAATCTGAAGCGGCACATTGCCAGAAAGCACGAGGATGTGCTACGCAAACATGGTGCAGCAAAAGGTGAGCTAGTTACATACCATAATAAATGAATAAACAGGTAGGCTAAGGTTATATTCGGTTGTACGGAGCCCCGATCATGACATGCAGACAATCACGGCCAACGAATTTAGAATAGGCTAGTTCTCTTTTATGCTAGGACTACATTATGGCCACGAATTAAGTATTTGTTCTCTTGTTTAGGCTTAGCTGCCACGAATTCATTCGTTCGTTAATTCGTTCGTTCCCTAGTTTTAGTAGGCCTAAATCATGGAACAAATTATTATATTTCGTAATTACTTATTAAAATCATTATTACTTAATTAATAAATAATAATAAATTAATTTAAAAAAAGAATAAAACCTGCTGACGTCGTAGAAACGAATTGTTAATTCGAATTATATTCGGAGCTCCGTAGTTATTAAATAATCTCAGTTAAACTGTAGACCTAAGCTAACACACAGCTGTATATAGGCCTAAATACAGAACTACAGAGTACAGAAGATATTAGCCTACACCACTAGGATTTTGGAAAACCAGTGCTGGATCCCTCCCGCAAAATCTCCAGCATCCCCAGTGCTTCTTCCAGCGCTGAGCGAGTGTTTTCGGGCACAGCGAATGCTGAAGCCTGACACTTTGTCCAAGCTAATGTTTCTTAAAATAAATTCTAAAATCCAGTAAACATCAAAAGACGTTTTAATATACCACAGTTCCCCGCAGTTATGGTTTATTTTAACTTGACACTAGAAAGTGTGTTACTTTCATTGACGTCAGTTCATAAACCAAGCGTTCTCTAAGTGCATTTTATCTTGTGTGTGCTTTTCACAGGCTTTATAATCCAGGTGTATTTTGTAAAGATCTACACACATTTCATCTCGTGTGTGTGTGCGTTTGTGTTTTAATGAGCCTGTTTTGAATGTTCTATTGCCCAACAACTGCAGCTATTTTCACGGAAACAAAAATCAAATACACTTTTTCAGTTTTAGCATTTTAGGTAGGTTTGCTAAGGTTAGATTAATATATTTAATACATTTTAATTAATACATTACAATTAATAAAATTAAGAAGAATGTAAGAATTTCGCTCTGAAACATGATAACTGCTATTTATCAGCATGCTTAATTTTAAACAATTATCCAAGCATTTCAGTACAAACCGAAAACAATCAGACCTACTAGAGAAATTTTATGTCTGAGCGGGAACTGGTTCACGGTGAGAGTGAGCGGAATATTAACGGAGCGCTTGCTTGTGCGGTTAGAGCGACTGAGCGGAGCGCACGTCCATAGAGCGGAAAACGTAGCGGAGCGTTACACATGCTCTGGTGCCCTTAGAATAAACAGACAATATCGTTCGCTGGTGTGGACGTTAACATCGTTATCTTTATAGTTATCGTTCTTGGTGTGAACGGGGCTTAACAAAGAAGAAAAATGTAGGAAGAGGACTTCAATTCAATTCATGGGTTGTTGATTGGACTTTGAGACGTGGTCAATGCAATCAAAAGTGAATGTCCTGGATTCATCACCAGAAAGTAGTCAGAAATTTCCACCTGAAGAGTAATGACAAACTTCATGAGGTCGAACATTCTTAGCAAAGAAACATACATGGATGAATGGTTCAAAATGTGATCTTGCAAAAAAGATTGGGTAAAACTAACCCAATACTTAAAGCTGGCCAATAATAAGCAGTAATAAGTATTTTTATCTGGCTCGAATCACTATCATTAACAAGGTCTAGTTGTTGTTTTCACACATACTAGGCAAGATGGGTAACCTTAACTAGGTGTGGTTCTCAATGACACAATCCGTGTTCCCATGAACTCAGAGCAAAGCGATGACGGCACTGATGTACCGAGCCCACAGAGACACAAGCGCACAAAAGCAGCGCTGCACAGTGCCTAATGAAAAGCTTATCATGTTCCATTAGAAGAGAGTGGCCTTCGGGCACTGAATGGGCCACCCCTGGCTCCCAGCACTTCCTCTGGGAGGAGGGTCAGCTCTCCCACGGATCTGTCACTCCTCTTGTGGCACTGTCAGAGGGGAAAAGCCCATCAAGCAACACTTCATATCCAGCCAAGGAGCAGGAAGAAGCAGCGGGGGGCCGGCTTCAGCGAGGAGGGATCTCACATAACTACACATTTAAGTACTTCCTTTAGCAACAGGAGCTCTGCACGCTTGGCAACAAAAGGCTCAGGCTGGAGATGGCTGGCATGTTGAGGCTCTTCAAGATGCTGGCCGACAACAAATGCACCGGTTTCTCACTCCAGCTCGTCTTCAGCCTTTTGAAGCTTTTGTAAACAGTGGAGTGACACCTCCTGAGAGCATAATCGCGTGCGTCTTCCTTGTGTGTGCCTGTGAGAGATACCTCTTAAAGGGACCGCTCACCTAAAAATGAAAATTGTCTTAATCACCTTCATACCATTGTTTTTTTACTGACTTGAAACAGCAAGTCCAAGCTGATCTTTTCTATAACATTCAAGAGCCAAAAGCATAATAAAAGTCATCAATACAACTGCGTAAGATTTGTATAGTACACAATAGGTTTGTTTGAATAACAGATGGTCCTTATAGGTCACAGAACATTTTTACCATTGCAAAGCTCTAAAACGTACAACCACTTTATTTCATTAATAATTTATTTATTTGGATGTTTTATGCCAAGCACTTATTGTTATTTATTATGGAAAGAATAGAGTAATGTATTAAAATATTTAAACTACTGGACATATTTAAACGGAGATTGAGATACACACAGATAAAATCTATGTAAAGATTTTAGGTGCACTCAAAGATTTTTTGTTTTTTTTTGTTTTTTTTTATTTTTTTCGTGATTTGGATGTGTTGACACTTTAAATCTACACTACCATTCAAAAGGTTGGTGTCAATAAAATTTTATAAAGACATTAATACTTAGGATGTATTAAATTCAACAAAATAGACAAAGACATTTACAAAGTTACCAAAGATTTCTATTTCAAATAAATGTTGTTTTGAACTTTCCATTCTTTAAAGAATCCTGAAAAAAAATCAGTTTCCACAAAACTATTAAGCAACAATTGTTTTCAACCTTGATAATTATAATAAATGTTTAATGAGCAGCAAAATCAGCATATTAGAATGATTCCTGAAGGATCATATGACAATGGAAAACTGGAGTAATGGCTGCTGAAAATTCAGCTTTGCCATCACAGAAATAAATTAGTTTTTAAAATATATTTACATAGTAAACAGTTATTTAAATTGCAATATTTACAATATTTCACGATATTATGGTTTTACAGTATTTCTGATTAAATAAATGCATCCCTGGAGAGCATGAAGGACTTCTTTCAAAAATCTAATCACCAATCTCCAAATTTTTTTTTTTAACTTTACCACAAAAGTTGTTTGGACTACAAAAATAGTGCTTGGTGACATCATGATGCAGATCACTGTAGGTTCTTGCATGTCTTATTTTAAAATATTATTATGTCAGCATACCTCACAGACAGTTAACTTGCAAAATTCAAATATGAAGCAAGATGTGTCCCACTTTTCTTTTTTTTTGGAGTCATAATAAGTCACCATCCACTTTCATTGTAATGAAAAGAGACTCTCAAACATTCTTCTTAACATCTCATTTTGTGTTTCATGGAAAAAAGATGATACATGTCTGTAATGAACTATCCCTTTAAGCCTTTGGTGCATCAAAAATAGTGGAAAAAACTAATAAAATGTTAAGCATTCGACAGAAGAGAACCAAATGGAGATTTCTGTCTCGCACTGCAAACACAGTTCACTGAAGTTTACTTAACCATGCTGTCCGTTTATAAACATCTTGGTATCAGGTAGTAACAATTAAAGCGTTTTTCCAACATTCCCGTGCAGCCTGGGTCAGGGCTGAGTGCAGAGGCCGTCAGCGCCCCCTGTCTGGAGCACGGGACCCTGAACTCTTCATAGCGTGGGAAGAATATACACACTTCCTCGGCCTACAGAAAAAAAAAATACTAACCATTCTGACCACAGTGCGTGGGACTGAGCTAAGCAAGTCAAACCACGAGCATACGCACACACAAACACATTACCCTTTACACACAAGAAAAAAACTCTTGCACTTTGTGCCCAGTGCTTCACTGGAGAACACATCTTACTTCTGGCCTGAAATAGGTCAGGAGAAGAACTCTGGATGGGAGATTTGCCACAGCGCCTCAGTGTAGGGTTACAGAGCGCCCAACACACACACACACACACTTGCCCCCTCAGAGAAAAACTGAACACACATGCACTCAGAAACTCACAATAAGAATAATAAAAGAGGTAAGGAACATACATGTGAGCATTATTGATTGAAAAAGGCACTATTCAGAACGGTTTACTACCTCAACAAAGAAAAAAAAGCAGTCTACCTCACAGCAAGAGGCAGCAGCACCGATGCTCAATATCGACGGCGGTTTTATTTACTGTATAGTAGCTTGACTGGAAGCAGCTGATGTGGCTACATAGGCAATTCACACAAACAAACAGTGAGCCTGCGGGGAGAGGCAGGGACTGTTCATCAATGGCCACAGGCAAACACTGCTCTACACACAGCCTTGTGTCTAGGCACTCCACGAACAACATCAAAGCAACACTCCAGTCAGATTGTGGAAAACACAATCAATTGTGAGAAGCCTCTTATTTCAGAAATGTAAATTGGGCGGCTGTAGAGTGGTGGCAAAGGGAGTAAGTGGTACAGTGGGAGGTGGTGTGAATCAACGGACGGAAAAGGGTTTGAAGACGTAGTTGTTGCACCTAGGGGAGAATGTTACATTAAAAGTACTGAATATATCCGGTACCTTGCCTTACTTATACAATTCTGTGGTACTTTTAAAGTGTCAACAGAAAACCTTTTTGTTTTGTTTTTTGTATGTTAAGCCTAAAAAAGTCCTCTATGGACAAACTGACGATAGAAATGCCATTAGTAGTAAGTAATTAAAGCTAGTAATTAAAAAATAAAAAATAAAAAAATAAAAGCTTAAACTACATTTATGTATCTTATATGTGACCCTGGTCCACAAAACCAGTCATAAGGGTACATTTTTTTAAATAGAGATTTATACTTTCCACTGATGTATGGTTTGTTAGAATAGGGCAATATTTGGCCGAGATACAACTATTTGAAAATCTGGAATCTGAGGGTGCAAAAAAAAAATCTAAATACTGAGAAAATCTCCTTTAAATTTACGCTAAATTAAGTTCTTGGCAATGCATATTACTAATCAAAAATGTATTTTTTATATATTTATGGTAGGAAATTTATAAAATATTTTCATGGGACATGATCTTTACTTTATGTCCTAATGATTTTTGGCATAAAATAAAATCGATTGATTTAACTTGCGGGGCATACACTTGTATGATTGGTTATTGCTACAAATATACCCAAGCGACTTAAAACTGGTTTTGTGGTTCAGGGTCACATATAGGCTATATTGACTTTATAATTTTTATAATGAAAATACACATATACATATACACACACACACACACAGAAAGATACACGGGCTACATACATATCACGTGGTCAGAATTATTGGCACCCTTGGTAAATATGATCAAAGAAGGCTGTGAAAATAAATCTGCATTGTTAATCATTTTTATTTTTTATTTTAAAAAAATCACAAAAATCTAACCTTTCATTGGAGGAATAAGATTTTAAAATGGGGGGAAATATCATTATGACATAAATGTTTTTTTCTCTAATACACATTGGACACAATTAGCGGCACCCTTTTATTCAATGCTTTTTGAAACCTCCATTTGGCATAATAACAGCTCTGAGTTTTCTCCTATAATGCCTGGTGAGGTTAGAGAGCACCTGACAAGAGATCCGAGACAATTCCTTCATCCAGAATCACTCCAGACCCTTCAGATTCCCAGCTCCGTGATGGTGCTTCTCCTCTTCAGTTCACCACACTCATTGTGTGTTCAGGTCAGGGAACTGGAATGGCCATAGCAGAAGCTTGGTTTTGTGCTCAGTGACCCATTTTTGTGTTGTTTTTAAGGTTTGTTTTTGGATTATTGTCCAGTTGGAAGATCCAAACATGGCCCATTATAAGATTGCTAACGGAGTCTGTCACTTTTTGATTTTTTATCTGTTGGTAGTTGATAGAATCAAAGATGGCATGCATCTAAACAAGATGTCCAGGACCTCAGGCAGAAAAACAGGCCCACAACATTAAAAATACAGCAATATATTTAATTGTACACATGGGGTACTTTTTATCCCAGTGTGCACCAAACCCATCTTGAGTGTTTGTTGCTAAAAAGCTAATTTTTTTTGTTACATCTGACCATAGAAGCCAGTCCCGTTTGAAGTTCCAGTCGTGTCTGACAACAGAAGATGCTGGGGATTGTTTATGGATGAGCATTTTCTTTTCTTGATTTTTTTCTTGAAACCCTCCCAAACAACATGTGGTGTGGGTGCTGTTTGATTTTTTTTTAAAAGGTTTTCTGACCCTGAGACCCAAACCGCTGCCAAACGCTCGCTCCTCACGCGTGCATTTGGACGATATGACACGTCGCTCCTTCCAGGGCAGGATGTTGTAGCATTTTCTGTTGATATGGAAATTCTTAGTTATTGCCCTGATGGTGGAAATTGGAATTTTTCACTGTCTCTAGGCGCCTTGTTCTTAAAGTCAAAGTATCTTTTGGCTGTCCTCAGAAATATTGTTATTCTTCTTTGGGTTGTCTCATTGTGATGATGATTAAGGGATTTTGATCCTTTGTCTTCCGCTCCTATATTATATTCATGTGAAACAGGAAGGGCCATGAGTCTGGATAATTAGTCATGTCTTCATAATCCAGCGCGGTACGCTCAATTGTAAAGCTGAATGGGAATTTACTTCAGATATATTTTACTTATAAGAATTTCTAGGGGTGCCAATAACTGTGTCCAACGTGTATTTGAGAAAAACATTTCATAATGATATTTCCCCCCATTTTCAATTGTTTTACTTCAATGAAAGGTTAGAATTTTTGTGATTTTTTTTTAATGAAAGATCAAAAATATTACGATGGCGATTTATTTTCACAGCCCTTCTTGATCATATTTACTAACGCATGCGTCCAAATATATTCTGACGGCATATATATATTAATATATAATGTTATATAACTTTTATTTTAGTATATAATAAAAAATTATAAGCACGGTACAAAAATAAATAATCTCTTGAGTTAAGACATGATAAATTTAATTAATTACCTTTGTTTTAAAATAATTTATTTAAATGTCCACTGTAAAAAAAATATGATTAGTAAGTCATGTCAACTTATGTTTTTATATTATTTTTTAACGGATCATCAAATAAGTTGCGGCACGTTCGAGCCACTTTGAGTTTGAGTTTTCAACTAGATTTTTTTATTCCGTTTAATATGCATTTAAGTTTAAATGACTTATATAACCAAGTTGATTATACTTAAGTTCATTTGCTGACTTTCATTTTAAGTTGAGAAATAGGTAAATTTTTTTTTTACCAGTGTATAATCTTTTTTAAAAATGGTAAATAATTGTATTTTTTAATTGTTTAAACAAAAAAACATTTGTAGGGTAACTTAATTTTAAAAAATCATATGTAGCTATAAAGTGCCTAAGAAATATAACCCACAGAATCAATGATGGATCTTAAGCATGGCTGGGCAGCAAACCATTTAATTTAAGTGAAGCAAGAGGACCACTTTTTTTTTTTTTTTTGCGCGCACCAAATGTTCACTTATGAAGAGAAGGGGCACAGTGAGGAACGTCAGACTGTGCTCTTTGAAATGCCTCACCACAAATGTTACAAGAGCTGAAAAGAATGCGCTTAAACGTCAGATTGATAAAACCAGAGGCAACATGTCTTGCATATGCTTGTGGTTAGACATATTAAAGCAAGATGAGAGCCAAGTGTCTATCCAAGATGGGGATACAACTGATTTTTCAGACAGTGATTTAGAAAAAGCTACTATTTAGGGACTTGGTCTTCATTTTTTGGTCATAGTAAGCTTAAGCAAAATAGGTGCAAAAAATTAACAAAAATCAGGAGAAAAGCACAGGGATGGAGGCGCAGAGAGAGAGTGCAAACAAAAAAAAAAAAAAAAATAAAAAGAAGTGCAATGATGCTAAACAAAACCAGGTCAAGTCTTCAGAATTCTTTCAGATGGAGCTTTGAAGCACAACAATCGCAGTTAATTAGATCCAGAATATCCACCTCCACTCCAATAACATTTTTTTGTCAATAGAACTGGATACAATTAAACAAGAACAATGAGACAGCTCGCTCTAAATGCTAAAGTGAGACGATCTGCTCTGCCAATGACATTGTTCGCAGAGAAGACCTCTAATGATGGAAGAATACAGCGCTTTACTAATGCAGGCCTTATTCTAAACAGAACTGACAGCTTCTCACAGAACCGCTGCCTTTATGACAGCCGACACCGCACACGCTAAACATACAAAGCTAGCAATAATAACAAGCACTTAAATACTCATTAGCAGGTCGATATAAAACAACCTGTCAGGGCCACATCCAGATAGCGAGAGATATAGACGAGAAGTTTGAAGGACAAGCCAGTGGAAGGGCTGTAAATAAAACAAGGCGAGCGGCGTGCGTGTCTATGTCTGAGCTCACAGCTGCCCGCTCCTCAATGATTCATGGAGATCCTTCAGAACACCTTATGATGAACCGTTCAGTAGTGGTTTGGGAGAGAGCTGGTCAACGGAGCCGAGCAACGATTGCACTGAATCCACAATTCCTCATAGATGCCAATACATCCCCAGCTCAGGATGTGTTGTACACTAGAGAGGACAACTGACAAATAAATAAAAGCCTTTTTGTCTGTAAACACGGGTGTATGTAAGTCCAAAGCTCCATGAGGAATGGATGGAAAACACTCAAGGGTGCAAGGGAGGGAGATCATAAAAGAACAGAAACATTTTACTAGGAACAGTTTGTTTTGGGAGTAATCGCCTCACTGAATAATAAAGTGAAGTGCGTGTTGAAGCTGATGCCAAAATGTTAAGATGCGGTGAGAAACTCTGCAATAGCTGGTGTAGTGACACTTCTAGTGGAAAGGTACGTCAAATTTTTATCAAATGAGAAAGTACGCTGACAGCAAATGTGATCCAATTCTGCCATTATTTATTCACCTTCATATTGTTCAAAACACATGACTTTTTTTGAAAAAGAAAAAAAAAGGAAATTTCCATGCAGTTAAAATGAATGGAGACTGGAGCTTTCATGCTTTGAAAAGGACACAAATGCATATTAAGACAGGGGACGTACATACAATGTCAGTTTACTTCTGACCTGTAACATATTTAGATACAAGTTTGCAGGATGTTTGCATGTGCAGGATAATGATGATTTTATTAGGGATAATAAATAGAAACATTTGAAAAAAAAAAAAAAAAAAAAAAAAAAAAAAAAAAAAAAATTGGTTCTGAATTTAGTTGTTATAGCACAATATGTAAAATTATTCAAAAGAGGCCATATTACCCCACTACTGCACCAAGAAGCCTAACTGTAAGGGGGGGCAAAGATGTAATAATGAAGTATTTCACAATATAACTCCACCGTATTTCTGATATAAAAGCAGCCCTGGTGAGCATAAAAAGACTTTATTAAAAATATCTTACTGACCTCAAACTTTTGAATGGTATACAGTCTTCTGAAGGAAAACAACAACATGCCCAACATTTTGAATTAAATCAAAACTGATCGCTAATAATCCCCTTCAGTTAGTTGTAAATCATCAGCTAGGAGTGATTTTTAAATTGAGTATGAAAAACTGATGAGTTTGATTCATGAACAATTAAATTCTATAGAATACTTTGTAGAAATGTCCATAAATTAGAAAAAAAAAAAAAAAAAAAAAGATGTGTTTCATAAGACTTATTATCATTTTTATATAGTGCTAAAGGTGCCATTCTGAGGGCTCAGGGGGAGAAGTCCATTTTATTTTTTTCCGGCAAATTCCATTTATGATTTTGTCGCAAGTTCCGTGTTTATATTTTTTTGCAATACTTTTATGGATGTGCATTCTGGATTGCGGTGTTTGTTTTAAATTTTTCGTATAATTTTCTAGTACATTTTTAAATGGTTACATTTAATATAATTTATTAGTCAAACGCATGTCTATTATGAATTCAACATGAGATTTAACATGCAATTTTTATAAGTTGAACAAAAATTACATTTTGAAAATAGCGTATTGACCCCGCGATATAGACGGTTTTTTGTTTCTTGCGGAAATACATCTGAAAAAACGTCGATCGTCTTATATTCAGGGTCTAGACTTTTTCAATAATACACCCACAACAATAGGTGCGCCAAATATGCATAAAACTAGTGTGCCATGAAATATGTAATGTAATGTGTGTTGTAAAGATCTCGAGTAAAAACAAAAGAAAAAGAAAACCTTACAGCTGCATGAGTTGGTACTGTCACGTTAGCCTGATGGGACAAAACTCCATTTGTGATTTTAAAACGTAAGACAGTACCCTGATTTGAAGACTACAGTAAGATTTAACTTCTACTGTTAATAAGATTTTGTTAGGCTACTATTAGATGGATAGCCTAATTGTCCTAATTCAGATGGGCTACCTGTGTTTTAAAAATTTTTTTTTATGGTATATCAAAGTGTATATTTTTTTAAATGTGATTGTTGGTACATTTTTACCAGTTTTTACCATACTTTCAAAACAAAAGTTAAAATAGGAAAAATATTCAATATGATAATAATTGAAGACAAAACGTGTTTTACAGAGAAAAAACAAGATTTGTTTTTTAAAAAAACTTTTTCCAAAAGGTACATCTGGAAAAAAATGGGGGTCATCTTATAATCAGGGACAGATGTCACTGGCTATATTCGGGCCTAGGTACGGTATGAATACGTTTAAATTATGTTTTTTTCTTTGCTCTAAATTTTTTACGTTTTATTTTTACAAGTTCTGTGTTGCGTCACAGTCAAGTTTCTCGATTTCATTGCACTTTATAAGGCTCTCTAAAAGTTGATTTTATAAAAAACAAAATTATTATTTTCTTTCTTTTCTACGTTTCTTTTTTAATATCTCGGGTTTGCGTATTTCATTTTTTCTGGTAACATTCCTTTAATTTTTAATGATATAATTTTATTAGTAGAGTACTATTCGATTATCATAGTATATTATTTCTGTCACAGTTTCTCTCCAGTTAAACAAACTCTTTATGATTTGACTAGGTATATGTTGACACCCTCTTAAACTTTTTGACGCTTTACCGCTCTGTAACTCTGTGACTCAGAGCAGTTTTAGAGACTATGTTCATGTGTTTATGTACTCATACTTTGAGGCGGCAGAGGCTGAAAATACACGGTTTCAAGTAGTGTGGTAACGAAACCCGCCGATCTGTCGCTATCCATCATCACAAACATTATCATCTACATGAATATGCAGGATTCATATTTAAATAGTATTTTACAACTTAAAAAGTCCATATCAAATTTTGATATAAGTGTACTGACCTACGTTTGATTTATGCATCCAAAATTTGGCAAATTCCTTGACACTCTGCGTTATACACTAAATTCCAATTTTTATGACTGGATTCCGCGATTCCGTACGCTTTTTCGGGCATCGCGGAAATCATCGGGCCCTATATTTCCCATTTATTGCAAATCGCATAGAAAAGAGAAACCAAAACATTATTTAAAATATGCTCTTGGTGTTCACACAAAAAAAAAAAAAAACAAATGAGGAATAATGATGGCCAGAATTTCTATTTTTTTTTGAGTAAACTAAATAGAGTGAATGTCAGATGTGCTGTATTCATTCAACGGTGCTCAGGAGAGACCGTCTGGACCGGGATGCACATAGGTGCATGTCTATACAGCACTGAGCTTTCTATTAAAGATTTATATAGCAACTGTTAGAGCTATTGACATACAACTGTGACCTCAGAAAGAGCTGCCTTGTTTTCCCATTTGAAATCATGGCAAGCGTTTGGGCTCTGTTGAACAAATTCTGCAGAGGCCGAATCGGGAGTGAGCCAACACATGTCCTCACATATACACGAATACAGACACCTATACATATATAGAAAAAACACACACAGAGAGACAGAGTCAGGATTAATGGCAGGGAACAAATTTAACCTGCTGTTGGGTGGTCGTGAAAAAGTCCGGATAAACTTTTGACTGCCGAGCACGTCTGAATTATGAAGTGAAATAGATGGGTTCATTTATTTGGAAATGCACATACCAGGTGGCAAGAGCGTGGGACATTATTAATGTAGCTGTCATGTAAATTCCACATAAACACAGGAACAGAGAGGAAATGTACAATTTACAAGCATCTCACTGACCGAAGCCACAAAGCAGCCATTCATTCACCAGGGCTGCACGTTTAAATAGAAACAAGGTGGTCGATGGTTGCACGTCATCGTTAGCCTCTCAATAAACAAGTGAATTATACAGGCCTGTCACAAAACAGACTCGAGGTTGATTTAACATAGAAAATGTATACTTCAGAGAAGGAAAAAAAACAAAACAAACAAGTTACATTTAATGCAATCGCAATGACTAAAAAAAGGTCATGCAGCTAATGCGGCTGCGACGTGAGCGTTAACACTTGAAACCCAAAGTTTGCATTTAGACTGTACAGAACAATCTGAAATCTATAAAATGAAGCTCATGCACCGCTGGCTGGTGCGTGACGATCCAAAGCAGAGTGTAGTTCGCTGGCGGCTAGGCAGCGGCCCTTCTTTCTCTTTATCTCTCCCCAGATGAGTCATTAACAGGCAGGCAGAACCAAGTGTCCTGGCTTTAAATGCCACCCTCTAAAAATAAACCCCCAATTGCAGCCTGACTAATGTCTCCATCAGTATTCACTGTTCCTGGCCTGTATGCTAGCTTAAACGCTAACCTGCACAGAGCACTTTTCCGCAGGAGGAGGGACCTCCATCTTGCCCTCTCTCGATGTTAATCATAACACGCTTGGAAATTTCCGCCTTCTTTTACACATAGTTCTCTGAGGATTTTCTTTACAATACTACTCCTGGGAGGTTATTCATGTCTCTCACGTACGTCCTTAGAAAAAGCTTAACTGGCTTTGAAAGGTGTGAGAAAGCCCTGCAGTGTGTACAATATATATATATATATATATTAGGGGTGTAACGGTACACAAATATGACAGTTCGGTACGTACCTCGATTTTAATGTCACGGTTCGGTATGATTTCGGTACAGCAGGGGGGGAAAACTAAACACAATTCTTTTTTTAGGTTTACTGACTAAGTTGCTCAGTCTCTTTAAATACATTGCAGTTATAGTTAAATGTTCTTAGTGAGGACAAATCTTATCAGCTTATGGCTTAAAACACTATAGGGAGAACCATTTTACAAATATATAAGGTTACATTTAGGCATAACAATCTTAACCCAACTATAAAATTAATTGCTATTTATTTGAAATAGCGATGCACACTCAACTTTAAAAATAATTAAAATTGTATGCATAACGCTTAAATTGCACAGTGCGTTTTAATTAACTTACTAAAATAATCAATTTTCTAAGTTATTTGTTAAAATAATATTCTAATTATACAATGGCTGTCGATAGCATTTCTCCTACAGTATTACTTTAAACATACATGTAGGCATTAAGTATATTAAGACTAACTAGAAGTAGTGCAAATATAATGAGTAGATGGTGTAACTATTTGCCGCAAAATGGCCTCTGCTTTGAGACTTAATTTCTCTAGTGTAACTAACGCAGCTGTGTTTTTATTTCAGCTGTACTTGTTGATGTATTTTTTACCGCGGCCTTGAAACACCTGATTGAGCATTACTGAGGGCATCGAGATGTTCAGGATCATGTTTATTCGCGCGTAAAACTAGTAGATACAGAGGAAATGAATGATCGCGTTCACTCAGCGGGCGCAGGGTTCCGCTCCTGCCAAATCAGGTCGGCGTCACGGTTCAGGATCCTGGGGAACGCTGGAGCTGATCGTGGCCGCTCTAGTCAGAGCTTGTGTTGGGATTATACCAGCACGTTTCTGAACCGTCCCGGAAGCAGCTCTCTAAGACGTTTATACAGCGATCTGTCGTGCCACATAAAAGACGGTCAAACGCCATTTATTATTTGAATATCCTGAGAAGAAACAAAGAAAAGAAAAAAAAACTGTATTCGTGCGGTACACATGCGTACCGAACGAATATGTGTACCGTTACACCCCTAATATATATATGGAACATAAATGTGCTTGTAGTTGAAGAAAGCACATTTATGTCCCAGAGGATGATTTGTATTACAGATTTTAACATTTTTCTTTTTGTGAGGATCACATTTAAACACTCTTGGAAACTTCTTACCTTGTCTTGATTATTTATTTTTGCTACTTTTTGAAAGTCTTTTATAGAGTTCAATGTTTTACCATTGTTCCAGAACCGGCTCTTCAAACTAAAAATATGAAAATCTATTATGAAATATTGATCATTAAATTTTAAAAACCATGAGATGTTAAAAAGTGAAGTAAAGTGAAAGTATAAGTGAAAAGCACGCTTGATATTAGGCATGATGGCAAATTGTGAAAGAGTATATTGTTGCATATTCCCAGTCAAACTCTAACGGACAAGTTACAGTATGTAAAAACAGAAGAAAAAAAAAATCTCTATTTAAAACACACAAAATGCTAATTCCAGATTTAGCCTTGGCAAGACTTTTTTTTTTTCCAGAAACCAGGGATTCTCAAATGTTTTAAGTAGGGATGCTCCGATCCGCCTATTTCGCCTCAGAGCACCGGGGGTTCCCTGTGATACTAGGGTTCGGTATCGTCCTGGGAGGGGGTAAGGCTGGTACCAGTGAAGTTTTTTTTAGCTCATTTAAATAAATGTAAAATTTATATAATCTCTGTGTGTGGAACTGATAATCATTCTTTCACAATCTACTAGATACAGATTACTTCATTATAAAGAAAAATAAAATATACAAATATGAAAAAATATAGGCCTATGTATATTTATAATCTATGACAAAAATTTATAAACTAGGTTAGTGGATAATTCGGCAGCAAAAGTTATTCTAGAAAAATCAGTGCACAATAATTTTAGAAATCCAAACATTTAGTGAAAAAACTAATTGTGGGGAACAAATAAAAATGTTGCACTAAATATGGTAAAATGTTACACATTGCCATTTGTATTATAAAATCCATTCATTAAAAACATTTCATATATATGTTTAAGTATATACTATAAAATTAAAATACATTTCTTTTGAATGTATAGCATATTTTTTTAATAAGGCAACAACATATGATAGATACGATAGGACAAAACAAATACAGGGCAGCACAAACTGTTTTTATACAGTCTATGAGCACGAAGCGCTTACAATGTGCGCATCCGGTGTGCAGAATGATGCAAACATTGTAAGCGCTTCGTGTTAAAAACTGCAAAGCACAAAGGGAAGAGAAATTGATGCGTAGTGTATTATATCTGTGCAACAGTTATTGAGACTTTCTTTCAACAGTTTTAAATTTCAGTTACTGTGCACGTTAAAAACAATTTATAGTCTTTTCTACGCCCGTGTTTTGTTCTCACAGACACCCGGTAGCAAGTAACAAAACAACATTAATCTCCGGCAAGAAGATAAAGTCCTTTTTGCAAAATCATAGACATGTATTTACAAATGATCTTGGAGAGAACTTTACCGAGCTGACTGCTGTAACCGAACGCGACAAGGGTTTAAAGGCTGAACGAATGACTGACAGCCACAGCGGAGAAAAGAGTTTGTGTGAACTTTAATGCAAGGACTTAAATATTCATATGTAGCTCACATTAAGCTATCGTATGGCTTCAGAAGTAATACAGAATAATTCACACAATCGAAAAAATTTAAAAAATCTCGGATTTGGATCGGCTCTCTCTGATCGATACCCGATCCGAGAAAAATAGCACTATCGAAGCAGATACCCGATATGAATATCGGATCGGCACATCCCTAGTTTTTATAGCTGACCATATTCGATGCAAATACAACCTCTGCGATTTTAGGATAATATTTCAATAATTAACAACATGTTACTTACACTTAAGACAATTAATATGTCACTGTTCTCCTCATTTTGGTGACACATTTTTTTGTATTCACATTTATTTATATTAAAATAACAATTTTTCTATACGAAACTCACAATTCCCTGCAGTTCCTTCATAAACCCCAGTTTGGGAAACCCTGCCAAATATAATTTCCTCCATGAACATTATCAAATCCATCATAATTAGAGTTGGCGGAAGCTTCCATAAAATCCCAGAGGACAAATATAAATAAACCAGTGTGAAACAATAGGTTCGACAGGTCCAAAAATACCCATAGTTAAAGAAACACCTATAAAACATGACACCTTGAATATACTGTGCTCATGAACTGCTTGGATCCGCTTTTAAAAGCAAACTCAGCAAAGGTGGGGGAAAACCTGCAGTCGCCAATAGCTGAAGAAAACTCAAACCTGCATATGATGTAGACTGAACTGGTCTCAAGTTGAGGTGAGAGGAAGGAGGTTCCTGTGGACTGAGGGCGAATAGAACCCTCCTTTTCAAATAAGACTACTAAATCATGACCTGTGTGGTTTAAGCCAGCTCTTGTGTGAATGCAGCAGTTGACGTGCATGCCTACATGGCCCTTTACATCTGAATCGCAGACAGACAGAGGGTGTGCATCTTCCCCACCGGACCACATTCCCCAGTTAATGAGAGAGATGAGAGCTTAATAAAGCTTGGTGTGAACCCCCAACCCCCCCCCCCCCCCCCCCCAACCTGCTGTCCTATCATCCCACACTGGGGAATCTGAGCAGCCTGGGTGTTTATTTCACACGAGGGGACTCCAACGGACTGGAATCGAACACACACACACACACACACCCAGGCACAGACACACAGGGGCTCACAGGATTTGGGCTTGAATAACTGTTTTCAGCACCTTGGAGCACAGACGGCGAGGGGCCCTGCTCTCAGAGGGCTTAAGGAGTCCTGCTCAAAAGCAGCAGCTGCCTCGGGACCTTTCCCCCCTCGCAGGGGCCCAGGGGATCACGTGGCTCGGCTACAATCAAGAGCCTTTTAACCATTTAATAATTTAGCAGAGAGCACACACATATCATTCTCCACCCTAAACAGCTGTCCCGGGGCATCCTGAGCCGCTGAAACCAGAGGACGTCATTAACCGCCATAAAACGTGCTCTGAAACAAGTTAGTATTTTATATTTGACACAAAGTTATCCCATGGGATGCTACTCAATCAATGCCAGGACATCCTGGGTAACGAGCTTTTGATGTGTACGACAGAAGAAAAAAAAAAGGCTGCGCAAGCTGCAAATCAAGTTCATTTAAATACAAATCCAACAGCAACTAATGGGGAGTTGACATGGAATACTTTTAGAAAGTTGTTCTGTGGTATGATGTGTTTTTCTTCATTTAAAACATGCAGCATTTACCGTTTTAAAAAGAATGACTTAATTCTTTTATCATAAAAACACGTGCAGATATTACCTGAAAGACAACAAAATATTTGTGACCCAGGACCACAAAACCAGTCATAAGGGCCAATTTTTTTACATTGAGATTTATACATCATCTGAAAGCATAATAATACATAAGCTTTCCATTGATGTATGGTTTGTTATGATAGAATGTAAGGTTGCAAAAAAATCAAAATACTGAGAAAATTGCCTTTAAAGTTGTCCAAATGAAGTTCTTAGGATTGCATATTACTAATCAAAAATTAAGTTTTGATATATTTACAGTAGGAAATTTACAAAATATTTTCATGGAACATGATTTTTGGCACAAAAGAAAAATCGATCATTTTGACCCATACACTGTATTGTTGGCTATTGCTACAAATACACCCCAGCGACTTAAGACTTTTGTGGTCCAGGGTCACATCTGTGCTTTAAAAAATGTTAGATAAACAGTTAAGAATAAAGTTTATTTTATAAAAGAAAAATTATTAATTAAATATTGTTTAATTACATTTAAAATTAGATTTTTAATTGCTTTCATATTTAGTTAATATTTATATATTTTTTTAATATTATATATTTTTCTAAGGTTGCTTTTGAGTATATTGTGTGAAATTGCATTGTCAGTATATGTTCGATCTTCATTTTCTGTATGAAAAGTGCTTTAAAAATGTATACAATTGTTTTTTACTATTTATTAAAGCCAAATAATATAGTTGACACCCACCAAGTATCCAAACACTTTTTCCCTCACACACAAATCCCACATGTAATCAAACTAAGTAAAACTGATCGAGTTTACCAACCACAGTAACATCTAAAATGTACAAGACTCATTTGCCAACAGAAATCAGTACTTCAGAAACTCAACAAAACTACAGGAAGATCTGAAAGACAAGTGTTTTCTCCACATGAATTCTCTGTTGAAATCACTCGAGGAGAGTTTTCCATTGGATTGGCACTGAAGGCTATATTTAGAAAAACAGCTAACAGACGCACTGGCTCAAACAATGCAGGACGACACCGAATGTAAAAGCGGCCGTCAATCCTCATTTCAACAGAGTCATCTGGTGCGGCAATTCTTCCAGACCTTCAGGAATTAACAGCGTGATCAATGGATATCTTTTCCCTCTTTTCTTCCTCTCTTGGGTGAGGCTGCTAATCAGCAACACCAAGCTTAGCAACATGGTTTGTTTAATTATTCTGGTAGTTTACAAGGAGACTGAGGACTTCATGAAAAAAAAGCGAGTGGGGAGGGGGCGGATCGGTGCGAAAAACTGGAAATAAATATTGTTGTTCCAGCCCTAATTAAATTGTTCAGTAATTTCTCAACACAAAAGAGAACACAGTTTATCTGTTTAAAATCAATAGCCTATTTCACGGTGAGCCACGTCCCAGCAAGACGACAGTGTCATTACTTATTCTGTTCTCTAAGCTTCCACTGTGCCTGTTCTCCCAAGGTTGAATCTGTTATTTTTTCCCCCTTGTTTAAGAAGAGTGAGAGTGAGAGTGAGTGAGTGAGAGAGTGAGAAGAGTGGAGAGTGGAGAGAAGAGAGAGAGAGAGAGTGAGAGAGTGAGAGAGTGAGAGAGTGAGAGAGTGAGAGAGAGAGAGAGAGAGAGAGAGAGAGAGAGAGAGAGAGGCGGGGGGGAAAGTCAATAATAATTCCTCTTTTATAAATGGATGGATTCGGCTGTCAGGGGACAGCTTTTCAAATGCAGTGTCTCAGCTCTCTCAATGACTCTTAAGTAATGTCTACAGAGCCACTCACGCACAAATAAGATCATTAAAAACACTGATTACCTCTGAGCCTTCACCACTCATCTTTAAAATATTCTTTACTCTGACAAGTGGAAAGCCAATTTAAACGGAGATGTTAAAATGAGCCGAATGCGATGTGCTGCAGCGGAGGCCGTCTTCCAAAACAATTCCGAGGCGGCCCGATGACTGATTACCCAACCGCTTATTTGTTTTGAAACAATTACTGGTAATCATATTGATGTTTATGCGCTGTGCCCTTTCTGAGAAGTAAAACTCCGCTTTGTAATTACATCACTGGAATCTAATCAAGAGGAGATAAACCTTCACCTATGCTAACAACATATTAAAATGCAAATCAGCGCAGTTGCGGATTCGTGCGCACTCGCAGGCCTAATTATCCCGTGATGTCACAGACGCGGTCCTTGTGTTCCGTTTCCTTGGCAATCTATCAATCTGAATCTGCTCATTAACTTTACAAATATTAACGACGAGACGTACAAATCGGAAATAATCTGTTTTTGATGAGCGGCGCAGGTGCAGACCAAGCTCGGCGGAAGCATGACATCACCGTCGCCCTATCAGACAGTCATCACTGAGCCCTTGGACTTGCATTACCAGATCGCCCTGAGGTAACGCTACTGATGTCAGATCCTCTTCGGGTCAGAGGGCAGGACCCCTCACACCGTCGTGACTTGGACCCTTTGTCAGGGATGAAACTATGTGTCTGTGGTGACAGTCTGGTTTTCAATTAGACTCAGGGTTTGAAGGCAGACAGATGGTATGAAAGAGACGGTCCTGCTCTTCAAACCTGAAGTAAAAAGACTGCCCTTAGCTGATCTCCTAAGAGAGACACATGGGATGATCCGTTGAGCTATGATGTTCCATGTCAATAATTCATATCCATGCAGAGAACACCACACGGCCTAATGTGAACCATCTACGAGCGCACGACTGCAGCGTTTCATCAGCAATAAAGAAAAAAGGCATTGAAGAATTTTCTAGTCCAATTTACTCCCACAAAATGGCTGTAGGATCTTGGTTTCTGTAAAAGTATGCTCATTTAAGGAACTTTTGGCTGTGAATCAGTCAGAGATAAATGAGGGTAATTACACACATGGCCCAACTGTTTAAATTAGGTTACAAGTTAGGCTACAATACTTTTAACTGCTGGGCTAAAACGAATGCTGAAACTGCTGGTTTCCTCTGGCAAAATACATGGGCTGAGTTTTTTTCTTAACAACATGCCGTTTCTGTAGTGTTCAAATGCTGCGCCTCTGATCTTCTCCCTAAAAACATGATAATAAATCAGACGATAAAAGGGACAGACAAGATGATGTAGTCGACATAAAATGTGGTAATTTAATCACCCTTATGTCACCCCAAACCTGTATGACTTACTTTTGTCCATGGAACACAAAAGAAATCATTTTGAAGAATGTTCAAGTTGCTCTCTTCCATGCAATGAGCAAAAAAAATAAAAAAATAAATTAAAAAAAAAGGGACAAAAGAAAATGCACCAGAAAAACATCAAAATAATTCAAACAGATTTTATGTGATATTTTGAGCTGGCTGATAGTTTTGTGAGAGAAAAAAAACTACATCAAACAGCATCAATCACTTTTACTGTATTTTATAATGACTATCACTCAAATAAATCACAAGAGAACAACAGGATACAAGGGTGAGTAAAATGGAAAGTTTAATCTGAACAAACAAATCATTTATAATAATAATAAACTTACATATTTTTTTTTAATTTTATCTTGCAACTATTTTGGATTACTATACCTATTATTTTTTAGTAATCATAAATAATAATATTGCCCTGAATCTAACATCGCTATATACTATGACAATGTTAATGTGTGGCAAATAGTTGAGAAAAATAATATTGGCATAATATATTTTTATTATATTTTTACAGTACATATATAATAGAACATTTAATCTGATCAACTACTTGCTGACATATTGATAAGAATTTAACGTTTTTTGCAACTTTCCTACCTTATGCCTACATATAATCTGCTTCAGATATATTACTTAATAATCTAAATGGGTAATGTATTTTTTGTGTAAAAAAAGAAAAAAATTGAAATTGTTTTGGTACAACCTGGAGATAGACATACATAAACATATCTATATATATTATATTCTATATAACATATCCACAATCACCACCATATACAGTGGGTACGGAAAGTATTCACCCCCCCTTAAATTTTTCACTCTTGTTATATTGCAGCCATTTGCTAAAAGCATTTAAGTTCATTTTTTTTCCTCATTAATGTACACACAAGCACCCCATATTGACAGAAAAACACAGAATTGTTGACATTTTTGTATATTTATTAAAAAAGAAAAACTGAAATTTCATATGGTCCTAAGTATTCAGACCATTTGTTCAGTATTTAGTAGAAGCACCCCTTTGAGTTCATGAGTCTTTTTGGGAAAGATGCAAAAAGTTTTTCACACCTGGCTTTGGGGATCCTCTGCCATTCCTCCTTGCTGATCCTCTCCAGTTCTGTCAGGTTGGATGTAAACGTTGTTGGACAGCCATTTTTAGGTCTCTCCAAAGATGCTCAACTGGGTTTAAGTCCGGGCTCTGTCTGGGCCATTCAAGAACAGTCACAGAGTTGTTTGTGAAGCCACTCCTTCGTTATTTTAGCTGTGTGCTTAGGGTCCTTGTCTTGTTGGAAGGTAATCCTTCGGCCCAGTCTGAGTTCCTGAGCACTCTGGAGAAGGTTTTTTCGTCCAGGATATCCCTGTACTTTGCCGCATTCATCTTTCCCTCGATTGCAGCCAGCCGTCCTGTCCCTGCAGCTGAAAAACACCCCCCCAGCATGATGCGGCCACCACCATGCTTCACTGTTGGGACTGTATTGGACAGGTTTGTTATGAGCAGTGCCTGGTTTTCTCCACATTATACCGCTTAGAATTAAGGCCAAAAATTTATATCTTGGTCTCATCAGACCAGAGATTTTTATTTCTCACCATCTTGGAGTCCTTCAAACTCCATGCGGGCTTTCATGTGTTTCACTGAGGAGAGGCTTCCGTCGGGCCCGGGACCAGTTGTTAAAGCCCCGACTGGTGGAGGGCTGCGTTGATGGTTGACTTTCTACAACTTTCTCAGATCTCCCGACTGCATCTCTGGAGCTCAGCACAGTGATCTTTGGGTTCTTCTTTAGCTCTCTCACCAAGGCTCTTCTCCCCGATTGCTCAGTTTGGCCGGACGGACAGCTCTAGGAAAGGTTCTGGTCGTCCCAAACGTCTTCCATTTAAGGATTATGGGGCCACTGTGCTCTTAGGAACCTTAAGTGTAGCAGAATTTTTTTTGTAACCTTGGCTATATCTGTGCCTTGCCACAATTCTGTCTGTGAGCTCTTCGGGCAGTTCCTTTGACCTTATGATTCTCATTTTCTCTGACATGCACTGTGAGCTGTAAGGTCGTATATAGACAGGTGTGTGGCTTTCCTAATCAAGTCCAATCAGTATATCAAACACAGCTGGACTCAAATGAATCTCAAGGATGATCAGAAGAAATGACAGCACCTGAGTTAAATATCTGAGTGTCACAGCAAAGGGTCTGATTACTTAGGAACATGTGATATTTCAGTTTTTCTTTTTAATAAATCTGCAAAAATGTCACAATTCTGTGTTTTTCTGTCAATATAATAAGGGTGCTGTGTGTACATTAATGAGGAAAAAACCTAACTTGAATGATTTTAGCAAATGGCTGATATATTGTTAAGAGTGAAAATTTTAAGGGGTCCTGAATACTTTCCGACCCAAGATATATACACCCACACATATATATATCTGTGTGTATATATATATATAAATATATATGTGTGTATCATATATAGATCGCTATATGTAGATTTGTAGATTATAGTATATATTATATTGAATGTGTATATTATATATATAATACAGATATTAATATATCTGTATGTAATATATATTCATATATATTACACATACCTATATATATATATATAATATACACATATACATATAATACAACACTATACACAGTACTGAGCTATATATATATATATATATCACCCATATATCTCTACACAATAATATATACACACAATATATACACACATAATACACACATATATAAACACCTATATATATATACAGTGGGTACGGATAGTATTCAGACCCCCTTACATTTTTTTACTCTTTGTTATATTGCAGCCATTTTGCTAAAATCATTTAAGTTATTTTTTTTTCCTCATTAATGTACACACAGCACCCCATATTGACAGAAAAACACAGAATTGTTGACATTTTTGCAGATTTATTAAAAAAGAAAAACTGAAATATCACATGGTCCTAAGTATTCAGACCCTTTGCTGTGACACTCATATATTTAACTCAGGTGCGTCCATTTCTTCTGATCCTCCTTGAGATGGTTCTACACCTTCATTTGAGTCCATCTGTGTTTGATTATACTGCTTGGACTTGAATAGGAAAGCCACACACCTGTCTATATACGACCTTACAGCTCACAGTGCATGTCAGAGCAATGAGAATCATGAGGTCAAAGGAACTGCCTTAAGAGCTCAGAGACAGAATTGTGGCAAGGCACAGCTCTGGCAAGGTTACAAAAAATTTCTGCTGCACTTAAGTTTCCCAAGAGCACAGTGGCCTCCATTACTTAAATGGAAAACGTTTGGGACGACCAGAACCCTTCCCTAGAGCTGGCCGTCCGGCCAAACTGTCTATCGGGGGGAAGAGCCTTGGTGAGAGAGGTAAAGAAGTACCCAAAGATCACTGTGGCTGAGCTTTAGAGATGCAGTCGGGAGATGGGAGAAGTTGTAGAAAGTCAACCATCACTGCCGCCCTCCACCAGTCGGAGGCTTTTTGGCAGAGTGGCCCGACGGAAGCCTCGCCTCAGTGCAAGTTTGCTAAAAAACACCTGAAGGACTCCAAGATGGTGAGAAATAAGATTCTCTGGTCTGATGAGACCAAGATAGAACTTTTTGGCCTTAATTCTAAGCGGTATGTGTGGAGAAAACCAGGCACTGTTCATCACCTGTCTAATACAGTCCCAACCGTGAAGCATGGGGGTGGCAGCATCATGCTGTGGGGGTGTGTGTCAGCTGCAGGGACAGGACGACTTGTTGCAATCGAGGGAAAGATGAAATATCCTGGACGAAAACCTTCTCCAGAAAGCTCAGGACCTCAGACTGGGCAGAAGGTTAACCTCCCAACAGGACAATGACCCTAAGCACACAGCTAAAATAACGAAGGAGTGGCTTCACAACAACTCTGTGACTGTTCTTGAATGGCCCAGCCAGAGCCCTGACTTAAACCCAATTGAGCATCTCTGGAGAGACCTAAAAATGGCTGTCCACCAACGTTACCATCCAACCTGACAGAACTGGAAAGGATCTACAAGGAGGAATGGCAGAGGATCCCCAAAAAAAACTTGTTGCATCTTTCCCAAAAAAGACTCATGACTGTATTAGATCAAAAGGGTGCTTCTACTCTATACTATATCTTTTATATTTGTTTGTGGATATATATAACATGATCTATCTATATGTTGGTGGTGTTGTGTGTGTGTGTGTATATATATATGTGTATATTATATATACTATATATTATTTGTATATATATTATGGTATATATTATCGTATATAGTATACTATGTATATATTAATCCTATATAGATGTATATATATATATATCGTTATATATATGTATATAAATATATATATATATATATGTGTGTACTGTGTATATTTATATGTATATATATATATATATATGTATATATATAAGTATATGTATATGTCTATATTTATATAATATTTATATATAATATATATATATATATATGTATGTATATATATATATATCACACACACACACATATATATATTTAATATGATGATACCCACATCTAAGACACACAAAGACCTTATACTACACACAATATATATCACACATATATATACAATATATATATATATAACACCATATATACATATATATATATACACACATATATATATACACACTATCTATATATATATATATATAAATATCTAGCACACACACACATATATTTAGAACACAGCCACACATATTAGATATATATATATACCACACACAACATCAATAGATATATATACACACACACACACATATATATATATATATTATAGCACACCACCACAATCGATTATATATAATACACCACCACACACACACGACATATATATATATCTATAGACACCACACACACAGATAATATAGATAATACACACACACACACATTATACAACCCACACACACACCACATAGAACACACAACACTACACATACATATATATACACAACACACACACATACATATAATACACACACCACACATATATCTACCACCCACACATATATACACCCACACATATATATATATATATATATATATAAATAATATATATATATATAATCTATATATACACCCACCACACTATACATATATACTACAACACACACCATCAGACACATACATATACACACACACACTTATATACATATACACAAGTGACACACACACACACAACACTATACCTCCTACACCACACACATCCATATATACTATACCACCCACACATCCATATTACATATACACACACACCCCACTATTATACACACACACACATACATATATACATATACACACACACACACATCCTATTACATATTACCACCCACACACTACATATATCACATACACGACATACATATATACACATACCACATACATCTATACATACACACATAATATATATCATATTACACACATACATTTACATATACCACACACCACATACTATTACATATACACCACACATACATATATACCTAGACACACACCGCACCCTACATACATATAGCATGACACACAGCCACAAGCACAATACATACATATATACATAACACACACCACCATACATACAGATATACATGACACACACACACGACTACATCTATCAATACCCACACAACACTACCTATATACATATACACACACACCTACATAATAACAAGACACACACCACATACATACAATCATACTAGACACACACACACATACATACATATATACATAGACACACACACACTCATACATACATATATACAGAAACACACACACACATACATTCATTATTACATAGACACACCACCAGACCATTATACATATAACACAACAGAACATACATATATACATAAACACACACACATACATATATACATATACACACACACATACATATATACATATACACACACACACACACATATATACATATACTATACACACACACACACACATATATACATATACACACACACACACACACATATATATACACACAAACAACACAGCAACTTCAGATCTATTATACCATATGCATATAACACACACACAGTGTCACACACACACACACACACACGGGTAAATATAAATAGATAGTTATGCAAGTAAACATCTAGAATTATCTAGAATTGTTATGCTGAAACTGAACAAACCCTGACTGAGATGACAGTCATCACAGCTATTAAAATCTTGAGAATCATTCAACAATACCACATTTGGAAAAACTTATTCCTCTACAACACACCCAGCACAATACTTCATTACACACCCAGCATATTTTCCATGATGATAGCTGGCTGACGCTCAAGAGCGCAGAGCGCAGAGACTTACAGCTCCACCTGCAGGACGACCCGCACGGTGCGTTTCAGCTCAACTGCAGGCCAGCCAGGACTAGGGGGCAATAGAGTGCACATAATCATTCAGCTCTGTTGGTAATGAGGTGCTAGGGAGACAGCAAGCACAGAGCAGCAGGTCTGAGGTCAGTTTTATAGAGTGATTCGAGATGATTAAAGTCAAAGCTGGGGTTTGTGGCCATTCGAAACCCTAGAGCTAAGCGTACAGAACCAAACACTTAAGCAGGAATGAAGAGGAAAAGGCATCCGAATGCTGTCGTAAACATGGCAGGCACGCATGCTTGTAAGGAGAGCGTGGAGCGGGACCAGCCCGCCGCCAATCAGGTCAGCATTTAGTGCAGCAGGAAAACAGACGGCCTGGCTGGGCTCCACGGCGGCCCGCAGCTTAGCAATTAGAGACCGTCCAGCTTTGACTGGAGAACAAACAGACTTTTTAAAAAAACACTCTACCTGACTCCCTGTAACACTTGGCTACAACCTACCTAATGCATCTCAGCAGAAAAAGATCTATGTTCCCACCTGAGAGGGCAAAGACCAATGGAAAAACCCATAGTGGCCATAAAAGCCAATGTTGCGTTTCTATGCTGGGCCGCAGTGTACAGTCTGGAGTTTCCTGGCAGTCAGCTTACTGCCGCCGTAATTCACAGCACATAAATCTAAGCAGTCATAACGTACAGCAGAGCTTGAACGATGATGAATACTGAGAAGAAAAGCGCAAGAGAGAGAATACGACAGGCGATATCCTCTCTCTCTCTCTCCTTCCTCAAGATGAACCGAGCAGAGACCGGACAGAAGTGGATGCAGGGCTGAGCGTTAAGAGGTTACTGCTCGGACATCGAGCCATTAGGGGAAATCACTTAGAGGACTGGCTGCAAAGGGATGGCTGATGGGAAATGAATCAGGCAGGAGCCAGAGTTGGAGTCGGAGCCACCAGGGACCATTGATTCTGAGCCGGACGAGATTCTGGATCCTGTAGACAAACCACCTGCTTTAACCCTCCCTCCTCATCTGTAAGGTCGGGGTAAGGTCACCGTCCTAACCCCTGGAACGTGACCCTGAGGTGTGGCGCTTTATACGCACTTCCAGCCAAGGCTGGACGAGCACTGGTGCGTGTCTGCCAATGGGAAAGCAGAGTAAGGACGGCTCACACAGGGATAACCTAACAGGAACATACAGTACAAGTTTGTGGCTCATTTAAGTGAACTATGTTATTCCGAGCATATAGCTCTTGACAGAAGTGTCAAGAATGCAGCGCCGATAATTAATTGTAGCCGTCTCCTCCAACTCTAAGAGCTAAGCATCCCTGCCAATCTATTTTTTCCCCTTTATTTAATGTTGACAAAGCGTTTTGCCCCAAACTCTGCTGAGTAAATGTTCATACTGCAAGTGTGCGCAACTTGCAAACGGTTTGTCCCCCTCAAATATACTATTTTTCCCAATCCTCCATGCACCTGCAATTTAGCTTTTGGTGTGCAACAGCTCTTTTTCCTGCCCGCTCTCAAATAAAGAACAGCACATTCATCAAAACCAGCTTCATCTGAGACACAGGAAACAGTCAGACTCAGCTCTCTCAGGGAGGCAGATTGCCCGTGGGCTACGCGGCGTTAGGACAATCTACAGAACAAAACGACGCAGATCAGAGCTTGTATGTTCTGCGATTGTCGTGGTATTTATGAACTCAATGCGATGCGTTCTCGATAACCGTTTTAGTATATACAAATGACTCAATTCGAGAATTTCAAAACAAATAACTTCAGTCAAGCTTTGCCTTTCAGCCTGGGAAGCAACTCAATTGTCCGTCCCTAGCTAAACAAAACTAATCTGAAATCGGATAAGATTTCCTGTTGTGCATGAGCAAAAGCCACCCTGCGGCATGGGTGCCGTGTGAAAAGGTTAAAATGCCTGAGCATATGCCTCCACCTGCTGGCTGCCAGTGGTACTTCACCTGGTGTCTGCTCACATGAGCTGATGTTTTTACCAAACATGCTGCTGTGTTACTAGACCAGAGGCAGCTGCTTACTACTTTAATACACTGGCACACATGCCACCGCTTAAAACAGAAATGGCTTCAATTTCAATGACATAAGAACACATTGCAGAGCTATATACAGATATTATTTTTCTGTCTCTACATAGTTGGGGAAAATATATAACCATTAAAAATATAAAGTAAAAATAAAGAATAAAATAAAATCCCAGAGTAGAGTATTTATCTAGCTAAGGCTATCTTCATGGCAAAAACTGAGTTGGAATAATACTACAAACAAAATAACACCAAATAAAATAACACAAAATACAGCAGATTTGAAAAATAACATTAAAATAAATAATGTTAATTAAAAAAAAATTATAAAATCTTTTCAGATAAAATCTTAGCTAAATCAAATGAAATCATTAAAATACATAAAGAAATTTTCATTCTAGATGCAAAGAAAAAAACCATGAAAAATATAATGTCCGATATCGACCAATAGCAATAAAACAGAGCTACATACATCTACATTTTCTTTCCATATAGTTGGGACGTCACCAGGTAAAATTTTAGCTAATGTAAAAAAAAATTACATAAATAATACCATTAAAAAAATTTAAGAAACAATCCTTAAAAAGGACTACAACAAAGTAAATTTAAAATAAATTACTTTAATGCATTTAATAATACATGTATTTAATAGATAATTACAGATATAAACAAAAAAATATTTGCCACAAGATGACAGTATTGTACAAGTGTGAGTTAACCATCTGGGTTTCTACATGGGTCAAGATTTTTTCTGGTTAACATGGCTCAGTTAAGCCCCTGCTGGTAGATGCTCTAACTACACAATCTGGTTCTAAAAAGCTTCTATGAAGGATGTTCAAAAATAACTTTTTTTAATGGCCCCAACTAAATATTTGGACACTTCATAGGTCATTTAAGTTAATGAATGAATTTCACTGCATTAGATAAAGTGGCATCTGTAAACAAATTACAAAAGGTATTTTTGAAAAAAAGCTTTATTTTTCCATTTTACCATTATTTTCCCTTCACCCAAATGCACTGTGGCTGATCAAACAGGATTTTCGCTTCCCCAACTGATACAATGTTCTATGAACAGATTAAAGAAAACCAGACAGATGGGAACATTTAGTAAATGTACACTGTATACTGGCAATAGAAAATCAACCACTGCATATGAACACCACACACAGTCTGAAGACTGCTGAAGCTGTAACAGGAGTACAGTGATTGGTGACTGCACTCTGCTGCCTCAGGGCCTCGTAAATCACACGGGGACCAATGAATGCCAGCGTACGCCCAGACAGTCTACAGCAAAATGCCAGGGCATCAGTCTGTGATATAAAACTCAAGCACTCTTCAGTCCAAATGACCTAGATGTAAATGAACAGAATTATGCAATGCAAAAAAATCTATATTTAAGCATTAAGCTCTGAGAGGTTGGACAATATTGTGAATATAGTAATGGCTAAAGGCAGATGTTTAGCACTACACACTGCATGGCCTCAGCTGTGACTGTTCCCATGAAATTAAATGCTGACAAAGCAGTAGAAACAAAAGCTTTTACAATTAGTGATGAACAATGTTTGAATTATACAGTATTCTACTTATGGCCAATTCCAATAAGCTGCTTTTAATGCAAAAAAGAAATAAATAAAATATTTAAAAAAATAAAATAGCACTTTCTACAAATCTAAATCTACAAATGCCTTTAGACATTACAGCATGTCCAGATGAAATATGATATTTACTTTGAACTTTGTCACTTTACTATTGTTAAAACTTTCCTTAATGTCAAATTACTTCTATATAATTATATATAGAATAGGATGGGGGGGAAAAATTAAAATAAATACAAATAAAAAAAGATTAACTTTAAGTGAGTGAAACCAAAGGTAGTGTACACGTAAAAATATAGGAAAAAGAAAATGATCATGCAAAATATCTAATATTGACCAATATTAATCAAATAAAAGCATAATCTTTAATCTCCCTAATTTCAGCCTAAAAAAAGGATAAGGTATCATTTATTGCACTTTCCTAATTACAACTACAAATTCAAACGGTTCTACAATAAACAAAGATTACACTATTGGTTTTAGCGTGGGTCAAAGAAAAGCAACCAGGCAGAGGGACTGAGACCAGGTTGAATGTGCTTTAAATGCACGGCTGAATCATATATAGCAGGTTTATCAAGAGCATGTCTGGTCTCTCCACCTGTTGCTCGCTGACTGTTTGCCTTTGTGTCAGGTCAAAATCTCTGATAAGGACAATGAAAGAGAGCAGAGTGGGAGTGCATTTATAATACTGCAGACTCACCAAATCAGACCCTTTCAACCTGAAGTGGTCGGAAATAAATTGAACACACATCAAACGCACAAATCAAATTCAAAAAGGAACATATACATGAAGAGAAAGTGGTTTTAAAAAAACTGCACAATGAGTCGACCGTGAAAGTCATTGAAAGAAGTGGCATTCAGAGCTGCCACAACAAAGGTCACTTTGGATCAAAAGCTTTAAGGTTTAGAGGTTGACATACGCCTCCACACTACTTTAGGCAGATTATAGGCCTTTTCTCACTTTTGTGTGTGTGTGGGTTTTTTTTTTTTGGCTTGGACCAATTTAAGCATCTGAATTCTTTTAACACAGTGGCATGTAGGGCGGTCCTTGCTTTTTCTCAGTGGTAGGCCACATTAATTTCTCTTCATACAAGGCCAATTAAGAGAGGCCCACAGCTTCAAACATAATAGTCAGTGACAAGAGCTTTGGTTCCCACCAGAATCATCACAAGCAACCTAGATTAAGCATCCAAACACTGCAAAACAACACTTCATGGCTGAATCAAACATTTAGCATGGTTTGAGGTTACTGGTCCACAGAAGATAACCATTAGCAAACTGAATGAGTGTTAATGTCACTCAGGCATCCGTGTGCATAAGCCAAGAAGGAACAGCCCAATGATTTACAGACAATAAGATATATTGTTTGAAGCATGATGAATGGGCCCCCTCGTGATCATATGTATTACATTGTGCATGCTGAAGTGATGCATTGTTGAGATCAGAGAGAAAGAGAGAGGAAGCGCACAGCGCAGCTGAGTAAACCAATACAGGGCAAAAGGTCTCTGTCTGATCCATGTCTTTCGGCTCAGTCTCAACTTAAACACTATAATCTATGAATCCAAACAAAAACAACCCTACAACCTTTGGAAAGAATTTCTGCGAAGAGCTTGATACACACAACTACAGTCTGATCTGGACAGCCAAACATTTCCTATTACCGTAGTGTTTTGGAAAACAGAAAAAAAAAACATTAACAAAATATTTAAGTCATCGTGTGTTCAGTGTTTATATTTAACATTTACAGTACATAATACAGTGTCATCAAAACATAGTGGATAAAGAGAAAATTTCACTTTTTTAACTAATCCTTTGGTTTTTTTAAAAAGGTTCACCATTAAATAAATAGATGCTATGATCATTAATCCATAGTGGTTTTCATATGAAGTTTTGCTGACAAAGTACGTTTTTATATGTTAACAGTTGAATTAAAATTTACTCTCTTGTTCCAGGGAAGTTTCACAATCCAAATGAATTGTCATCATTTACTCGCCCTCATCGTTCCAACCTGATATTTTTGCTTATGTTGACCATAAAAAGAAGATATTTTGAAGAACGCTGGTAATCAAACAGTCGATGGTCCCCATTGACTTCCATAGTATTCTTTTTCCCTACTATGGAAGTCAATAGGGACCAACAACTGTTTGGTTCTTCAAAACTCTTTACAATATCTTTTGTGTTCACCATAAGAAACTTGTACAGGTTTGGAACGACATGAGGCTTCATTTTTGGGTGAACTATCTCTTTAATGCTAATTTCTACACATACTAATAGACATTTGTAACATTTCAAGTTAATTAATAAACTAATAATACATTTATATAATTATATAAATAATTAGTTAATGTATTATGGATGAACATGAACATTAATAAATACCAAAAAATACTGTTCATTGTTAACTCATGATAATGCTAACTCATGATAACTCATGAAAAACAGTACAGATGTAATATTTAATCTGGATGAAAATGAGGCAATGAAGGATTGACTTACAGTCTTTACAATGGCATATCTCAGAAACGACAGCAGAATTGAATGCAGATCTAAGCTGGATTGTGCTAAAGCAGCAGAATGGTACATATCAGCCTTTTATGATGCAAATATGAAATCAAAATGTTTAGACAAAAGTGCATGTTACCATAAAGCTACTGCGAGTTTCCCCTGATGCTGAAATTATCGGTGCCAGACACTCAGCATCTCACATTAAATCACCCTCTCCATCTCTGAGGGTCTAATCATTATGGGATTCACTGCTGAGACCAAAGAGTACAATTTCAGACTTATCAAATAGTGCTTTCACACATGATTAAATCAAGGGAAGTGGGATCAGATGAACCCAGCCCTCTGAACATAATCCAGAGTTGTCAGTATCCTACTAATGCGTTAAACATCCTTCTAATCTTTGCATTAAAGAGAATCAATCATTTAGATCAGATGCTAATCAACATGGAGTAACATCAATACACAAGATGGCAACAAAACTACAATGGTGCTTTGGTAATGCATCGCACAGGCACTTCCTTCCTGAGGAGATCTCACATCCTCTACAGATGAAATTAAGTGAAATTGCTTTGTTGGCATACAGCCATGAGTATAAAATCTTTTAACACACGTGCTACTCATTGAGTGCTACTAAATAAGGAATTACACTAGAGAAGTAATTCCCTAAAGAAGATTTTTTTCTATTTATATGAAGGGGTGAATGTCTATAATCAGCCTTCAATATCACTGAACATACCAAAACGGCCTGTTAAAAGACTGGTAAAAAACACTTACATTTCCTTGTGTTTCTCTTCTGCTAATATCTGGTCATTTGGCTTGAGTCCATACCTGTAAGACACACAAAGGATCTTCGTAACACCAGATCTACCATCAGAGCACGTCAAAAAAATGTTTTTTTTTTTTTTTTTTTTTCATTCAGTGACATTGGTGGCATAAAATTAAGGTAAAAAAACCCTGTCTAAAGTAATTAATGTTAAACTAATTGTACCATATTTTGTTGTCACGTGCAGCTAATCATCTTGAAATGTACTCTCAGTCAACAGAAACTACCATGGCACAATCTACACAGAACAGATCCATGCACCCAGAGATAAAGATAAGCACATGCGACAGCTCATTTTAGTAAGACGGCTGTAGGTGAAGGTCTTAGGCCGAACACAAAATAAAGCTAATCTTTCGTTGATGCCATAATCACTTCATCAACTTAAACGCTTTGGGAAGAGTCATATTTTTGCCTATTTCATTTAAAGGGGTCATATGATGCGATTTAAATTTTTCCTTTCTCTTTGGAGTGTTACAAGCTCTTGGTGCATAAAGAAGATCTGTAAAGTTGCAAAGACTAAAGTCTCAAATCCAAAGAGATATTCTTTATAAATGTTAAGAGTCAACCACACCTACCTAAAACGGCTCATTCTAACATGCCCCCACATACCTACGTCACGAAGTGGGAAGATTTGCACAACACCGCCCAAATGTTCACGCAAAGAAAGGTGGCGTAACTTTTATTCTCGCTGTATATTGTTGCTGCCACGCTCGCCCACTAAGCCAGGTTGTGTATATGCTGTGTGTTTCCATTGTGAAAGTGCACTTACTTTGTTGTCCGTTCCAAAGGACGATTCTGCTTCGTCATGCCCTAGAGCGATCCTGCTGTTGCTCATGAAATCCTCAACTTTTGCAATCTCAACTTTGACTGCCGCTCGGCTTTTTCACACACCGTGGACGAAGCAGAGTCCAGCCCGGGGTCGTCACATGTGGTTGCCACAAGCCCGCCATTGCCGTTCTCAAGACCACCGCCTCCGCGCACCGGATCTATCTTCACCGGCGTTCCTCACCTAGGCCGCCGGCCGCGCTCACTTTATGCGCCCGCCGTATTTGACAGCTGTGTTTTTTGTTATGAAAGCGAAACTACTTTTTTTGGCCTTCCAAAAGAGGACACAACTAGAAATCAGTGGTTAAGTTGTATTTACAACACTGTTCCAGAACAGTTCAACCCAAATATTAAGATGTGTGCAGCACATTTTGCGGAGGATGAGGACTGTTTCCTGTGAGAGTAGCCTACAATGCTGTTGTCTGTTTCTATAAAGTGGGGCAATTATAACTTAGCAAGGACAGTCTGTTGCTTCTGACTCACAGCCTGTAAGTATTTTTTTTATATTTAAATTGCCACTGACGATTCAAAACGCGAGTTTTGAGCAGTGTAGAGCTTGTTGTTTGTCGTTTCTCCAGACATGTCCATGATTCCAGTTCCAAGGGAACGTAAACGTTACATTCAAAGGGCATTAAAGTACGCGAGACGTGAATTTAAATTGTATTTATTTACAGAGGTATATTATGTCAACACTTCACACTTCTCTAGTAAGTTTCGTCTGTGTGTGAAAACTGTAGCGCAAATCCGTGAATTAATGTTTTGAAGTGAAATAAACTTTAACGGAATAATGTTGAATGGAATTGAATTGAATTAAATTTTAATAAACGTCAACTTTACTGTTCAGTGCACTGATGTCAGACTCATTTTGGATAAAGTTTATTGTTAAATTGTTAAATGCATTACGTATCTTTGTCACGTCATTATAAGTGTCTGATCACCACATTTGAGTGATCATTGCAAAATATGTTTTTGTATATATATTCTGTTTATGTATATTGTATTCTATATATAGTACCAGTCAATTGTTTGGACACACGAATGGGAAAGTGGCCAAACTTTTGACTGGTACTGTACTAAAATATACACAAATAATATCGGCCGATAAATCAATATCGGATTTTGTTAACTCCCTAATATCGGCAGCGGCCCCGAAAAACACATATCGGTCGGGCTCTAGTAAAAATCTACGCGTTTCAGAAAGGCGGGGCATAGAGGAGCAACAATAATGTACATTATGAGGAAAATTATGTGTTTTTTATTACCTTAAACCACATAAACATTGCATTAAACCAAATAATGTTATTTTTAACAACATCATATGACCACTTTAAACTGAACTCTGTGTCTAAAAAACAGAAAAACATGAACTTGGTGTACTTTTAAAAATGGAAACCAACTGTGTGTATTCTGTGTTTGTGGTACAAATGGTCATAACAGCTCATCGGTGAAATTTTACATCTGAAGAGGATTATGGAACTAGACACTGACTCATCGCAACTATTGGAGGTCTTATGAAACAACAATAAAAATATTTGGAGCCAAGGCAAAAACAATAAAATGAATTGAGTATTACACCACCATTAAATGTTTTTTTGTTGTTGTTGTTTATTGTCAAAGATAGAACATTTATAATGTTTAATCTTAAAAAGACTTATTTCTAAAGGATCATGTGACGCTGAAGACTGGACTAATGGCTGCTAAAAAATTCAGCTTTGCCATCAGAGGAATAAATTATCTATTTGAATATATTTTGAAATGTAAGTTATTTTTAATTGTCATAACATTTCAAAATATAGCTGTTTGCTGTATTTTGATCAAATAAAAGCACCCTTGGTGAGCATTTCTTTTAAAAACCAAAAACCTTACCCAAATGTTTTTTTAAACGGTAGTGTATACGCAGGTAAACTGTTAGGGATCTTGTTATGATTCTCTCTCAAATGAAAGGATAACAAATTAACCTAAGGAGTCAAACCTTAATTTGTCCATGAATAATATCATAATAAGTGACCAAGTGGCATTACTGAGATTTAGGTGATAGAGCAGGGTTTTTTTGCTTCTCGTTATCCAATCAAATTGCTCAAGTAGCTACAACTCTTTTTCCATTATCTTGAAAGTCTTTTTATATTCGGTATGTGGTCAATCATGTGCTGGCCAATATCTAAACATTAAATAGGCAGCTTAGAGAGCTCTCTTAATGCATCTTAGTAATCTATTCTTTGACTTTGCCCTGCAAACAACAGGCCATGCAACTAAAACTGCTTTACACTTTAGAATAAATCGAATGGAAATCATTACAGTCAAAGTCTGCCACAGGTCCGGCTGTTCTGTCTGAAACAGCAGTTTTCAGATTATCCAACCTGTTTGCAATAGTGCTGACAGTTAGGAGCCAATAAACTGTAGTTTGATTGTTTAAAAACATTTATATTTACCAAAAAAATGTGGCCTGGTATATTCTGCGATTTGATCTGATCAGCTTATACATTTCTGCATGAAGTACTGACAAATAAAGTGACCATAAACAAAAACAGATCAAACCAATTAGACCTGCAATTTTTTTTAAATGGTTCAGAAAGGTTAGATCAGGTTGCCCACAGCTGAAAACATCGGTTTAGTGAAACCGCTCTAAGTGTGCCACCTCACGGTCATGGTAAGGCAAGGACGCTAATGGCAAGTTGGGCACTGCCAGTGTGTTTGAGGTTATGTAATGGAGGGTAGGGCTGCACGATATATCGTTCCAGCATCGATATCGCGATGTGCGCATTTGCGATAGTCACATTGCAGGATGTGCGATGTTTAGTATTAGGCTAAATAGTCTATGTCGCGCCTAAATAGGTTTTCCCACGCGATTTAGGCGCGACATGTGAACGGCCCCAAAATCTGTCTACGTATCATTTGAACTTTGTGTCAGTACGTCATAAAGAGAACGCGGCATCAGTTTACTGTCGGGGATTTGTCGCGCCGCACCGCATCCAGTGTAGACAGCATTATGATTATAATGGGTTCATTGTATTTTGTCGCGTCGCGCCGCACCGCTCCCATCCAGTGCAGACATGGTGAGAGCCACGCAGATGCACGTGAACAGTAATTTCTGTTCACTTCTGCGTCTATTTGTGCCTGAAATACTGTGCTCTGTAAGTATCCTTGTAAACACAGTTGCTTATGGCTTAGATGAAGGTAAACAACTGAGAAAGAAAATGGATGTGTAACAGTATATTGGTTTACAGCAGTTTAATGTTCCTGAGGCTTTCGGTGTTATGAATGTTAATCAAACAAAACACAAAGAAAAATCACTTTTGTAGCTTTAACACAGATTTTTAAGATTTAATTTATACAGTGAAGACTATGCAGTGTTATTTTACATTTGATTATTCAATTTCTGTACCTGAATACTGTTAAAGGCTTACCTGAAAAATATAAAGCACTGCTTATTTCATTTGTATCCTTGTTCTGTTATATTTATCTATGCTTGTAATTTGTTTATTTCCTATGCTGATTTACTCGCCTACAAAAAAATTTTTTCCCCAAATAAACTATTCAAGTCATGTGGTGATTTTTTTTCATTTCGCAAAATATATTGCATAAAAATAAAATATCGCAATATGAGTTTTTTTCCAATGTCGTGCAGCCCTAATGGAGGGGGTATTGTTTTATGACTAGTGCTGGAATGGCACTCTGTGAGTAGGCCTACTTGTCAAACAGGAGATTTCCTCTCACCCGCAGAGTGTCCACGGCACATGCCGCCTCCTTAAAGAACAAGGACACTTGGCCTATTAAATGTATTAGGTTTGATTTCTTTACAAAGATGGAAGAAAAATTATATTATGAACCCAAAAGCTACCTGGTTTCCAACTAGGGCTGAACGATTAATTGCATTTGCGATAATATCACGCGATAGGTAAAAAAACGCAATTTTTCATCGCAGAGCTGAATATGACACTCGGTCACGTGACACGCGAGAATAATAGGTGTGTTGATCGGTATATGACATCAAAGTACGGCGAGAGAAAGCATGGAACTTCACCTGGTCTCTCTTTATCTCTCCAGTACTTTGAGACACACACCCATCGTTCTAAGCAGCACTGCCTTCCAAGTCGAGCGCGGGCCATCAGCAGAAAAAGAAAAGAAATAAAACGGTAAACAGCCAAAGTACGTAACTTAGAATGAGAGATGTAACGGTTTGTGAAAGCGAAGAGAAAATATTTTTTTTATAGGTTTAAAGGGGGGCGCGACCAAAAAAAGTTTGAGAAACAGTGGTCTAAAGTTAACAGACAGTTTTTAAAAAGTGCAGTCCACATGTTTACATGTTTATTAGTGTCTTTGAATGACCTAGAAGTGTGGTAAAGCAACGGATTTGTTTTTATAGTTTGCAATCTACTTTAATTTGTGTGATTTTTTACTGACTTTCATATTAATGTTTACTCCAGGCTTATTTGTCTGTGCTTTATGTTGTCATAATTATTACATTCTTACAAGGTTGGAAGTTCAACAAATAAGTCAATATACTGTGATTGTAGCTGTTAAATAAGAATGTTATTCATATCAATTTATTCATCACCTAATTTCATTGTAACATATAGGCCTTGCCTACAGAAAAGAACATTTGTTTAATCTATCTAATAGTGTGTTGGTCATACTATAAAATAGGGATGGGAAGATTCCCAGATTCGCTCGGTGCATCGGTTTAAAAAGTGTGCATCGGCTACAAGTTGTCATTTATATCGCGATGCATCTTTTCAAACATATTTGCATCAGTAAACATACATTTATTTATATATATTTACTAGTGGATGCGCTATACTTTTATTTAGAAAGTGTCCAATAATCTGTGACCAATATTTTATGTGTAGATTGATTTCTCCTCTCGAAACGGTTTCTCAAGCGCGTGCTCTCATCACCACTGCTGCGGCACGAATATTACACATCACAAAACCATGGAGACTCGAGGAAAAACTGGGATTAAAGTCCAAAACCTGACTTGAAATAACCTAACAAATCAATCGGGGCTAAAGCGGTTCCATTAACGACAAATTAAATTCACATTCCCTCACTAATTTGTGCACGCTTATTCTTAAGCAGACCTTAATGTCGATCATGGATCAAATCGATCCACCGAATATATCTGTGCTGTTTGAGACATTGTGTTTTCCTCAGTGCTTAACTGACATGTCACAGGTATATGTTTCCTCTGTAAATGTTAGAAAGTCATGCAAACATATCCATTTTGCTGTCAGGAGTGGGTGAGGCTGACGCGCACTTAACAGACAGAGCGCAATCGAATAGGAGCGCAATAATTCCAAGTAAAATACCAATTTTGCTAAAATAAAATTTTGGGGACATAAAATGTGTCTTTTGTAGAATTCTAAACCTACATATAAAGTGTATTTTTATGATAGCAGTAACTGTAAATGGACTATTGTAAAAGGTAAATCAAATGTAAGCTAGTTCAGTACTAATTACTAAGCTCAAATGAGTTAATGTGCATTTCTTATAGCAGTTAAATGTAGTAATTTTCTTTGTTTTCATTTTTAATTGTGGTTTTAACTTTTAATTTAGTGTTTTAAATGCTTTATTGCTTTAAAGAGCTATTTTAGATTGTAATGTTCTAATGTTCTGCTATCTGTTCTGCAAACTATAAAAGGTACAGCTGTAATAAAACCAGAGAGAAAGGCTGCATGGGTAGAAACTGTAAAAAAAAATTAAAGTCAAATAATAGTATGTGAGACAGTGGTAATATCATTATGTTCCTATTGGTCCGTAGAGGAGCTTAGCTTAGCCTGGCAGTTAGCCTGCTTTAGACCAGGTTAGTTTCCCAGCATAAGTTGCCACAGTGACTAAGCTTGACCTAGACCCATATTAAATTTGCTTTATGGAACCAAATCAACACAATAAATCAGACTAACTGAAATAAACCTGGCTTATTTGGTTAACTTGTTTTTAGACCCGGCCTCGAGGCATTAAATGTGATCATATTTTCTCCATTGCATCGAATTGCATTGTGTTGAATCGAATCGAAAACGGATCGCACTGCATCGTAACAGGGGTAAATCATATTGCATTGCATCGGTAGCTGCTTCATATGCATCTTTAATGTATCATATCCTTGGCTATACATCGAGATGGGTATCGTATAAGCCTTGAGTCATGAGATGCACATCCCTACTATACAATGATTTATAGCTTGTCTTTGTTGAATAATACAGAACATAAAGAGCTTTAAAAATAATTGCATATAAAACCGCAAAATTGGTTAAAAAAAAACAAAAAAAACAATCGCAATTAGATTATTTTCCAAAATAGTTCAGCCCTACTTCCAGCGTCTCTTCAAAACTAACATAGGCTGACCAAAGATCAACCCACTCAGTGACATGTTAAAAAAGAGGTTTTAGTTTACACGTCACTCAAGACAAAATGCTGACACAACACACTGATAGAAAAGCAAATATACAGCAGTGCCCAGTCATGTCATTAATAGATTCAAATCAAATTGATTTGAAAGAAACATGTGACTTACTTGTCTAGAAAGTCTTTGTCCACCACAGCGCAGATGTCAAGCAGGGGGTTTCCCATCCCGAAAAGGGCATTTTGACTGCAAAAAAAGACATGTGTCCAGTTAAAACATTAGGAAAACAACAGAGTAGTCCTGACAACAGATGTAAGCATAGTTACACTAAAAGCATATGCACAGGTCCTTTGTGAATCACTTGCATGATGTGTCTTCTAAAGATAGCAGGGACATTTCTTTGACCAAGCAGACTATTTTCAGAATTTTCAACAAAAATTCAAAAAATGTGCATCAAAAACTCAAGCAACTCAAGCATTTTTTGTCTTGAGGGACTTTTCATAACTGAAATTCAGCATAAACATAGAAGATCCATTCGAGCATAAACTACAGCACATTACACAATTTGAAATACGTAAGCATTGCTTTTTAATGAAATCCATGATGAGCTACAAGCTAGATATTAGATATCAGATACAGAAACACTCAGTATTTGTTTAGCCAGACACAAATAGTTTTCAAGCAGAAAAGCATGTCATAAATGTTTCAAACGAGACAGCACTAAAACATTAAAGAAAGCCTTAGACAGTCAACATCTAACAAACCAAGCATTCAAGCACGTGGCTGAGTGACTGACCGTTCATTCACCCTGGATCAGACATGTGTGGTGGAGAACCTATAAGATTAAAACTTTGCCTCTAATCCATTGCTGACAGATGTGATAAAATTACTCATTTTGCAAAGAGTAATGATAAAAGTCTTCATGTTTTTCCATAATGTATTATTCTCTATTATTAATGTAAACAAATAAGGCCGCACTTCCAAAAACGACAAGGAATGAAACACAAAGCAGGCAACTAAATTTGTCTAAATGATCATTTGCACTCCTACATTCAAAGAAAGACAATTGTTTAGTGTAAGTTATGAGAAACGTGTGAATAAGCACAGATGTGTCAGTGTGGGAGTTTGTGAAGCTTGTGGTGCTCTAAAACAGATGTTTAGGGGATGCTGTTCAATGCATAAAGAAATATATAAATATCATTTCTGTAGTGACTAAAACAATTTCTGTACAACTAAAAGTAAAAAAAAAACAGCCATCTCAGAAACATGGTAAATAAGCAAACTATCCAGAAAACAATATAGCAGCATCACATCTTGTGAGCTTCCATTATCCAAAACATCACCAAATTCTCTTAAAACGACATGCTATTTGAGTTAGAAAAACTGTTTCTCTTTACATTGTGGAGTGCCAAAATTATAAAACTTATAAAATTCCTTAAATAGTTGAATAGGTGTCTGACGATTCAGTTTAGCCCTACCTGGCTGTAGGCATGAGGATGGCTTGAGGTGATGCTCTCTGGAGTTTACTGACAGCGGTCTGCAATGTTAGTACTCAAAAGTAGACAGATTGGTTGACTAACAGGAGGGGCGTTTACTGTTTAGCCCCGCCCCCTTAGTTACTGTTGCTAACTCAGACAAACAAACAGAGATGCTAACTCTCTTATAACGACAGCTGTCAGTCTGAAAACCTTGTCCCACGTGTTTTTGCACAATTTTGAACACAAATGGCCACATTCACGTGAGTTAAATATTCATGGAGGGATATATAAAATATTTTAAAATAAATACGGTGGGTAACTCGAAGCAAAGTCCCTTTAAGGATATTCTATAGTCTTTGCTCGAAGGGAGGGTTTACAGATCACAATGCAAACAGAGAATCCTCGTACGTCATCATGATCGCTGCATGACACCATCCCGGTGTTGTGCCCAATTTTTACTCCCTGCCAGATTATTACCCCCCTCGTTGAAATCGCTACCTGATTGCCTAATCCTAACCCCTCCCCCACACCTAACCCTAAACCTACCAATACTAGGGGGGTAGTAATCTGGCGGGGGTTAGAATTGGACACAACACCGGATCAACACTGTTCATGTATTGCAGGGTACGATTAAATTAATGTACATTTAACCAGTTTAAAGGGTTAGTTCACCCAAAAGGAAAATTCTGTCATTAATTACTCACCTCATGTCGTTCCAAACCCGTAAAAGCTTTGTTCGTCTTCGGAACACAATTTACGATATTTTGGATGAACTCTGAGGGCTCTCTTACCCTCCCATAGACAGCAAGGTAACTACCATGTCCAAGGTCCAGAAAAGTACCAAGATGATCGACAAAGTAGTCCGTGTTACATCAGTGGTTCAACTGTAAAGTTACGAAGCTACAAGAATAAATTTTTTGCGCAAAGAAAAGAAAAATAACGACTTTATTCCACATTTTCGTCTCTACTGCGTATCATGACGCCGCCACACGCTCGCGTCATGATACTGTCGTGAACGCGCGTCCACAAGTGACGCAGTAGAGACGAAAATGTGGAATAAAGTCGTTATTTTTCTTTTCTTTGTTACTTTTCTTTTGTTTCTTTTCTGGACCTTGAACGTGGTAGTTACAGTACCTTGCTGTCTATGGGAGGGTCAGAGAGCCATCATATTTCATCAAAAATATCTTAAAATATGTTCCGAAGATGAACGAAGGTCTTAAAAGTTTGGAACAACATGAGGGTGAATAAATAATAACAGAATTTTCATTTTTGGGGTGAACGAACCCTTTAATATGGAGGCACTGAAGATCTTCGTTTATGTGATTTTGACCTAATGTTACACTGTACATGAAGTGTGAGAACAGTTCGCTATTTAGGTTTGTAATAGCATGGACTCAATAACTTTAACGTTAGCTAGTTTTAGCCAGAGATACTTTGCTGAAGCACATGATGGCATTAATGTTCTGCTTGAGCAGATGAAAATTGTAACTTATTGAGTGTATGACAACCAGAAAATTAACGTTTTCATCTTAAATGTGATTGGGGTTGAATGCTTAGGGAAGTTTTGCTCTGTTTTGGTTGGATTTAGAAAATTTAATAAAATAAATTACATTGCCTATCCTCTCAGGATACCTGGAATCAGTGTTACAAGTACCACAAGCACATCGTTGTTCCATTTTTGTAGCATAAACACCATCAAACCAATGAGCGCTTCGGATCTTCCATTGTTTCTCTATGGCGCTGAAACCTAAAGATGTCCGAGTTCCGCTCCCCGTGTAACTGATATTCGACTGCCATTGGCTCATCTGCGTTGGAGGGGAGGGGCTTACATATAGGTCAATAGGTTGTTTGCAATCACGTGATTCTGATGACGCGCGAAATGCAGCTGGAGGGCAGTAAGTGATTTTTCACCATAGAAATCACTAGCAGAAACTCTAAATGCTTGTGTTTTGCGTTGTTTATAGATGCTCAAATCGGACAAACCGAGAAACCACAAGGAGTTTTTATCGTGTACAAAAATTCAAGAATTTGACTGAAAAACTCTGGAAAAAGTGGCTTGTAAACCTGCGTCTGCGGTCGGGAGGAGCGAAGCCGGATAATGCTCCTGTGTGCAGATGGTTAATATAAGATAATAATATATTAAAATATGAATAAAGAAATATAAATAGATACAGGGTGACACAGTCAGAATTCCCTGAATGCTAAAACGCCACACTAGACACGAGTAAATAGATATTGTTTGCAGTTTCACGTAATGTGAGATTGTGATAAATTGGAGTGAGTGACAGCTTTTTAGTGATTAGTGATTATATGAAAGCGCTATTTGCTCGCTTTCCAGGCTATAATCGATTCAGAATTTAAATAAAAGCTGTTTTAGGTGCTGCTAACAGGACCAACAGCCACAAACCCTGTACATGCAGCACAGTTTCAGGAGCGACATATATCCCGCATCCCTCATATAAATACGGGATTCACTTTCGAAATAGCTTGTTTACAATCAGGGTTAGTTGCTTAGCCTACATCCATCGCCTTAATGGCAGGCAAGTATTTCAATTTAGTTTAAAAATCGCTCCTCTTTATAACATATGGATCATGTCCAACATGTTGTGATTATCAATACCTTTCTCTTGTAATATCGTGGTGGTGGAAGAGAGATCCCCTCATACGATTGTAAGGTGGGTGTTTATTATTCAATAAAGCGAGATATATATATATATATATTATATATGCACATCATGCCTAACACGACCTACATTACCGACTTTCCTGTATCTCATCCGTTCTTTTTCAGTCACTCCTGAAACTTTGCTGCATGTACAGGGTTTGTGGCTGTTGGTCCTGTTAGCAGCACGTAAAACAAAACTTTTATTCAAATTCTGAATTGATTATAGCCTGCCTAGAAAGCGAACAAATAGCGCTTCCATATAATCACTAAAAAGCTGTCACTCACTTCAATTGATCGCAACCTCACGATGTTCCTTTATAATCAGTGAAGCTCTCTGAACTGCAAATAATATCTTATTTACACCGTGTCTGTGTGGCGTTTAGCACTGAGTGAATTCTGACTGTCACAATGCGTGCGTGAGGTGGCAGCCCAATCTATTTATATCTTTATAAATATCTTAATATATTATTATATCCTATAATAACCATTTACACGCATGAGCATTATTATCACACGAGCTTCGCTCCTCCCGACCGCAGACACAGGTTTACAAGCCACTTTTTCCTGCGTTTTTCAATCAATTTCTTGACTTTTCCCCACTTATGAACAACACATTTTCGTACACGATAAAAGCTCCTTGTGGTTTCTCGGTTTGGCCAATTTAAGCATCCATAAACAACGCAAAACACTGGCATTTTGAGTGTCTGCTAGTGATTCCTATGGAGAGAGAAATCACTTCCTGCCCTCCAGCTGCATTGTGGCGCCAAATGTGATAATTAAACCTAATTGTACATTTTACACATAAATATTGCATTTGACACCCAATATGCAAGTACAAACAATAATGAGCAATATCCAGCTGTGACCTAACCGTTTTCTTACATGACACTAGTAACGTTACATACATACACACTAGTATCATCTATTCTCAATAGCCATTAGCCAAATAACTACCGTACATTAGTCATAGCTGATATTTCGTAATGACAGCGCTGTTAAAGCCACCGCATATCTGGAAAGACGGGTGTCAATAGGTTTGGGACAGAAATCCCCGCAGGAAAGTGACCTAACGTTACACAACTTGCAACCAACATTTGTGCATTGAGCATAAACTAAACGAACAACTATATTATGTGTTCAAGCATTTTTTTTAAATGCATGCATGTTCCTTATTGTTGTGACAGTGTACAGCAGGAAGACTTTTTTGCAGCAGAGCCCGACTGCATAACAAAAGACACGTGGAGCCGGAGGGACGCACGCCAGTGGTCGATATAAAACACTTAAGGACGGTTTGGACAAAAGTATTCATCATACGTACACAACAACACGAACAACACTCGACTATGAATAATTAAAGGGATTGTGGAACGCTTTGGATATTGTTCACTCATAAAAATGTCCCATGATCACGAGTTTGCGGTTTATGCTTTGCAGCAAAACCGAACTGATTCATCGGCATTGCTCTATAATGGGAAAATGCCCGATACATTCCTGTCCAATGCAACGACAATGTGGTTTTAAGAGAAAGCACTGAATTGACAGCACATGGACTTTAAGTGACACGCAGACTAGACCTCTGACCCAAAAGTGCTCGCAAACAAACCGCCCAGTGTTCAATAAAATACCAAACACACGTTTTGACTCTGTCATTCTACGCTGTTCAACCGATGCTTGTGTTTGCTGTACCTGAGCTTTTTTTCCTCGAGTTTAATCCTTTTGGCTTTAGGTTCATCGGACGCCATGCTGTAGCGTGATAGTGCTCTATCAAATATTTTCCAGGCACCTTGTCGAGCGAATGAAGCATCTGGAGGCGCGGTTGGCGGATAGTTCTTTTGAATCGAATCTTTTCACTGAATCGATTCACAAAACCGTTCGGAACTGTTCCTTCACGAACCGGACTGAAACGGTCCGAGCTGTTCTCACAGACCCATTTGAACTGAGAATCATCTCTCTCGAATTTATCCGTTTCGTAATGAGTCGAGAACCGATGAATGAGCTGCTAATAAAAGCATTCGATTCTCTGTTCAGTGAGTCAGTAAATAACACGAGTGAACCGAAGATTTGACTAACAGGGTGAAAGTTACTTTAACAGCCAAATAGCAAAATTGCTACAAATAACCTACTGCAATTGTATGGCTTTGTAAATAACCCCCCATTTTAATAAACTTTAATCAATCCTCAGTAAACTTTAATCTTACAGGCCAGGGACCACGTGATAATATTAATAGTGAATCTGTTCATTTGATTGTTCTTTGAAAAGAGTTGTTCAAAAGAACCGACTCGAGGAAATGATTCTAGCCGTGGAGAGTAAACTCTACCACAGACACATAGCTGCCCCTGTGTATTGCCCGAACAAAAAGTACATTTCCAAGGTAATATAAACTTAAATAAACATATGCTTTGTAGAGGTATCGTTGAACGTCTTTGATCTTAAGCTTTTTTCACAAGGAGTGAGTGTTTGTGTTTTAAATCTACTTTAACATAAATTCGCGACAGGCTTAGATTCGAACGCATGAACATCTGCCACATTTGCAAGCGGGGATACTGCCTGAAAACATTAAGCAAGACAGCTGTCTACAGGTCAAATGTATTTAGAAATAAGTTTAGATATGTGTAGTTATGAACAACCGACTGTCTGTATTTGTTCGACTGAATATTATTGTCTCAAATAATCGGTAGACGCAGGATATCCTGTAACTCTTCCTCCAGGAAACATAACTTTTCTGCTTTTGCTTTTAGTATTTTCTGAGGGATTAATGATTTAATTAGCTATCACCCTGTCCTGCATTGCCTTTGAAATTATAGTAATATATATGTTACAAGTTTGTTTGCGACCAGTTGGGATAGATTTGAAAGAAATTTAGGTTGTGAAGTTTTAATTTACTGTTATAGGATAATACAGTTGTTTGCACAGAGCTCAGCACCTGAAATGTAGCTTTATAAAGTGCACAATGAACAGCATTTAGATCTAACCCCTGGTCACTATATTGTTATTTATTTTTATTTTTTAATTGATTATATGGGGATAAACTGATCAAGTAGGGATAAATGTGTAATCTCTTTTAAAGCCACTATCCTAATTACTGTAAGTAATTAGAATATTGCTTTATTTCTTATACAGAGGATTTAATTTGGATAGTGACTTTAAAGCAGATTACAAAGACATGGCTTTAAAAAAAAAATGAATGTGAACATTAAGTTAATTTGTGGGTGAGCTTACCTCAAAGTTCTCCTAGTTCATTTTGATTATTCATTTAAAGTACTATCCCGACAACCCTTTTTTAAATGATATTTTTATAACCAGAGTTAAAAAGTAAAAAACTTTGAATGTTCTAGGCATGTTTCTCTCCAAACACTGGAATAACATACGTAGTAGCATCGTGACTCCCGTTCTCATTGTCCCATTTTCATCCTGTTGAAATTCCAGCCCTCATCATGATTCACAGCGTGTTTCTGATTAGCAATGCTGGCGATTTATTCCTGGAGAAACACTGGAAGAGTGTCATAAGCCGCTCCATCTGCGATTATTTTTTCGAAGCACGGGAGAAGGCAGTGGAACCTGACAATGTGCCTCCTGTCATCCGCACCCCTCATCACTATCTCATAAACATCTACCGTGAGAAGATCTTCTTTGTTTCTGTCATCCAAACAGAAGTGCCTCCACTCTTTGTAATAGAATTTCTGCATCGAGTCGCAGAGACATTTCAGGTATCAATAACCCACTGACGGTGTGGCGTAGAAAATATATGCTAACATACACCACGGTCAAAAGTTTCAGTAAGAATTTAAGAAATGAATGTTTTTATTCAGCAAACTTGGTGTATGTTTTATTGTAGATGCCTTGTATAGAATGTGTGCTGCTGAATAATATGGTGTTTTACAATCATTTATCTAGGACTATTTTGGAGAATGTTCTGAGACCACTATCAAGGACAATGTGGTCATAGTCTATGAGCTCTTGGAGGAAATGTTGGATAACGGCTTCCCCCTCGCTACAGAATCCAACATCTTGAAAGAACTCATCAGACCTCCCACAATCCTGCGGTCGATGGTCAACACCATCACAGGTAAAACACCTCATTCCTGAGTATTTTCTTCATGGCTATGTGATGTTGAGAATCGAACTGATTCATAATCCTCAGGCAGTAGTAATGTTGGCGAAACACTCCCTACTGGTCAGCTCTCCACTATCCCATGGAGAAGAGCAGGTGTGAAATATACCAATAATGAGGCTTACTTTGATGTGGTGGAAGAAATCGATGCCATCTTGGATAAGTCTGGTAAGACTGTTGTTGGTACTTTGATTTCACAAGTAGTGATTTCATAATACTACTGAAGGTATGTATTTCCTTTCAAGATTAGTATTGGTGTTCTCGTCTGTTTCAGGAACTACAGTCTTTGCAGAAATCCAGGGAGTTATTGATGCTTGTGTCAAGCTTTCTGGAATGCCAGACCTTACTCTCTCATTTATGGTGAGAGCACTTAATCATATTCATCTCTCGCTCTTTTTCTTTTTTGGATACATTATATTTTTTGTGCCATCAACTGTATTTAAAATTGTAATGAAACCAAACTAGCGACAGGGTGGAGAATTGAATCTATCCATTGGTTGTTAAATATATTTTGAGATGTGGCCTTTGCACATTTTAAACAACATTTCTCCAATATTGTGCATGCTGCTTTTATGATCTCATATTAATCAAGGGCATATGTGTAGCTTTAAAAATTCCTGTTTTCAGCAAAACATTTTTAACACAACTGTATGTTCTTCATCCACAGAACCCCAGGCTCCTGGACGACGTGAGTTTTCATCCGTGCGTCCGTTATAAGAGATGGGAAAGTGAAAGAGTTATCTCCTTCATTCCCCCCGATGGAAACTTTCAGCTCATGTCGTATCACATCAGCGCGCAGAAGTAAGCAGAGTGTTGATCTGAAGCAAATAGTTAAGCAATAAACCTAAAACATGTATTAAAGATATTTAGATATTGCAGATTAAAAGTTTTTTACCTGTTTTTGCAGCCTTGTAGCAATCCCGGTATATGTGAAGCAGAACATCAGTTTCTTTGAGACTGGATCTTCAGGAAGACTGGACATCACTGTGGGTCCTAAGCAGACCATGGGAAAGACTTTGGAGTGTTTGGTAGTGACCGTCCACATGCCCAAAGTGGTTCTCAGTGCCAACCTCAGTGCAACTCAGGGAACCTACAACTATGACCCCGTCACGAAGGTCAAATGCAATTCCATTTCCATTGATTTATTGCAGTTGTGTTATTTTAGCAATGTCACAGCTGATGATCATTTTAAACACTATTTTTGGCTAATTGTTCTGACTGTTGTCTTGTAGATTTTGGTGTGGGATATAGGGAAACTTAACCCCCAGAAGCTTCCCAATCTGAAAGGAGGCCTAAGTCTGCAGTCTGGAGCTCCTAAACCAGAGGAGAACCCAAGTCTGAACATTGACCTGAAAATCCAGCAGTTAGCCATCTCAGGTGGGCTAGGGTCCTTTATCAGCTTTGGTTGTTATTCATTGCCAGCAAGACCTTGTGATAAAGCACTGTTGATGATCATATGATCCAATGAGCATTGAGAATGCAATGAGAATGATATTGAAAGAAATCTGATCTTTTGTAGAGAGGGTGTTCACACGGTCAGTGTCACAAATTTGCTTATTTGAACAATGACTTAGAAATAGCATTCCTTAAGTTTTGGTGCAAAATCCTAAAAACAAAAATCCTATTTTCATGTAAAGTGCCTGTTTTAAAATGTGTTATATAAATACAGTTATGCTTACTTCACTCTCTCTTCTGCTTCACAGGACTGAAAGTCAATCGTCTAGACGTGTACGGAGAGAAATATAAGCCATTCAAGGGTGTGAAATATGTGAGCAAAGCTGGGAAGTTCCAGGTCAGGACATGAGGCCAGCTGCAGAGTATCACAAGGATATGCCAAAAGTTTATTAGAGGTGCCATTTTCTAAGTGACAAATCATACAGGATTGCAACCTTGTGCACAATCTCCCTTATTTTTTAAAACATGGCAGTTAACATTTGTTATTGTAATATTTATCTTTCTTGTTTTGTGGGAAGTTACTGGCAATTTGCAAGAAGTGAAAATCTTTCCACTGGAGAGCATTTGCTTTGGGAATCTTTCACTTCATATCAACAACATTCCATTAATGTATTAAAACTGTATTATGTTAGATTTAAGGTACGGTAAATCTTTGCAAGAAAAACACATTACATTAATCACAGTACTGCTCTAGTCTTTGATATTGTCACAAAACAATACTTGAGAGTCTCTGCACATATTCACAGGCCTTATATTTTCATTTAAATTTATTTGCCAGTTCAGTGGCCTTTGAATGAAAAAAAATATATATATTTTGAGGAGGCCTCACACACTCAAATGGCCGTACTTTAAAAGAACAGTCATGCTTATAGCAGGACATATTTACAAGGATGCAATCTACTACACAAGCACATCACTGCTCAGAGGTGAATAGAAGCTGTATCTGCTTGAGAGACAATTTACACTTGAAGTAGTTTGCCACATACAAGCACTATGGAGCCATTATGAGCTCAAGTGATAAAATCAGTTCTGTTGCACTGACCTGCAGTGATACACTTAGGGTTTCAAAGGGGTGGAAATTTTTCCGTAAATTTCCAGAAACTTTCCAAAACTCCCTGGAATATTCCAAAAATGCTGGAATATTTCCGAACTTTTCTGGAAATGTTCCACCTTTTTGCAACCCTATACGATAGATATGCAGGTCTGCCACCTTAATGAAGCTTTGAGGATTTGCCCACAAGGACACACAATTGCATTATTTTGTAAAATATCAAGGGAACTGCATAACTGCATTTTAAGATATGTATTTAAACCAAAAGCCTTCAGATTTATAAAGTTTAGAACAAAATGAGGTCTTTTTTGTGTGTATCCACTTCTGACTAATACCTGTTTATTATAGCTTCACTTGAATATGTTTGACAAAATTAGAAAGTAACTTGTCCCTTTATTTACATATTTGGCGAATGAAGTTTCCAAACAAAACACCTTAACATAATTTTTTTTATTAATCTGAGGCACATAAGATGTTTTTTCTATGTGACACTGAAAAAGTCAACATTAATGTCGTATATACATTCAAAAGCAGTAATTCCACCATTTCTAAATGTCATCAGAACCCACAACATGCTATTACACATACAAATACAGCCCTGTAAACTTTCACAACGAGGCACTATATTGGGGGCTGAAAAGGTACTCTTTAAAATGTATATGTTGTAGATAAGAGTTTTTAAGTGAATGCAAGGCAGTGAAGCATCATGATAGTGTTCTTGTAGCTGTACAGAGAATTCAGAGTGCATCTTCAGCTAATAATTGTGATGCTTGTGCTACTGAGTTTTTCATAGTGTGACTGCACAATGTGATTCTATATTGTAAATTTACTGTCCTTAAAACGGTAGATCACACAAAAACTAAAAATCTGCAGTTTACTGACCCTCATGTCCATCCAAACATGTACACAAAAGAAGATATTTTGAAAAATATCTCAGTTTTTTTCCATACATTGAAAGTCAGTGGGGTCCCAAACAACATGTTTTGGACCCCATGAACTTTCATTGCATAGACAAAAACATTTTCAGTTTTAGAACAACATGAGGGTGTTGATAGACTTTTCATTTTTGGGTAAACTGCATCTCCAAACTCAAAGGTATCGCATATAAACAAGCCACCTGGGTCTTGTTACCCATTCTATTTAAATGGGTAAAAACATTAAGACAGTTCCATCATCAATATTCTACAATTGCAAACAGTCACACAGAGAAACGTCAGAATTACAGCCGGAAACTGTAAAAAGATTGAGCTAAGAGAGAACAGTTCAACTGTTGTGAGGATTGTGCTTTTCTTTTAACAAATTTAAATAATCATTCACTCTCTCACAAACTTAAGTGTGAATGAAGTATAAAGAATTTCAGTGTTAACTATCCAAGCTTTCGCATGTCTGTGTAGATTTACATGATAGATGTGTTTTTTTGAAAGCTAATGGATATTAAGTGTAAAAAAACCTAAATCTTTGGCATCAACCATGCCATGCAAAATACATCTCTGTAATGGCACGACCCATCAAAAAAGGCATTATCATATTTAATAAATAGCTAAGCAAAAGTTCATTATAAATATGAGCAAAGAACAGTTAATTATAGTGAATTATATCTCAAAAACAACCAGCCATAAGGTTTTTGAATAGCAAAGTAAAACTTACAACTTTGTACAGGGACGCGGGAAGTAGGGGTGCTGAGGGGGCTGCAGCACCCCCGTTTTCACATGGTTGCAAATGCAACGCCAAGTTTGTTCATTTAAATTTATTCAGTTAATAATTCAATTAATAATTTATTTGTAATTATCTCTGAAATGTAAATTGTAAGTGGGCCATAATAAACCCATGTTTATCTTTATAAACATGATTAATTTTACTTGTGATGTTTTCTATATGGGATGATTAGCCTAATCCTCATGAACACGTGATGCTGGCGCGTGGTATCAGACATGAACTGTACAGAATGCGAACAAGATTAACTTTAATACAGGGAGATAATGGCACAAAAGCGAATTTCAGATTTTTTTTAAATGCCCATCCCAGAAAAAACTTTCCAAAATCGGCATCCAAACAACACCAGCCCCAGCAACAGAGCACCAAAGTAAATGAACCAAGCCCCCCCCCCCCCCCCCCCTCACCCAACACGGACACACACAGCACCCCCAACTGAAAACATCTTCCCGCACCCCTGACTTTGTATGTGTTGTATATTTGCGACTAAAAAGTGATCTGGTAATGTTTCCGATGAAATGTAAGAAATATATACATTTTCAATAAGAAAATTTAATTGTCAAAAACTAATTTAAAGTGAATTTCATCATGAACTCCAACATTGTTCGAGAGAGGCATCATGCCATTTTTCTCCAATACAAAATAGAAAACTTCTTCATGCAAAAAAAATATATATATACGTGGAATTTGGAAACCCAACATACCAAAAATATATATTTAAAAATTTGCTTCCTGTATACTCCTAAACTATACCCCAGTAGTGTGAAATAAAGGTAACGACAGCGAACTTTCAGGACAAAAATAGCCTCCGTAAGGAGCAGCGGAGGTGTAGCAAGTACCCATACCAGCAAGTAAATAAAAAGAAGTAATACCAATCACCCCGAAACTTGAGCCGAACACTGATGTTCAAAAGTTTAAGAATCAGACAGGGTGCTTTCTCTCCACCTGCCACCCCTTATCAGATCTCACAACGTTTGAAAAGGCAAGAATGCAAATTGCTAATGGAAATCAACTAGTCCTCAGTTTACTGGTACCAGGGGGTCTTTCGGACCCAGCGAAGAGTGAACCCTGCGTCTGTGCGGATCTTGATAGAGGCAGCTTCTGCTTCTCTGACCGTCTCCTTCACGGACTGCATGAGGTTCTGCGCGTTGTGCACAAGCATCTCGGTGGCCTAAGGACCAAACACAATCATTTGAATTCCAATCCAATCCAATAAATCCTTCATTAAAGATGTGCCTTGTGTCCTCACCTGCTCAGATTCTTCCTCACTGATGTTTGTACGTCCCAGCATAGTGGCCTTTACCGTGGACAGGATCTTCAGCTGAGTGCTAATAGTTGGGATACGCTCACAAACCTGGAATAAACATTCCAGAGTTCACAGAGGAGAAATGTACTTGATCAGCAAGACGATTTGCAAATCAGTTCTCTACTACTACTGATATTGATACTGTGCCACTGACCTGCAAGAGGTTTGTGCGAATCCGTTTGTCGGTGCATTGCTTGGCTACCTCTTTAGCCAGCCGTGTGACCTCATCGGAGGCCTTGGCGATGTCCTTAGCGCACTGAATGAGGGCACGTTTATTCCCACTGCCTCCACGCACTAGACGAGACATCTCTGCCATGAGCAGGGCCATGCGCTTAGCCGCTCCAATGATGTCATTACCCTAAGAGGAAAAAAGCCCATGTGGACATAGCATGAGGGTTTGATTACTTTTGGCAAACACAGGTGAAATCTAAAATAACTACAAACTGTTCCTATAGAGCGGTTGCTGTTCATGTAGATCATTTTTGCCTGTTATTAATCTGTGATTGATGATGAGCTCTATGTATCTAACTTCTATCTAACATTTTAAAATGTCACAAAGACAAACAAATAGTGTTTAGAATCATGTCATTTTCATCCAGTGCACATCAGTCATGCCTTATTGAAATTAGTATAGGTTTATCATGTCTTCTGAAGCCACACGAAGCCGCTGAATCACATTTGTAGGACAAAATATGAGAAACAATTACATGTGAACAAGACATTTTTCTGTGCACACGGAAAAGCATCTTTATGCTTGCTGCTGTTTTGTAAATATACTTTTCCGGTGTGGGTGCAAAAGTTTCCCATCATGAACGTTTTTTTGTTTGCACATTTAAGTTTCTCGCACATGTGGGAAAGTATGGAAGCTCATTTCCGCCACGAAAAAAAAATGTTACATCTCACGATTTTGACTTTTTCTCTGAATTCTGAGTTTAGATCTCTTGTTTCACTACATAATTTAAAAAAAAAAAAAAGGTAATTGCAACTTTTTATCTACAATCTGAACAAGTTTCTCCTTGCAATGTTGAGGTTATATCTCAAAATTCTGAGTTTATATCTTCATAATTGTTCCTTGGTGAATAAGACCTTCTTATTAAATGATTTTTACTCATCTCACAACTTGGATTTTATGTTTATCATGGAATCCTGGATAAATGGTGGTGATCTAAACCTTTTCTGATCTGATCCCTGCTGACGTAAATTTTTTAACTCTCTCGTCCGAGGGACGCGGGGGTGGATTAGTAACAATTTTGAAGAACTTCTCTCTCTGCAACGTGTCGATGGTCCCTAACGGCCTCTTTTCCAGCCTTTGAAGATCAGTTAGCACTGAGACTGGAATGGTCCTGTAGTCTAAGGGTTTTACCCATCATACCACGCTACTAAGGATTTATACCGGTTTCCGAAATGGATGCAAATATGCCACAAATACGATTCGCTTCTATTGGTGGGCGACTGTAAGATCATGTCTGCTGCGTTCTAACCCCTATACGTGACTTTCTGAATCTCATTGGACGCTTTTAATGCGGTCCCAGTGGTCAAGTCTCTATCGTATTCAGGACATAAGTTGGATCTTGTACTCTAATGGGCTTGAGGAGACTGAGAGTATGCTCTCAGATTGTATGACTCGGACCATAAGCCTGATTATTCTCATGTTTCAATTTTTTGTGCTTTGCGGACTGTTGCGCACAGTTGCACTGGGATCAACCATATCTGACTTGGACGCTGATCAATCTTCGCCTCGGAATTCTGCCTGGCTCAAGGTTGCAAATGCGACTGCCCCCCTTAATCCTCATAAACACAAACCAAAATCGGATCTGTGGCAAAACTCTGATACCTGTCTTCTAAGACAAAACTGTAGAAAGGCAGAATGTAAATGGAAGAAGGACAGGCTGCATATCTCTCTTCAAATGTTTAGACTCTCTTACATCTTACCAGACTGCAGCTAAGTCTGCGAAAGCTGCATACTTTTCTAATTTAATTGAAACGAATCATTCTAAACCTAAGGTTTTGTTTTCAGTTATTCAATCTGTTACAAATCCTTCAGTTAACACCTTGCCTGTTGCCTCTGATGCTCTCTGTGAAAGCTTCTTGAGATATTTTAGTGACAAAATTATTAACTTAAGGCTTAGCGTCTGCCCCACTTTAACTTTAACTGTCTCTCCAATTATGTCATCTCCCTCTGCATTTTTGGATGTATTTGAACCTGTCAACCTCCAGGAATTGAAGCAAGTGATTGACAAGCTTAAACCTTCATTCTGTTCTAGCGATATCATTCCCCCGAGATTTTTAAAATTAATTATCGATTTGATTGGGCCAGATTTAGTGTCTCTTATTAATCAGTGTCTCCAAACTGGCTCTGTTCCTGCCAACCTTAAAGTTGCTACGGTCACTCCTCTGCTCAAGAAGCCTTCACTGGATCCTTCTGTCCTAAAAAAAATGTTGGCCTATTTCTGTTTTACCTTTCATTTCAAAAGTTTTGGAGAAAATTGTGCTGAATCAACTTCAACATTTTCTGACCAGTAATTGTATTTATGAGGTTTTTCAATCTGGTTTTAAGTCTGCTCACAGCACTGAGTCTGCCCTTTTGAGAGTGTTAAATGATATTTACCTCTCTTGAACTTCATAATTGCAAGAAAAAAGTTTGTAAGATTATACGATAAAAAATTACACCTTTTTCATTTTTTTTTATTTTTTATCTGTGACAGAAATCAGTTTCCATAGTTCTCCTGTGTGCACAAGAAACTCTGAGGGCATTTTTTTCTGCAAACATAACTTTTGGGGCTCCATAGAATCGAATGTATTTTCCTCCGGCTTGTTAACAATATGGTGCCCATCTAACAAATTTAGCATAATTATAAAAAAAATTTTTTTTTAAACTTGAGCAGAATTCTGCATGATCCTTTAGTGAGACAGTTATGTTTATACACAGGCATGCAACGTTTGTGTTAAAATGTAACATCCTACAATGGCTTTGACATGGTTCATTTAAATGGTTAGAAAAAGTGTGCAACAAACAAACAGGCATTTGACGACTTCAACACATGTAATTTCCGAAGTCATTGGGAAACTGTCATCCATGGCTTCACAGGTTGGCAAAAAGCAGAGTGTTTGGCAGCAGCGGTTGAGTGAATGGCTCCTCGTTCAAATCGGGGCACAGAGGCGTGACAACTATCGGAAATCAGCAGGGAAGTGACTTGTGAAGCCAGTATCAGTTTGTCCAAGAAATGCACAACAAACTTGCCATTCCAGTCGCGGTCATTGGCAACCCCAGCAGCAAAAAAACACACCGGACCCAAGTGTGAAGCAACAACAGCAGCAGCAGCAGCAGCAGCTATCTGGTTTCAGCATTCCCACAGTAATATCTGGATGCAGAAGGGATGCTGTGGCCCGCCGGGGCCGGAAAACGCAGTACCTTACTGGACCACTTGCGAGCCTCCTGGTGTAAAGACTGCGCAGCGGCCAAAATGGGCTGGTTAACTGTCTGATTGGAAGACATTAAGAGCAGCTCTGGCTCAAAATCATCCTCGTTGTCTGTGAATTCATCCTCATCGTCTATATCTACTTCCGCCTCAGCGGCCTCAAAACCCTCGTCTGTCACTTCAGGCTGGGGAGGCTGGGGAGGAAGGAGCCAGCATGGAGAAAGAAGGACAGAGTTAGTACGAGAGGCACTGCATGGAGTTTCCCAGGACGAGATGATTGTGGGAACAGCTGGGTTTAGGATAGCTGGGAGGGGCAGCATTCTGGGTCCTGCTGGGTAACGTCTGCCACAGGGTTTATAATGTCAACTGAAAATCATGTAACTGATCTATTCTCACTTAAAGTTGAGGATAGAAACTGGGTGGTTAATTTGGACAGAGAGCAAACAAGCAAAGCCCCCAACAAGATGAAATACATGATGGGTTCTCCATAAAAAGTAGCTTTGACAGATTGTGTTCCAATGAGTTTATATTTCAAATTGAATGATACTTAACCTAAAAATACTCCTAATAAATTATTTTATAGGGAGTGTCCTCAGATTTTTTCCTTAAATTGTCCTAATTTTTTTTCTTTTAACTTTTCCAATCATTCATTATTACTGAATAAAGATTTTTAAAACATTTCTTTTAGGGATGCACTATATTGGATTTTTGCCGATATGTCGATATTTTTCAAATCATTTTGGCCGATACCGTTACCAATATATATTTCCTTTTGTTTGGAATCAACACCAAGTCTCTCTTGTGCAGAAATTATAAGCAAAATATTTTAATTTTGGTAAGTTTTTAACAAAAACAATACTTAAGGGTTTTTTGGACAAGATACATGAACTTTTGAAATAACTATAAAATTTAACACTCTATATCAATCGCGATGGTCCCCCAGAAAGATGGTGTTTAACCCTAACATTTTATTTTAATATTTAACATTTGTAGATGGTCTAAAGCAAAAGAGTTGTAAAAATTCTGAAAATCTTTTAGAGTATGATTTGGTTAAAAAATAAAACATATTACACATTAATGAATAAATCCAGTATCAAACAAAAGTGTCATGTTTGTGATTTTTTTTCATGTAAGCTATAGCTTTAACATTTAAAATTCAAACATGCTCAATTTTATGACATCAATTACTCTTTATTTAATCAGAAAAAACTATTTATTTACTTGTAATAAATTAAAAGTAGGGACAACAGCGCCCCTTACAGGATTTAAAAACTCCTTACGCACAGGCGTTAGGACCTGGGGGAGGCTGTCAATGCTGCCGCTGCTGCACGTGCTAGTTTACTGTTTACTCTATCACACACCGAACGCCATTCTGTACTTGCTTTCACAGATTACATGCAGCGATCTAAACGAGTGAATCTAATCATCATTTAGGCAAAACTTTGCTTCAAGAATGAGACACAATGCTGATGTGATCTAATCGCTAGCACATGCGAGTTAATGTATTCCTCTTATATGCAAGACATATCGGCATAATTTTTCAAATCTGCGGATGTCGATATTTACATTTAAAGCCATTATTTTCCGATTCCGATATTGGTGCGATAATATCGTGCATCCCTAATTTATTTAATAGAGACTGTTCTCACAAAAAAGCTATTTATAGCTGCCAAAATAGTTAGTCATATAGACCATAATTTCCATAAACACATTTAAAAGTCTGGGGTTTAATGTTTTTTTTTTGTTTTTTTTAATGCATTTAATTTTTTTTTAATGGATCAAAATGACAGTAAAGACATTTAAATTGTTACAAAAGATTTATATTTAAAATAAACGCTGTCCTTTTGAACTTTCTATTCATAAAAGAATCCTACAATATTAAAGGGGTCATATGTTGCTGCTAAAAAGAACATTATTTTAGGTGTAGTTGGTTTTTGTTTGTAGCGTCTGGACCACCTCAAAACACACAATCTATAGTTTGTTAGCTAGATTACAAATACTTGTAACACCCAAGGACGCCCGAAACAAGACCTGGTTTCATGGTAACCCGAACATTAAACCTTGTGAATCGAGCGATTCAGCTGCATCTCCAGAAATAAGGGGGAACAAATGCCAGGGAGAGAAATGGACTGTTCCCTCTAAATTAATCATAGGAAACCTGTCCTTGATTGAAAAATATCAGTCAGCTATGTGTAAAACATTACTGTCTTGTATAGTCGTTAGTGTATGCGGTTTATGCCTGTTCTGATAGACACTAGTTAATATAACCTCACCTTATATCATATGTGGCTCTCTATGAATTCATCTTGGATGATCTAACTAGAGGGATATACATGCTGATCCCTATGCAACATATGATGTTCTAGAATATTACTAATTTGTGCTCAAAGCACCAAGCGAATTACATATGCGATATCCCATGCTCTCAGACAAAGGGTCTTAAAACTCCCCAGTATTTCCAACCTCCTGATTGGAAATTCAGCCTTTCTCATTGGACAAGCCCATCTTGTGAGGCGTGAATCTCTGCAGGCTTTAAGAGGCCACACTCCATGTGACCCGCCCAGTCGGTGGTTCGGTCAGAAGCTAAGAAAATGTGAGAAAACGCTTCAGGATACCAAAGCATTTGTGCCAGGCCTTTCTTCGGCCTAGTCCTTTCCTTTCATCAAGTGACACTGACTCAAACTGGTTCTTTCTCATCAACCAACTTCAGCAAGATCTTGGGGCCTTAGGATTGCATCAGGAATCTCTTTCAGACAAACGAGACTCGCAAGTATCAAACTTAGTCAATTTAATTGATGCATTAAGTATCAGTTACACCTTTTACAAGGTTTGTTTGAACTAAGAACCTGACGTTTTCCCTCAGGTTTTAGATATGCTGAATATATGCAAAGTGTTCCATAAAATTAATTCCTTATGCCTCTTTCTATGCTGAGTTAAACTTTAACCCTTTCCTATACCAACTGTACGTGTGTGTGTGTGTATGTGTATGTTAGACCAATTTAAGTGTTTATGTAGTATGTTAGACCAGTTTAAGTGTTTATGTATTAATAAAACCTTACTTGTTTCACACTTGACGTTGTTCATTGTTTGCTCATAACTTGAGTCCCTTAATCATGCAGATTTATGGTACAGGCTCCGTGTAGAATTGTACAGTAAGAAAGTTAGTTCCCTTAACCAGGAAATTAACGTCTTAGAATTGACAAGACAGTTGAACCTGAGTGGTCAGCTAAATATCTACAGCGGATCTAAAATATGAATAGTTAATTATAACTAGTTATGGTTAATTATTCATATTTCCCCATGAGCTGATTCGCTACAAGCGTTATGCAAATCTTCCCACTTAGTGAGGTAGACATGTGGGGGCGTGTGAGAACGAGCCGTTTAGGTAGGCGTGGCTGACTCTGAACTTTTATAAAGAATATCTCTTTGGATTTGAGACTTTAGTCTTTGCAACTTTACAGATCTTCTTTATGCACCAAGAGCTTGTAACACTCCAAAGAGAAAGGAAAAATTGAAATCGCATCATATGACCCCTTTAAGTAGCACAACTGCTTAGCAGCATTGATAATAAGAAGAAAATGTTTACTGAGCAGCAAATCAGCATATTAGAATGATTTCTGAAGGATCATGTGACACTGAAGACTGGAGTAATGACTGCTGAAAATTCAGCTTTGCCATCACATGAGTAAATTACATTTTAAAATATAAAAATAAAAAACAATTCTTTAATTTGTAATAATATTCACAATCTACACCTGTTGTACTGTATTTTTAAACAAATAAATGCAGCCTTAGTGAGCATAAGAGACTCAAAAAAACTAAAAATCTTTCCGACCCTAAACTTTTGAATGGTAGATATTTGTACATCTATCTGCGATATCTCAGTATTTCAATAATACAGCTATTCCTAATTTTTTACACTGTATTCAATTTAGTAAAGTGAATATTATAATAACTACACAGGCAATAAATGGGGCTGTGTGTAGATACAAACAGGGAAAGACCATGTTAACACGCAAGAGAACAAGTAGTTTTCACAAGGACCAAGACAAAGCCATGAAGGGACTGTTCAACTATTATAGAAATAGCACAGAAATATCCACAAAAGGACAACACAACCAGTAAGTCAAACACACCCAGTGGGCTCTCACTATGGTCACCTGATTTGAAGTACTACACGAGCCTCTGTAATGAGCTTGTATCAGCTCTGCACTAGTTCTAGTTGATATCACATCCACTGAAGAAGACATTTTCCATTAGTTAAAGTTAACTCAGGTAGTCCTGTCTGTCTCATTTCATAGCAGAAGCTCTTTTGGGGTAAAGCTGCAAAGAAAAGTCGTGTATTGCTCCATCACTATGGTAAAAAAAAAAGAGTCTACTTGTTAAAACGTTAGAGCATGCAAACATTTCTTTCATAGATGACAGTTTCCGTTCTTTTCCCCCCTGAAACTGGAATCATCACAGAGATTTCCACATTTCAGGTTTAAGACAACAAAAACACTCAGGCCTGGTTTCACAGACAGGACTTAGACTAAGCCAGGATTAGGCCATAGATCAATTAGGACATTTAAGTACTATTTTATAAACGTGCCTTAGGTGTGCATCTTGAGACAAATCTAGAGACACTGATATATTTTAAGATCAATCAGTGCAAGTTTCTTTCAGTTGAAACAGCTTAGACTTACATTTTAGTCTGGGACTATGCTTAAGCCTTGTCTGTGAAACTGGGGGTCAGAGTTCAACAAAGGCAACATTTCACAATCATAAAAAGCAGACCAGTACACAAAGCGCATCTCAAACATTTGAACACATACTTTATTTTTTTCATTAACTTTGTCATTTTCATCTTGACAGTCTTTGTGAGATTCAGTTTAATTTTTAATTCTAATTCTTTAAAATTATTTATTATTGTGTTTTATTTACAGTACATTAGTTAAAACGTTTTGGAGGTCGGTAAGTCTTTGTTTTAGAGAAGTCTTAGATCACCAAGGCTGCATTTTTGTTTGAAAATACAGTAAAAATTATTGTGAACTATAAGTCAAAATAACTTTTTTCCTGTTTTTAGATATTATAAAAAGTCATTTATTCCAGTGATGGCAAAGCTGAATTTTTATCAGCCATCACTCCAGTCTTTAGTGTCATATTAGCCTTCAGAAATCATTCTAATTTGCTGATTTGCTGCTCAAGAAACATGCTTTTTATTACTGTTTTGCAGCTTAATATTTTGTTGGAAACCCTGATACATTTGTTAGGATTCTTAGGGCCAGTTTTACTAAACAGGGCAAATTAGCATGAGAGTGCAATTCCAAAACAGTGCTGATGGACGTGGAAATGTATGTGGGTGATTTACTGACAACGTGCGAAATAAAGAACACAGACGCAACATCTCATTTACATATCGACCAACGCAATGTACCAAGTGCAGCGCAAATCGGCATAGTCGCAAATAAAGAATTAAGAAATAAAGAAGCCACAGTACATTGAGAAGAACCGGAGGCCAAAAAATTAAAGGTTTCATGGAGTTTTGATAGACCTGGTATTGCGTGACTCCTAGTTGAGGGTTCCAAGTCGTCTTTTATTTCCTGAAGCTAATTAAAAATAACATGGCTTGGCAAACTATATGTTGGGATAATGTGATCTTCTGGCATTCCAAATAAATTAATACGCAAGGAAAAAAAACTCTCCCTTCTACCACGTGCTCTCGGTTCTCTGCGGTGCCTTCTCCTAGCAACAATAATTGCAGCCAAGTGCAAAATAGTTTAGACATGCTTTTTTTGGGCATTAAATAATGGCGCAAATACCAGTAATTCAACGAGCGCAAACGTTAGTAAATCTCATTGTGTGATTAATTTGATTACTCTCCTCCCATAAATTTTGCGTCTGAAAGGGAAACTCCTACAAATGCATATTCAATAAGGTCAGGTGCACGCCTTTTCAGCGCTAATTCGTCACTGCGCGTCTTTAGTAAAACCTGACAGTAGTATTGTAACGCCAAAAGATGGTTTGCGCTGGTGCAAGCTGTTAGTAAAACTGGCCCTTGGAGGAATAGAAAGTTCAAAAGAACAGTTTATTTGAAATAAAAATGTTTGGTCACATTATAAAAGTCTGTCATTGTTGACCAATTGAATGCATCCGTTTAATAAAGTCTTAATTCGGAATAAAATATACTGACCCCAAACTTTTGAGCCATAATGTATTTGTAAAGAACTACAAGGAATGATTTTGTGTCTAAAACATAATAGTTCCACTCACCTTACTGGACCATTTACGGGCCTCATCGTGTAGCTGCCTGGCGGCCACCATCATCGGCTCGCTCACCATCTCGCCGGCTTTCTGCTCCGGGAACTCCTCATCTTTCTCCTCTGGGGGTGGAGGTCTCGGGGGAGGAACTTCTCCCTCTGGGAGGGGCGGTTTGGGAGGAGCCTGATCATCACTGACCTGATAGAATCACATGGGTGAGTAAATGATGACAGAATTGTCCCTTTAAGGCCTGAATTGATGCTTTAATTTCACTTACATGCAGCTGATCAAGGTCTGGAGGTGGAGGTGGAAAGTCAGGCTCCTGAGGCTGGAAGGCTTCCCTGACTTTCCCAACAGCAGCCAAGATCCTGTAGCCAGAGTCCAAGAAGCTCTTTTGTGAACCTGATCATTAGGAAAACAAGATTTTCTGTCAGTAATAGGAGAAATAGTTTTCTTTAAATGTATCCAGAACATTTACAAAAAAACAAAAAAAAAGACCTGGATCCTGGATGTTTCCTGCCACGGCTTTAGCAGCCATAACCATGGGTGAGATTGTTCTACCAAGTTCATCTGAAGCAGCTTTGACCAGTTCTCTGAATTTCGGGTCCTCTGAGTTCTCCACTTCCCGTTTGGCCACCAGAAGGACCCGGTTAGCCCGCCGGGCGATGCTGGTGGCCCCTGCAACCAACATCTGGGGCTGAACGTTAGCCATTGCCACCCGGCATTTATCAATGTCTTTCTTAATGGCCTCCTCTGATGCATCCAAGAGGGATTTCGTGTCAATGGCTTCATCCACAAGACCTGAAATAAAGATTGTGAATATCTGAAAGAATTTCAAAAAATTTTATGTGGTATTTTATGTGATATGAGCTTTTGCTTACTGGTCATTTTTTCAATGTTGTCAATCCATTGGTTCTTCATGGTCTCAAAGTGTTCATATGCAGCCTGGTTGCCAGGGTTCTTCAGCAAAATGCGTGCAGCAGAAGTGACCTGCTCATGAGTACAGCAAAAGATAGATAAACATGTCAAACAAATAAGATCACAACCAGCTTAATAGTACTCATTCTGAGAGCCTTTATTGGTAGAAATTGATAAAAATGGTAAAAAAAAAAAAAAATGCTGTGCACCGATATATATATATTTTTTTTTTAACTTATAGTAATGTGTAAAGTCCCACTTTTTAACAAAGAAATAAATGATTTTTTAAAAGGTTTATATTTCTTGAATTACAATAATACTCTGTTGTTCAAACGTTTGGGGTAGGTAAAATGTAAAAAAAAAAATTTAAAGGGTCTCTTTTGCTCACCATTTATTTGATCAAAATAAGTAAAACAGTAATGCTGTTAAATTTTAAAAAGTTAAAAAAACAAAAACTAAATTGGCATTGTAATATGTGTACAGTTGTATTATTAATGTGATGAAAAAAAAGCCATTTGTTTGGACTTTAGTAGTTCAGTAACAACATAAAAGCTAGATTTAGATAACATCATTCAATTTAACACTCAATATATGTTTAAGAATGAGTTCTCAAGATTATCATATATTCCCGGTAGTATTGGCATCAAAAGATTGATGCCTATGGAGGACTTGTTACCTGTGATGCTAATGTCCAGCTATCAGGCAAAGCACTCAATTATGGACCTTAAAGTAGCTTACCCAATGGAATAAGCAAACACACAACATATAAACAATACACATATCATGAGCTGCATACCTGAGGGTTAGATTCTCTGGTGATCCAGCCGCTGAGATCCCACTGTGCTCTTATGGCGTCCCACAGCAGCGGCCTTCCGGCTGTTAGCACCAGTCTACTGCATGATTCTCACCGTTAGACGATCTTCTTCAAAGACTAAGGGGGAACCCAATTCTAAATGACTTAAATATTATTATAATTAACATTCCATTTTAGATATACTATTATAGTTTTTGTAAATATTTTCAATGAAAATGTAATTTTTACATTTTGCTTTCACTTTAAGTGTTAGTAATTTTGCTGTGTTTTTGTCATTTATGTCATTTAGTCTATTTTTTTGTAGCTTACTTCGTTTTAGTTAATTTAGCACTTCAAGTTAAACTACACAAAAATGAGAAATGTTGCCTTGGCAATTAAATTTTATTATATTATATTTTATTAGTAATACCAAATTTTTTTCCCAAGTAACAAAAATGTTTTTTTTAATAGTTTTGGTATTAGATAACCATAATAACAACACATAATAACTATGATAATGACTATGAGTATGTTTGTATGCATTTCTGACTTCTGACCAGGTATAAAATAATGATTTTGGGGATTCCTTCAAAATAAATAATAACCCTAAGAATAAACGTGTTTATTTATTTCTATAAATGGCTTAAGTCTATTTACAATTAGGTTTAGGGCTTGGAATGCTTTGTGTGAATTAGCATATTTGACATGATACTGAAATGCAAGCTGGGCTCTGTTTAAAACAGGTTGTATACTCAACAGACCTCCTCTCTGTTGGGGGCCTCAAGAGGCGCAGTTGCTGCCACAGCCAGGAGTTTAATTGGTGTGGTTGTATCACTGAAAACATCAGACACCTCCTGGGTCATAGCTTCCTGCATCTTCGCCTTCAGATCCTTAAAAAAAAGAGTTGATATGATGATTTATTTATGTGTACAGTTATTTATTTATTTATGTATTAAAAAAAACTGTCATTTGCTTGAAGCAGAATAGGAAAAAATATTGTGTAGTGCAAATATTTTCCAGCAGTAGGCGGCATTTGCTTATATATTACACTGAGCTAAAAGCCCTGCTGCTTTGTGTACTGCACTACTCTAGAGCCAGCAGATTTGACCTCTGCACTTCCCATTTGAGAAGATCTAAACATCTGATTATGCTTCACCCACACCTGCTGTGTGAGAAAGATAGCAGGATCTTTTAATAGAAAAGGGGGACACGATGCCTTACTTTAATTGCCTCCAGAAGATGAGCAGCCACAGCGCGCGCCTGAGGACTCTCTCCCTCTCCCCGCGCCGCAAGATCTGCCAACTGCATCATCAGCTGCTCCACTCGCTCACACTTTGCTAGCAGATCCTGTCTGTACGGCCCTGGTAGAGAGTTCGCCAGCCGGCGACCTTCCGCTATCAGCCCCCGTATGGCAGCCTGGCCTACAGACAGAGACATGACAAGCTCCCATTAAAATTTAATGATGAATGGGCATCCTAGCGAAACAATCAAAGGTTCTCAAACACTCCAGACCCATTATAACTGTTGGACAAACAGACAGTCTCTTCAGGGAAATTAACCAACAAATTGCTTAGGGATGGTTCACCCAAAAATCATTAATCATTAAATGCCATTAATTACTCCCCCTCATGTCGTTCCAAACCCGTAAGACCTTAGTTCATCTTCAGAACACAAATTAAAGTGCCCCAATGGGTATGAAAGGGGTCATATTTTGGTTTGGGACGTCCACCAACAACAGGTTGACTGCATGCAAGGCAAAACATTTAATTGTCTTAAGATGCTATTATTTTACCTTGTTGCTCAACGACTCAAAAGACCCAAAACGATCGCACAAGCGCTCAATTTTTTCCAAAACCCTCCTTTGCGTGAGCTCACCGGCGGGGATTGAAGACTGAATGCCGAGTCCATTTCATCATGCCGATAAAGCTAGCGTGGTGAGCGCACGAGGCTGACGTGTGTAAAGCCGTACCGGGAAAACGCTATTCTTCCCGCTCCAAAAGCGCCACCCTAGTGGCAAAGAATTAATTAGATTTCAAAGAACAAGTTTTCACGTGTTGAGCGCAAACCAATGTGGGCGGGCAATTGGAAGGGTAATGTAGACGTCAACATGAAACGGTTTGCGATTCGTTTTAAAAACGACTCTTTTCAATGATTCAGAGTCGACTCTTTGTTTTGAGAGACAATGGGCCTCATTTACGAAACGAACGTACGAAGAAAATTGAGCGTCGGTCGTTTCAACGCAAAACTTGAATTGATCAATTTGGACGGACAGGGTGGCTACGATCAAATCTCACGTATGTCTCAGCTCGTTGCGCACGTTTTGAGTTACCTGAGTTGCGCGCAGCATAGTAATACGGTGGAGAATTGTAGATTGACAGCATTTTGTTAATTTTTATATTCCTGACCATCAAACGAAGCTCATTAGTCGATCGTTAAACAGTAAGATTCGAATTTAGCTATATGAAGCTACGAGAATACTTTTTGTGACCAAAGAAAACAAAAATAACAACTTTATTCAACAATTTCTTCTTTTCTGTGTCAGTCCTCGACCTAGATGAATGAAGGTTTTACAGGTTTGGAATGACATGAAGGTGAGCAATTCACGACAGAATTTTCAATTTTGGGTGAACTATCCCTTTAAGAAGAAACCACAATCATAATAGAAACATTTTGTTTCAAGCCACCTTTTCTGAGAAACAAAACATTGGTAGTGTTTTATTCATATTTTATTAATAATCCATATGTGAGTGCCAAACCAGATGTGATGCATTTTAAGTAAAACTATAAATATGCAGTGAGAATTATTATTTGGCACTAAAATGTTAATTTTTAAACCAATATATCTATAAAATGGGTGGTTATAATAATTGTGAAAAATTATTTTGTAATTATTACATAATTATGTTAATTATTCCTAGACAACCTACTATGCTTTTCTTTTAAACACACTGGCAGTCATTTGTTTTGTGTGGATATATTCATACATTATTTATTTTTTTCTTCCCCTTTTTTTCATAAGTTACAAGCGGAGGGCAACAGCTGCTTTATGATTTAAAATTGCCATTAATGTGACAATCATACACAATAATTTTTTTGACTGATTGGCTAATAATTCAGCACTATTACATTAGCACTACATTAGTATCCCTACTTGATGGTTTAAAAAATATGTTTTTGCTCCATAATAAACTCATTTAGTTCACTTGAAAGTACTAACATACCACTTAAATAGTATGCAATATTAGAATCCAAGTATGCCCTTATTAGATGAAGAGTGCATCCAAAATGATAGTATATTAAAATAACAAGCCATAGGTGCCCAGATAGTATACCATTTCAGGTGGATTTTAAATTGAGAACCTGTGCCATAGCAGTTTTTTAAGCTTATTAAGGATAATTAACAATGAATTCATTAGTAATTAAGTTAGCAAGATGACAAGGTCTGTGGTATCAAGATGAAATTTTATGACGTGATAGTATATCCCAATACTGGCCTTGCTATACACTCGAAATATGGATTTCCCCTGTCACGAGCGAAGTACAAACTAGTGTAAATATGTGAATTGGGACAAGCCCTGGTACTAAACTGTGCAGCTCTGGTCTAGAGTTACTCCAAGACCAAGTTAACCTGAAAGTAACATGACCTGCTGTGAATAGGACACGAAGCAGCTATTTATGGTTAGAAATATTTTAAGTATGAACATAAATACAACAGGGACAGAGGAAATAGCCATCTGTCACATCATATAAAGGTCCAGAGTCAAGTGCCTAGTTCCATTCGAATGAATAAGTCATTCAATATGCCAGTGTTATCCTTTGGGGCAAAAGTAATGGCCTCTGATGACCAGATGAGGATTTTACTACACTAATAACAGATACAGATATAATAACAGTTATTGATTCAATTCTAAATGCTTTTTTGTCACATTTAAGGAGTAATGTTTCACCTCATCCTGCCACCCACCTACTCCATGATCGTCCACTCCAGGGTTGTTGATCCAGTGCAAGGCCTGCTCCATTTTGCCCTCTAGTGTAACAGCGGCCTTGGCAGGTCTCATGTTGGCCACGGCACGGTTAGTCTTTGCCTGCAAGTTCTGCAAAGCTGTGCCAATCTGTTTGGCCAGCGATCTAGCCTCAGGAGTATCCCCTTTACCCCTGTGGCACAAAAAAGTTCAAAAGAACATCATTTTTTTTTTAAACAGAAATCATTTGTAACATAATAATGTCTTAATGACACTTTTGAACAACTGAATGCATTGTTTCTGAGTAAAAGTATTATTTCTTGAAAAAAAAATCTTACCAACTAATTTATAAAAAAATGTTTCATAATATTATGAAAGCACTAGGAGTCACATCAGGCACGTTAACTTGGTTACATAATCTGTCCTAACAGTGAGCATGATACTGGTTTATCAAGTTCACATTTTTCATCATGTGCTGATCAAAGTCACAACATTATCTAATCATGATAGACTGGCATGAATGATATCTGTTCTTTGAAAGTGGAAAGAACACTTTGAATGTTGACTCTAACTATATGTACTGTAGATCTAATTACATTTTCCGAAGTTCAACCAGTCTCGCAGTGAGTCCTGCGACCTCGCTGATGGAGCGCAGAATGTCGTCTCTCTCTTTAGGATCTTCACACAGGTCAGCGATGCGCTTGGCCTCTGCCAGAAGAGCACGGATGTTCTCTTCCCCCTCCGGACCGCCGTTCGGATCAGCCAGCCAGCTCTGTACAGAAACAACCATTCACACAATAAGTTCAGTTACAAGTTTTACTACTGTCACATTCCTTTCACACCTAAATGTGTATTGTGTTCATTTATTTCAGATTTGATTTATTTTAAACGTAAAATAGTGTTTTTATTGTATTTTATTTTATCAGTAAATTGTGTTTTGCATCACTAGAACTATACCTAATAGTTAGTTAGCAGTACCTTCAAAAGTAATCTCACAGAACACTCTCAGACTCTTCTGTTCCTTTATTATCAGAATGAACATACCACGGTACACTGACACTTGTCAACATTTCCTGTTTTGAATTTGAAGTAATATTTATAGTCATATTGTCATTCAGCATAAGGAACCAGTCTGTTATATAATCACATGCTTTGCTGTTGTCTGTCACTGTACAGACAGCACAAAGTAAAAGTATTCTTTCTGTTTTTCAGTTATCCACCCTTTAAATACTTAGGAGTCACAGCACATCTCCACTAAATAACATCAGTCCAGACAGATTTATGTAACAGCTATTTAAATGAGGACACGTCTGTAATTATGAGTACCCATTTTAAGTACCCACACATCCTCTGGGATGCATATACAAGCTCATCAAATCTGTACATATAGCAAAATGAACAATATAATAAAATCTTTAAAAAAAGACTAAAATAAAAATAGAACTTTTTATATTTTCTAAAACACTTCACATATCTTTTGCTGTTTACATCAATGGCCATTCTCTGACTCAAACCTTTGGAGAATAAATTTGGTGGAAATTCATCTGTGCCTTGATTCAAACTGAAGGTTTCCAATTCAGCTTATGTTATGTTTAATCATTTTAAATATTTTAGGTCCTGCACCTGTATTAATCATAACAAACATAATATCCATAATGATAACATTACTAAATGATGTTAATAATAATAATAATACATTCCATTGTTGCTAAAAAAGACCGTTATTTACGTTGATAATATTGGCTATAAAACATTTTTGGTGTAAATATTGGTACTTGTTGCCTTTTCAATTCTTGTTTCCTTTTCTCCTTTTCAAAAGAGTCTTGAAGCAAAACCAATTGACTGTTCGCAGAGAGCTTGATTGACAGGCGATCTGACCAATCAAAACGCCAAATCCACCATCTTGCCCAAAAAAACAAATCAGACAGGAGAGTAGATGTTTAACTTTGGTGGACTCAAACTTGAAAAATGGTGTGTATTGACGTCTTTCTGCTGTTGAAATAAAATACGTTATCATGTTCATTCATGTTTATTTCACGCTTTAAGTAAATATGAAAAGACGATCAGTTCACGTGTGCCGCTTGAACTGAGGCAATACAGCGATCTGTCACGACGACACATTAAAGAGCCACAAAACGGTATTTATTGTTTGAATTTTTTTTAAAAGACAAAATTTTCAAGCTGAGACCTTGTTTCATACCAGAAGTAAGCTGCTCTATCTTGTCTGTCGATGTGTTGTCAGTTTACTCTTTGCTCTGTATTTTTTACTGCATGAGAACATGATGTGTAGTGTGAGAGCGGCATGGCTTGTCGAACATAGCAACAGTAACTTAGGAGGGCGGGTTTCTGTGAAGGGTCAATTGAGCACCACTTTAGACACACTAAACGAACCAATTCACTAACAAAACAGGCTTCGAGACTTACCTGGGCCGTGTCGATTCTTTTGGCAATGGCCTGTTTGGCATTGGTCAGGGCCTCCAGTTTCCGAGCAGCATTCTCCACTTTGCCCACCAGAATATCCAAACCTTGGCCCACCTGCTGAGCTTTCTGCATACCCATAGGGGTGGCACCCTGACCTCTGAAGAAACAACATATATTAAGATTAAACAACAATAATAGAATAGAATAAAATAGAATAGAATAATCATTCATTTTCATGATCACACAATTAACAGGACTTACCATACCATATACCATAATATCATAATCTCTCTGACTACCCGTTAACATTGATTAAACACGGAAATTGAACATGAAAAGCATCTGAACTACATGTGAAGGTCAGTGTAAAGAGCCCCCGTGTGTGAGAGTAATCAGTGGGCCGGGGCAGCCGCTGATTATCCGGCCCTTCAGCCTTTAATCTGCTTTCCTTGAGTCTCTCTAATGAAGTCAGAGCCCAGCGTCTGATCTTTCACTTTCACTCCAGCTTTCAACATCCTTGACACATGGACCCAAACTGTACCACACCGTTCCTTCCTTCTCCTGTACTCAGCAGTCAGGGATAAACAATCCCCGGAGAATTAGCCCGCTAACAAACAACGTCTAAACTGTGTTTATGGAAAAACCTGACACACTTTCTCGTGTTGTAAATTAGAAGCAGTTACAGCCCCTGAGACACATCACACAGGCATAATACGTTGTATAAAGGATGATGAATATCGTTATGAACAGCAAACAGCTGCATTAATGCATAATTCAGCTCACGCGAGCGCTACAGGAACATGTGGTGGCTTTTGGCTCTCAGTGTGAAATGCTGAACGGAGGAATCTCAGTCAGTTGAATCAGCAGTATAATGGGCTTTGATTATAATTCTGTCTTTTCTCCAGGTGCACCTGAAGGGGGCGTACCTGGCGCGCACATCTGACACCTGATCCGTCATCTGGCCCAAGGTCTTGGCTGTTCCCAGGATCTCTCGTCTTTCTTTCCCTGCACAAAGCTCACCCACTTTTCCTGCTTCATCCAGTATGTGACGCAGCGCATGCTCTCCCGGATCTCCTGCAGGTGTCACAGACATAGTGTTAGGCCACTACATACTTTTAACCCAACTCAATTAAAATCATGTACATTACACAAATATTATGTACATAATAAAACAAAAGCTGTCACTGGGGCATACCCTTTCAAAAGGTACACCTTTGTACTTATTTACCCCCAAAGGGTACATATTAGTACTTAAAGTGTATATGTTTGTGTACACTTAGGTTTGGGGTCTGTAATACTGTTTTTTTTAAAATAAGAAATTAATATTTTTATTCAGCAAGAAAGCAATAAATTGTGCAAAAATGACAGTAAAGACATTTATAATGTTACAAAAGATTTATTTAAAATAAATTCTGCTCTTTTAACTTTCTATTCATCAAAGAATCAAAGATAGGTTTTTCACCAAAACATTAATCAACACAGCTGTTTTCAACATTGATAATAAGAATTTTTGTAAGCAAATCAGCATATTACAGTGATTTCTGAAAGATCATGTGACAAAAACTGAAAATTCAGCTTTGTCATCACTGGAATAAATTACATTTAAACATAGGATTAAAAGAAAAATAGTGTCGTCAAGCAAAATAATAGTCACATCATTTTCTGTTCGATTTTCGATCAAATAAATGTAGCATTAGAGAGCATAAGATACTTATTTAAAAAAACATATTTTGATCAGTAGCATATGCCATACAGGACTAGTTAGAAGGGTTATATCAAATGTTTTTAGAATTATTTTTCCCTTAAAATTAGGGAAATATTTTTATTATTAATAGTTTAATATTAGATTTTTAATATATTATTTAAAAAAAATCTTATTTAATTGTTTTCTCTTTAAAAGTATCGTAACCTAAAAAAAATGCATAATTTGTTTTCTCATCATATAATCAATCTCTCTGACACATATAATCAAACGGCTCCATTGTACATGCTCTCTTAGTATGTAAAAAGAGATGCAGATCCAAAAAAAAGTGTCATTAATGCATAAATGTTATTGATCGTGTGCATATGCTCAGATCCAAAAGTTGCAGAAAAATTTGCAATTTTCACAGCATAGTTTTAATAAATGGTCTTATTTCACTTTAGAAGTTTTGACTGAAAGTCACAGTGTTTCTAGCACAAAAAACTGAAAATATCACAGTGAGCTAATGGGTGTACTACTTATATTACCTGGTAGACCGTTAGGGTCCCTCAGCCAGCCTTTAGCCTGACCCATCTTTGACTCGATCAGTGCTAGTGCTCTCCTCATGGCCTCTGTGTCCTTCAGAGAGAAAGAGTGTTAGTCAGTAATGTCTGTCATGTTGACCCACAGGGCAGGATTTCATTGCATGGATCTGAGTGGTTACAGCTTTTTGTTGCAGTTGCAGTTTATGTGCTCATATGAAGGAGTAGATGCTGAACGGAGGGGACTCTGACGGGCAAGAGGAGCCTCTGCCTCTCTCAATCACACACACAAAGTGCGAGAGCGGACCACATAATCACCACTTCACACTCCATTTCACCACACACACATCTGAAGGAGAACCCGTCTGGTTCGGTAACTCAGCCATGCGTATGGCGCTCCTCTTTACTGCAGTCTAAAGCAATAGTCATCTGCACAGGCAACGCATTCAATGCACACATTATCAGAAAAATGAGCATATCAAGAGCATAACACTGAAAGACAAATGAAGGGCATGGGTGTGAAATTAGGTTCAGTATGAGTATCAAGGTCATGCCTTCAATACTGATGCCTCAAAATATTACAGCTTATTGAGGAGATGTGAGCGATAAGTTTTCTAAGCGATCAGACTTATAATTTTTGCTTGGCCGCAATTATTAATACCCTAGCAACACCTGAGCAGCCATCTATAACACTTTAGCAACTGCAAACATGATTGTTCATAGTTGTAAATAAAGCAAAGGTGACTGGAGTAGGTTACAAAATACTATTTTTGTTTTTCTATTTCTGAATTTAATTTTAGTTCAATCTGTTACTTGCAGGGTTATTATAGTTAACTAAAACTAAAACTAAAATTAAAACCATAACCATAATGTCATGTTTAAAAAAAATTATTAATAATAATAATAATAATAAAAATGAACCTATCCAAAATGTTACTTGAAACTAATCATATTAAACTAAAATAATATATGTACTGTATATATTAAGAAACTTTATTTCATCTATTTACAAAGGCATCATTTATGATTTTAATTTAGTTTAACTTAACATACTAAAATAACTGAAAAATAACTTAAAATAGAATTAACCACAAAAACTATATACTTAAACCTAAATAAGAATGACAAAAACACACAACAAAGTAACTAAAACGTCAAAATAAAAATGAAAACATAAAATATAACAATTCAAACTGGTTTAAAATATTAATAAAAACTACAATAGCATCTCAATGATACTAAAATAAATCCTGGGTACCTGCATTTCTTTTTACTTGTTTGTGAAATTTACTAATAATTTCTGAGATAAAATTGTTTCTATTTCCCTTTTTTGGGGGGGCAGTGTACTTCAGCCATATTTGCATCTTTTTATCTTTTGACTTGTGGCAAGGTTTTGAGGCCCCATGTGGGGCCCCAGTCTTACTACTAATATATCAGAAAGACATGGGAGTGGTACAGTATCTCAGAGTGGCAGCACTCAGATGCTGATCTGAAAATGTACAGATCTAGTTTTGCTTTGCTATCTTTGATTCAGCAAGACAAGACAATAATGGACCTTTAAAAAGACTTAGACGTTTTTTTTTTTTAAATGGACCTTTAAAAATACTCTTTTTTGCTTGTGGTATTTCCAGCAGGAGACACTCTGGCAGCTGAAGCAGCAGTCAGATCCAATCAGGAGAGGCAGACAGGCAGGAAATTAACCCCTCACACCTGCGCCTGCTGCCTATTGCACTCCATCTCACCGCTAAAATACTGTATGTTAAAATTTCTCTTGTGATTTCTTGTGAACCCGCTTTCATAAATCCATATCAAAAAGCTTAAATCTAGTTTGTGGTTATCCTGAAGCAAACCTGAAGCACAAGTATAATCGATGAGTCTTCTCTCAGCTAAAACTAATTATCCGCTCAATCCATTTCCTCTGCCTGCTATCCAGTAGCTGCTGCTTTCCAGCCAACCTTTCAGCATCCAGCAAGACAGATCACATTATTTGTAAGTTGATGAGTCATTTCCTATTCGTGTGCATTAGGGCTGGGTTGAATTTGCAAGCCGGGAAAAATGTTTGCAAATGCATTTGTTCAGGTTTTTATTGTTCTGTTTACTTCACATATGATTTTAGAAAAAACAAACAAAAAAGCATTCAGTGTAGTAAATGGTTTTCCATTTATATACAGTTCAAATGTTTGGGGTCAGTAAGATTTTCCTTTTATACTTTTTACTGTTATTTAGGAAGAATGCATTGAACTGAAAGTGACAGTAAAGACTTTTACAAGATTACAGATGATTTATATTTCAAATAAATGCTGTTCTTTTAAATCTTTCTATTCATAAAAGAATCCTGACAGATGTTTTGTAGTTTCCACACAAATATTAATCAGCAAAACTGTTTCCAACATTGAAAATAATTAGAAATGTTTCATAAGCACTAAATCAGCATATTAAAAAGATTTCTGAAGGATCATGTGACACTGAAGACTGAGTAATGTCTGCTGAAAATTCAGCTCTGCCATCACAAATATATTACATTTTAAAATATAGAAAACTCTTATTTTAAATTGTAATAATAATAATCATAATTCGCAATATTACTGTCACAATATTAACTGTATTTTTGATAAAAAATTAAATGTAGCCTTCACGAACAGAAACTACTTATAAAGACTTAAATAAACAACCCCAAACTTTGAATGTTAGTGTACAGAAAAAAAATAGCATTATATATTTAAATGTAAAAATGAACCTAATTCTTGCTTTACAATTTGATGTTGCATTAGTTATTCGCATGCTGTTGTATTACAAGCAAAGAGTTCAGAAACAGGGCAGGGCGTCTAAACCTGATCAATATTTCATGATGGAGTCAGACGGCCTGTTTGAACAATTTCTGCTTGAATATGCCTGATCTCATGACAGATATCACATGCACCTGCTGTGGAGAATTAAAATATGAAGGCAGACTGACGACTGACAATGATGGACTTACTCTTCAAGAGTAGGACACTGGAAAGCTTTAACATCATTCAGCATTTGTATCCCTTTGGCTAAGTAAATAATGTCAAGAAAGATTTGTTCCAACTGTACTTAGGTTATTGGCTGACAAAAGCTTTGAAATTGTTATATAGAGAATTTCAAATAAATGCAAAAGTTTATATTACTGAATAAGGAAACAAGTCATAGTAATTTTCTGATTACAGTTTTGAGTGAAACAATAAATGAATCTGGAAACGCATTGGCTTTTCTTCCATTAATCATTTCCCGCAAATTGATTTTGTGCTGTGTGTATGAAGGAGCTGAAGAGCAATAACTATATCAATCCATCTTTCATGTTGTCAGTCATAAGGCACAAGGGGGCACAGAGTGAGAACTGAGTTTCAATTCTATTTTATCTAAAGACAAAAGCAAGTGGGTCCAATGCTAAATGTGTGCTACATTCAAAAGATTGAAAATGTGCCAGAACGATTACCAGATTAGTTAACAGGTTATAAATCAATCCTTTCCGTATATATCTCAGATATATGTGTATTTTCTTAAAAAGGAATTTTAAGGACTCACGCAAAATCAAAGTGTTGTGGCTTTGAGCTCTAATGATATGCTATACTCCTAAAAACTAGGTTCATTTTTAGTACATGCAAATGAGTACATTTCAAATTCTTGTCAAGGAGAATAAACAAAAATATTTATTATTTATTTGCCCTAAGAGTCGTATAAAAAAATTCAGCCCATTAAAATCCATTTTTAGTCCATAAAAATGGGCCATTGTATGATGAAGAGGCAAATGCCTTGAACATGAATTTTTTTTTTCTATTTTTTCAATTTTTGTTTCCTTGTTATTTTCTGTCATTGAATATATATATACTCATTGAGATTTTTTGAGATACTGCAGCATGTGCATAATTATTGTCACAAAATTTGTAAAATATTTTTCTTTAACTTGAAAATCACATTCCTCTATACAAGCAGTAGCCAGTGCCTCATGACTAAACCACCTGTTACTGCTAAACTAAAAGGTAAAATAAAGATTATTGGCTATTTTAATAAAAAGGGAGGAGCTTTCCAATATATCCCACCCTAATTTCCTCTTTTAACAGGAAATACGTGAACACGAAAGCAAAATACACTCGTCAAGCAATTTCACTGCATGGGTTACAAAAACCGGGAGGAGCTGTGTATCAGGAGAGACAGAGCATAAAATCAAGTTAATCTGGTAAGACAGCATTCAGCTAAAGGAAATGGGTAAAGCGGGAGCCATGGAGACAGACACCAAGCGTAAAAAAGTTGTCACATCCTGAGACAGACATTAGTGATTAACTGTGAGACGGAGTGTCTAAATGAGGGATGATGTGAGACTGGAGTAAATATGGATGAGGAGGGTGAGTGATGGCACAGAATCATTCTACAGCACATCCGAAAACAACCTCTCTAATTGCAATGTATTGTTTTGCTTTGGTCCTGGGTTTCTGAAATACAGCACCCCTTATATACAGCATATAAAATGGCAAGCCAGGCTAAGAAAAAAAAGTCTTCTATCAAAACAAGAATGAATATACTAACACACATATACTGTTAGCAACACAATGATCTGGCATGCAGTTTGTTGCATTACAGAGCGGGAGCGAGGAGAGCTTACCTTCTATAGGAAGGGAAAAAATGGAAGAACACAGAAAAGAAAGAGGCATGTTTACAGAGTTATATCAGGGCAAACAGAAAAACAGAGGTGACAGCAAAGTAAATGAAAGCTCAGGAAACTGATTTTGAGAGTAGAGTGATTTCTTATGGAAATATTTAATATGCATGCTAAGCAAGCGAAGGGTGTCATCAGTCAGCGAGGGATCAAATGATTCAGTAGGCTTCATAAAATATTGAAAGGCAGATCATTAATCTTCCGGTTAAACACTGATGCCATGTGTATGGTATATGGTGATGTTTTCCACCTTTGCTGGTTACTAGGCCTGTGTTTTTGTGTCATAGTCAGTAAATTCTGAGCCTGACTGTGAACAGTGCTGGAAATGGAACAGCTTATTACATTAGCAGAATGGGAGTGTCACATTCATTCAGGGAGAAAAACAAAGATACACCAAGGGGTCTCAATAGAGCACAGCAGTGACTGTTTTGAAGTGGCCATGTATTATTTCTATTAATTTTCTATATACATTTTAAAACAATATTCTTAACAATATATTCTTCAATAAAGAGTTTAAAGCTTAAACTAAAACAACCAGCTTTAAGATAAATCACAATATTACAACAGTTTTAAGTGTAAGACTGGGCTACAGCCAAAAATTTAAATTCAGTTTTAAAGAAATTAATAAGTTTATTCAGCAAGAACATATTCAATTGATCAAAAGTGAGAGTAAGAACATTATTTAACAAAAAAACATTCTTTCTCATAAACTGTGGTCCTTTTTACCTTTACATTCATCCTGAATAGAATTCAGAAATAAATGCATAAAGATTTCCACAAAAATATTGAGCACTGTTTCTGTTTTCAACATATAACAATAAGAAATGTTTCTTGTGCAACTAATCAGCATAATAGTTTTCTGAAGGATCTGAAAATATATTACAGTAAAAAAGAAAGCATCAGAGACTTCTTTTCAAAACACTGAAAAAATCTTAGCGAACCCAAACTTTTGACCAGTAGCGTATGTCCAATTGGACCATCTCCACACTTTATCATTGATTAAAAGTATAAAACAGCATCTAATCTATTTTTTTTGCTTTGCATTGCATTGTTTTGCAGAATATTCAATATATCGTTGTGTTTTTTTATTACTTAAAGGGGTCCTATTATGCTCTTTTTGTTTTGGGGGTGTACTAGAACAGGCTCTCATATTAGGTTGTTTGAAAAACACATTATTTTTCATGTTTTACATTATTGCAACACCTCTCTCACCAGTCTGGCGTGAATGGCTCGAATAGTTCCTGTATCACATGAAGGCCCGCCTTCTGAAATACGAAATTTTCTGAGATTGGTTAGCTGGGCCAGTGTGTGTTGTGATTGGCAGCACTCGGCGCCTGGTCCCTGGGAAATGTCATGCCCCTAACCTAGCCACCCGCAGCTTGCGTGTAATATTGCGTCAAATCAACTCAATTTGAGTTTGTCTGCCTTGGGAAAGCTAGCTTGTCTCCGACATAGTGATAACACTCACTCGTTGCCTTCTCTAGTGCAGATCAACCAGGTCTCGTCCCATTCGTGGGTATTTGTGATATCACAAATCCCGGAAAATATGTGTTGTAGTCCAAACGAGTCGTTCGTTGTAGTTTTTGAAAAGTGATTTCTGTTAAATAAAATATCTCCTTTTGAAGTCATAATCTGTCCGGTCCTTGCAGAGTTGACTTTATACACATTAGGAAAATAGGCCCTTTCTTTCAGAAATGCAACACACTCCTTGTTCAAGCTCTGTCTAGCCTGGCTGGACTAGGCGATGCGCTCTTTGGCAGGTCTTCAGCCCCTTCTATCAAACCTCTACAATTAATCCAGAATGCGGCTGCAAGATTCATTTTTAATGAGCCGAAAAGAATGTACGTCACACCTCTGTTTATCAGTTTGCTCTGGCTACCAGTAGCTGCTCGCATAATATTTCAAGGCATTAATGTTTGCCTACAAACCACCACTGGCTCTGCACCCATTTACCTAAATTCATTACTTCAGAGTTTTGTGCCCTCTAGAAGCTTGCGTTCTGAAAGTGAATGGTGTATTATTGTGCCATCTCAAGAGGCACAAAACCACTTTCACACAGACTTTTTCTACATAAACTGTTTCCCTCCTGGTGGAATGACCTGCCCAAATCAATCCGAGTAGCTGACTCCTTAGCCGTCTTCAAGAAACGACTAAAAACACATCTGTTCCATCTTTATTTGACCCTCTAACTCTAGCACTTTCTATTCTATTTTAATTCTGCTTTATCTATTTATCTTCTTTTTGTATTTAAAAAAAACACTAGCTTTCTATTGTGTGTGTGTAATATATATATATATATATATGTATATTTGTGTGTGTGTGTATATGTATATATACTGTATGTATATGTGTGTATAATATATATGTATATGTGTGTATAATATATACAGTGGGTACGGAAAGTATTCAGACCCCCTTAATTTTTCACTCTTTGTTATATTGCAGCAATTTGCTATAATCATTTAAGTTAATTTTTTTCCTCTATAATGTACACACAGCACCCCATATTGACAGAAAACACAGAATTGTTGACATTTTTGCAGTTTTATTAAAAAAGAAAAACTGAAATAGCACATGGTCCTAAGTATTCAGACCCTATGCTGTGACACTCATATATTTAACTCAGGTGCTGTCCATTTCTTCTGATCATCCTTGCGATGGTTCTACACCTTCATTTGAGTCCAGCTGGGTTTGATTATACTGATTGGACATGATTAGGAAAGCCACACACCTGTCCATATAAGACCTTACAGCTCACAGTGCAAATGAGAATCATGAGGTCAAAGGAACTGCCCGAAGAGCTCACAGACAGAATTGTGGCAAGGCACAGATATAGCCAAGGTTACAAAAAAAATTCTGCTACACTTAAGGTTCCTAAGAGCACAGTGGCCCCATAATCCTTAAATGGAAGACGTTTTTGATGACCAGAACCCTTCCTAGAGCTGTCCGTCTGGCCAAACTGAGCTATCGGGGGAAAAGAGCCTTGGTGAGAGAGGTAAAGAAGAACCCCAAGATCACTGTGGCTGAGCTCCAGATGCAGTCGGGAGATGGGAGAAAGTTGTAGAAAGTCAACCATCACTGCAGCCATCCACCAGTTGGAGCTTTATGGCAGAGTGGCCCGACGGAAGCTTCTCCTCAGTGCAAGACACATGAAAGCTCGCATGGAGTTTGCTAAAAAAACACCTTAGGCCTCCCATATGGTGAGACTAATATTCTCTGGTCTGATGAGACAATCAGACTTTTTGGCCTTAATGCCTAAGCGTCATGTGTGGAGAAAACCGGCACTGCTCATCACCTGGTCATTTCCCTGCCTGAGCAATCTCGGAGAGACCTAAAATGCGTCCCCAACGTTTACCATCCAACCATACAGAACTGGAGAGGATCTGCAAGGAATGGCAGAGGATCCCCAAATCCAGGTGTGAAAACTTGTTGCATCTTTCCCAAAAAAACTCATGGCTGTATTAGATCAAAAGGGTGCTTTACTAAATACTGAGCAAAGGGTCTGAAAACTTAGGACCATGTGATATTTCAGTTTTTCTTTTTTAATAAAGCTGCAAAAATGTCAACAATTCTTTGTTTTTCTGTCATGGGGTGTTGTGTGTACATTAATGAGGAAAAAAAATGTACTTAAATGATTTTAGCTAATGGCTGCAATATAATAAAGAGTGAAAAATTAAGGGGGTCTGAATACTTCCGTACCCACTGTATATATATACAGTGCCGTGAAAAGGTTTTTGCCCTCTTCCTGTTTTTTTATTTTTTGCATATTTGTCACACTTAAAAGATTCAGATCATCAAACCAATTTTAATATTACGCAAAGATAATGCAAGTAAATACAAAATGCAGTTTTAAATGATTATTTATTTTATTAAGGGGAAAAAAGCTGTCCAAACCTACCTGGCCCTACGTGAAAAATGAATTGCCCCTCCTCTTAAATCATGAAAGAACTGTGATTGACCACATCATTTTAGAAAGCTGAGTGAAATTTCACTAGCCACACGCAGGCCTGATTACTGCCATACCTGTTGAATTAAAAATCAAGAATTCACTTAAATAGAACCTGTCTGACAAAGAGAAGCATGCTTAAAGAGCAACACATCATGCCGCGATCTAAAGAAATTCAAGAACAGATGAGAAACAAAATAGTTGACATGTATCAGTCTGGAAAGGATTATGAAGCCATTTCTAAGGCTTTGGAACTTTGTTAGAGCCATTATCACAAATGGAGAAAGCTTGGAAAAAGTGGTGAACCTTCCCATGATTGCCAGTAGTGTCAGAAACGAACCATAAAACAACATCTAAAGAACTGCAGGCCTTACTTGCCTCAATTAAGGTCAGTGTTCATGATTCAACAATAAGAAAGAGACTGGGCAAAAACGGCATCCATGGGAGAGTTCCAAGGCAAAAGCCATTGCTGACCAAAAAGAACACAAAGGCTTGTCTCACATTTGCCAAAAAATATCTTGTTTATCCCCAAGACTTTTGGGCAAATATTCTGTGGACTGATTAGACAAAAGTTGAACTTTTTGGAAGGTGTGTGTCCCGTTACATCTGGCGTAAAACCAACACAGCATTTCATAAAAAGAACATCATACCAACAGTCAAACATGGTGGTGGTAGTGTGATGGTCTGGGGCTGCTTTTGCATCTTCAGGACCTGGATGACTTGCCATAACTGATGGATCCATGAATTCTGCTCTCTATCAGAAAGTCCTGAAGGAGAATGTCCGGCCGTCAAGCTCAAGCGCACTTGGTTTATGCCGCAGGACAATGAGCCACCACACACCAGCAAGTCCACCTTTGAATGGCTCAAGAAAAACAAAATTAAAGTTTTGGAGTGGCCAAGTCAAAGTCCAGACTTAAATCCGATTGAGATGCTGTGGCATGACCTTAAACAGTCCATTCATGCTCAAACCCTCCAATGTGGCTGAATTAAAACAATTCTGCAAAGAAGAGTGGTCCAAAATTCCTCCACAGCGCTGTAACTGACTCATTGCAAGTTATCGCAAACGCGTGATTGCAGTTGTTGCTGCAAAGGGTGGCACAACCAGTTATTAGATTTAAAAAGCAATTACTTTTTCACATAGGGCCAGACAGGTTTGGATAGCTTTTTTTTTTTTCCCCTTAATAATGAAATCATAATTTTCAAACTGCCGTTTGTATATTTCTCAGGTTAATCTTTGTGAATATTAAAATTAGTTTGATATCTGAATATTTTAAGTGTACCATATGCAACAATTAAAAAACACGAAGGGGCAAACGACAGTTTTCACACCACTGTATATGTGTATTGTGTGTGTTATATATCTCTATATAATATATATGTGTGTATATATGTTTTGGGTGTATAGATATGTATATGTGTGTTGTGTGTTTGTTGCATAATATATATTATATAATATAGATATCATATATATGTACACCTTGCTACGTGTACTGCGTTAGGCTAGCCGAGACTTGTCATTTGCACTTACATTGTTGCTCTTTTGTTAGTTTTGACTACTTTATTGTCCTCATTTGGATAAACGCGTCTGCTAAATGACTAAATGTAAATGTAAATGAAATGGACTTTGAACTTTGTAGATCTTTTTTGTAGACTATCTAAAGTTAAAAAAGTGAAAAAGCATAATAGGACCCCTTTAAAAATCACACATACAGCTTGACACATTACCCTTAGAAGTCTTTTTTTTATGGAGATAATGAATGGGATTTTTATTTCTCTCTACCGCTCCCACTGTCATGTTCACAGTTTATAAACATAGTTAATTGAAAATTGTTCACTTAACTTGCTTGACCCATTGAAGCCAACATAACTTAGTGTAACCATTTTAAGGTGGAGTTGTAGAAAGGAATGTACGTGTGTTTAAGCATGATAAAGCTCATACTTTGTTGGCCCAGGCATCCTCGTCCCATGAAGTGAGTTGCAGCACTCTGATTATCTCGTTGATCTCGGCGCTCATCTTCTCGAACGTGTAGTTTCTGTTCTTCAAGGCCTCCTCCACTCCGTGACTCTTGGTGCACTTGGTTGTCACAAAGATTTTAATGGCTGATAGGTATCAAAAAACAATTTTGTTAGTCCTCCATTTCACAGGCCATCTACTACTGCTGTGCAAATCAAGAACAGAGTGCAGTTTATATTTGATGTGTCCAAAAATCAGGCAACTAATTTTCACCATATGAGTAGACATATTTGCAAACACCAACATCACAAAGCCTTTCTGCGTGTGCAGATGAGCTGCCATCAACCTGGCTATTTATTCCTGAGCCAACAGCAGAAAGCCAACTGGATGAAGGGAAAAATCTATCCCTCCCCGCAAGGCGGTTAAATGGCTCCAATTATCAGTGTTGCCATATCAACGGGCTGGCACACAGAGACCGCAAGCTGCACAAACGAACACACAGCACTTCGCTGGCCTCTTACCTGATATAAGCACGGGCAGCAGTTCCTTCACTGTGTTCATAGAGGTGACCAGCATCACACGGTGCTCCTGGTGTGTCAGCTCCTGTTGCCGCTCGTCAATCATCTTTGCCATTTTTGTCATGCCTAACAAATTCATACATCAATAGAGTGACGATGTAGAGGTCAAAAATGGATGTTCCTTTTGAGATTTGCTAAAGATTACATTTAACAGTGTAATTATATTAGATTTTTAAAGATTAACTTAAAGTTATCCATTATAATTAATGTATCCAACATTAAAATCTAAAAATATACACTACCATTTAAAAGTTTGGGGTTGGTAAGATTTTTATATGCCTTTGAAAAAAGTTTATGCTCACCAAGGCTGCATTTATTTGATAAAAATAAAATCATATTGAGAAATATTATTTCAACTTAAAATAACTGTTTTACATTTTAATATATTGTAAAATGTAATTTATTCCTGTGATGACAAAGCTGAATTTTCAGCTGGCCTGGGTTCTGTAAAATAGAAAGAACTACTATATTAATGCACTCTGGTGGTATGTGTATATATTTTTGCATTGTTGGTTTTTGTATTAAGGTGTGTTTATTGTTTGTTTGTTTAAATTGGTGTAAGTGTATTGATGTGAGATGCAAGACAAATTTTGGAAGAAATTCCAACAATAAAAAATAATTGAACTGAAGATATAACAAATAATCAGTTTTTCATGGTCATACATCATTCAAAGAGTGTAACCTTTAAATACCAAAAAAAAAAAGCAAAAAAAAAACAAAAAAAAAAAATCTGAAATAATAATTCAACGCTAATAAATGAATTCCATTCATGCAAACAGTCACTTGCATGAGCCATATGTCAACAGCGTCAACTTTAAATTCAGAAATCAGAAATAAATTAAACCTCTTCAAAAGGAAGTAACAGGATATATAAAGTACCTGGTCCCAGATTTTTAGTGTAAGTGATCAAATCCTCCATGGTTTCCACAACCTCAGCAACGGTCAGGTACTCCAGAATGCCTTTACACACTCGGATAATTTTGCGCACCTTAGAAAGACACAAAATACAAATGATACAAAAGAAAAAGACACATTTAGACACATTGACATTTATGCATTTTGGCATAAATGCTTTTATCCAAAGCAACTTACAGTGCGCTCAATCTACCCATTTTATCAGTGCAAATATTTCCTGGGACTCAAACCCATGACCTTTACGTTGCCAGCGCCATGCTCTACCATTCAAGCAGGGATCCTTTCAGGGATCCCATAGGACTAATGTTTTATTCTGCAGGTCTCTACCACAAACAGGCAGACCCACAAGATATAGTACCATAACATCATGCTTACTCAGTGCCCTGTGAACAACACAGCTCCTTGAGAAAGATGATAGCAGCACTATTAATAGAGCTCAGAGTTAGCTTTCACCACAAACTAATGATCTAATATCTTGCCGGTAGATGAACATGCACACCACACAATCTGTGCTCTCTTGGAAATGTTTCTTTTATACATATAAGAATAGGGTTTTTCGGTTATTATATAATAGTAGCCTACAGCAGTCGTTGGCACTAAATCTGCATATGTTCTCACTCGTTTTAGGGAGCATTTTTGGTTTTGAATAAATATTATAAGCCCATTTACACTGTGCTGCTGGGTTCGTATCTTGTCTTGTGATGAGAAATCTTGTGACCCAAAGAAGCAGAAACTTCAAAAGTAACCACCGCTGATAGAAGACACGCTGTGTGCAAGGCGGCTCACTCAGATCATGTGCTCCATGTGAGCTCCATTATGCTGCGCCCACACGGCAGCACACAGGGGAGGCTGGATATGTGGAGCACGGCACATTAAGACCGTAAGTTACAATGCATGATAAGGGACTGTGTGTTTAATGTTGATAGGTCAGAAGAAAAGCCTTTTTTGTAAAGATGATCCAAAGAATTTAAATTCAGGATTTGCCCTGAGCTGATTATTATTCGTCAGAAAGACAAATATTTTACAAATCCAATTTGCTTTATTTAAAGTGCAGATTTAGAAACACTATATGCGCATTTCACACAGGATCTTTCACGTATCTAATGAGGTTAAACAAGAAAGAATGCATGCAATATTCACATCCAACTGTCAAATAATCAACGGTACATAAATCACTCTTCACAAGGAAATTGCTTCGTTAAGATAACAATCTTGCTTTCAGTCAAAACCCTCTTTGGAAATTCAATATGACATTTCCCAGATGAAAATGTGCGATATCTGATCTCATCAATGTACACCAAAAAAATTTTTTTTTTTTAAATGTTAGGTTTGTCAGTTTCTGTTACAATTCACTGGGAAGAACGAGGAGACGCGGAGAATTCACAATACAAGAGTCTTTAATCAACAAATAGGGAGACACAGAGCACAGGGATGATGTTCACAAGGACTAGATAACGAGTAGACCTGACAAACACAAACTGAGCAGACTAAGAATTAAGTACACAGAGAAATGAGGATAATTGACTAAACACAGCTGGAAACAAATGATGAACTAATCAGGGAACCTAATGGAAACAGGAAGGACCAAATAAGGAAACACAGGACCAGAAACAGGGGCAAATACAACACAGAACAGTCCAGAGGAAGGGAGGAGCCAGGGAGGAGACAGGAGGGGCTTGGAGCAGGAGGAGCCCAGCTGGACCCAGGCCACAGCCATGTCAACCCACGGTGGAGCCGACGGAGGGAGGAGCCATGGAGGAGGAATGGCCGCCGACTCCAGGGGGCCGGCCAATGGCGGCGGAGAAGGTGGCGGAGGAGCCCGAGGCAGAGACGGAGAGCCAATGAGCCAGGGGGATGCCGAGGATCCGGGGGGCCAGGATGGAGTTGAGGGCTCTGGCGACCAAGGCGGAGGCGGAGGCGGAGATTCATCGGTGAGCCCGGAGCACTGAGGACCAAGGTGGAGCTGCGGGAGGAAGATCCCAGTACAAGCGCAAACCCGAGGTGCAGCTGGAGGAGCGGAGTCCTGAGGTGATGGCGGGTCGACACCCGACCAAGGCAGAGCTGGAGGGACAAGGGAGCCCAGTAGAGCTGGTGGATCGACGTTGACGTTAAGGTTGAGCCTAGAGCGGTTAGCGCTGTTCCTACGGCCGAGGCTGAGTCCGGGCCTTGGAGTCAAGGTGAGGATTCTCCAGCCATGGCGACCTGTAGTATGGCAGACCCGTAGAGCTCGCACGTCAATGATGGTGGGCTGAGGCGCATCAAGGGACTGGCCATACGACAGCGTTTGGATGATGCAGAGCGGGCGGGAAGGGGCGGGCCAATTTGTGAGTCTTCGTGCATTCAGGGCTTAACTCTGGATTTGGAAGCCCCCTCTAGGCGAACACGAACAGGATGGCGCTCAGTAGGAGCGACACTTTAGGGCGCTTACGAGGAGATGCACTTGAGGGCGCTTATGAGAGGCTGGCACTGGAGGGTGCTCTGGACTGGAGCCCTCTCCTCTTCGGTGTGGCACATTTGCCGCGCCATACACAGCTCACCCTCAGCCGCGGTGCAGGGGGCGGAGCTCCTCTCTGCACTCACACCGTCCGTGGCTTTCTCCCTCGTGGCGGGCATTGTCGCTGGCTCTCGCACCTGGTCTGACGGATTGGGCTCTACTTCTGGGGCGATCCTCTGCTCAGTCACTCGGCTTTGCGCTGACTAGCTGATCGCAGCAGGAATTGGCTCTCAAACATCGGTTGGCTCGCCAGATTCCACTCCACGAAGGCAGCGAATTCCGCTCGAAGACCATCTTTGGACGACGGCACTCTGCACGCGGTGTTCAGACTGGCGTCGCAGAACGCACAGAGCGTGTCGTCCGGGTAGCTGGTACTGTTGGCGAGGGCCGAACAAGTCTGGTATGGTCATCGAGCAAGCCTCACCCCTGCTCCAGCAGTAGGAGGAGGAATTCCGGACGGGAGAGGGGATCCATAGAAACAACAGAAATAAAAAACACTGAGGAAAAACAGAAACAAACCGGGAGGCAGCGGGGGGCAGCGTTTTCAGAGTTATTCACTCTGGGACCCGGTTTAAAAAAATATCAGTTTTACTCTCTCAAAACGCCGGATCCGTGTGGACGAAATGCCTATACAATACAAAATTTATGCGTATACAGCTAAATACGTCTCCGTGTGGACGGGGCCTAAGTACACAGGGAAATTAGGATAATTAACTAAACACAGCTGGAAACAAATGATGAACTAATCAAGAAACCTAATGGAAACAGGAAGGACCAAATAAGGAAACACAGGACCAGAAACAGGGGCAAAACACGACACAGAACAGTCCAGAATCCTGACCAGTTTAAAAAATCAGGCCTTCGGAGGAGAACAAATTATGTGTTACTGTTGACTGCCAGTTTCACATTAATAGCCAAACATCTGAAAAATTGCCAAATGTGAAATAAACAAATTACTGTGCACTTTACAGTCGCACATTTTAAAGTGAATATAAAAACACCATGAAACAGTCAAGTGTAAAGAGAGTATTACCAAAGAGAATAATACATAAAACACTTATTTAAAATGTCATTCTACCACTGTGCATTATTTGTTCACAAAGCCAAGAAAATATGTTTCATTGTTTAATCCCAGTAAATGACTTCAGCAGGTGTACAATATTGTTCAAAAGTTTGGGGTCAGCAAGATTTTTTAAATGATTTCAAAGAAATCTCTTATGCTCACCAAGGCCGCATTTATTTGATCAAATATACAGTAAAACAGTAATATTGTTGAATATTATTACAATTGAAAGTAACTATTTTCTGTATTTAATATATTTAATGTAATTTATTCCTTTGATGGTAAAACTGAATTTTCAGCATTATTCCAGTGTTCAGTGTCACACGATCCTTGAGAAATCATTCTAATATGATGATTTGCTACTCAAAAACATTTTTTATTATTCTTATTAACAGTTAATATTTGTGGTTAATATTTTGGTTGAAACCATAATATATATTTTTGGGGGAAACTTCATAGGAATATCATTTATTAGAAATCTTTTATAAGATAATAAACATTTTTACTGTCACTTTTGGTAAATTCAGTGCATCTTGCTGAATACTGAGCTTCTTTTGAATGGCAGTGTATGTGTATTAAGCTTAGGCTAATCATTTATCTCAATTACTTTTTATGAAAATTAATCATCAGCCTTGAATCATCATCAAGATAGCCTTCATTTCCATTCGTACCTCTGCCTCGTCAAAGGTCAGAAGCAGGTCTGAAGTGCCTGAGAGGATGCCCCGCGAGCCATCGATGAGATAATCACGGGCCGGGACAGAGTACGGGTCTGTCCTCAGCATCAGAGCTGCTTCCACCAGCTTTGCACTGGCATTCTCCACCCTGAGAAATAAAAACAAAAAAATGATATGAATATCCTAAAAAAATATATAAGTCATACTGTATAAATCTATAATGGCTTGCCTTGCACTATTAAAAATGCTCAATACTAAATAAATGCAATATTCAGTGAAAAAAGAAAAACTACGCATTTGACTCAAATAGGAGGTGACATTACTAATTGATTTAATTGCAATTAAATCAATGGCCCACTAAATCACAAATCAAGATAATTTAAACACTTAATTCCCAGAAATGAGAGCAGTAAACAACTCCAAAGCTTTCCAGCAAGCAGTGTAAAATCTTCTCTCAGATTCAATAACACTATATTAATAGAAATTAAAGCACGTCCCAGTCGCCCCACGGCCCACGGGAGAGCGGGATGATGACGTGTTCTGGAGGAGGCCTCTCTTTATCGTTATTCTGCGGTGGAGACCCAGACTTACACAGGCACCTCCCTGAGGCACCACCCGGGCGTCAGTGCTTACTACACAGCCTATATATAGAGAGGTTCACATTTCCTGTCACCAACCACATGTGTGCTGATTGATGAGCCCTGTGCCAGCTTGTGTTTATGGTGCCAAATGTGTCAGCTAAGACTTTTGCTGTCTTTAGTTGAGCCCATCTGCCCAGCCATTTCAAATAGATATCATTCGCCAAGCCTGATCAAGTCTAATCGCTTTGTAAGGTAATAGCAAGCACACCTTTCCTTGATACGCAGCACTACTTGAGTTATTATCATGTCTGCACCATAAATGGTATAGAAACAAGTTAAAACCTTATTATAATTAATTAACTATGAGCAATAAAAATAGTGAATCATGTCTTAGCAAACACCACTAAATAACTGTAAACATTTCTTCTAAATTTAGCCTCCATCTTTTTCTCCAACTAAACTTGAACTTGCTTAGTATGAATGACCATATCACAGTTTGTAATTCTGGTTTGTCATGTTTTTCACATTTGTACAATCTTCTGAAAAATGATTCCCCTCAGGAGCTCGATTAGTGAGTCAGGAGAAGCTGTGCAGGGTCCATATGGACCTTCTTACACCACTACATGTGCATGAGGTCTTACAAATCTATATACATACATCTATATAAAGTATATTATATACAAAAAAAATGTAATTTAATAATTGCTTATACTTTACGTAAAGCCTGTATAATTAATTATAAAGTGTTATTAAAGTGTATAATGCATTATAATTATTCAGAATGTGTGTTGTAATACATTATATCTTGCTATAATTAATTTAAATTGCATAGTGTAACAATGAATTGATAAGTGTTATAATGTATTAACTGTGGTTACAATTACACAGATTGTACAATGCACTATAAGGTGCATTCCAAGGCATAATTAATGCATTAAAATACTTTAATAATGCATTATATATAAAGGCTGTAGTAAAGTGTAACCTAAATAATGTACCATTTTTTAGATCCATCTCCTCCTTCTCGTTCACTCTCTCTCGTTTTATACCGTATGTATTACATTTTTGTATTTCATAAAACATAATGAAGATTTTAATTATATAACTATTACAAATCATTGTAATATAAAAAAGAATGTTCATTTTTTTATTTTAATGCAATTTAAATATACATTAAATCTATATTTACATTAATAGAAATCATGATAGATAAAATATGTTTGATCCAGTTTTCTTTCTCCTCTTCTCTCCATCATTTCTTGCCATCTCTCACTTTCCAAAAAAAGATTATTATACATTTTTTTCTAGTTTTTCTATAATTTATAATGTTTTAGATTTTTATGTTTTATGCAATTGTCTAGATTTATACATAAATACATTTAATACATAATATATAAAATAATGTCTTGACCCAGTTACCTCCTCTTCGCTCATTGCTAGCGATCTCCCCACTTTCCTTGTAAAAAAAGCTGTTTTCTTTACTTTTTACCCTTTAAGATTTGAGGAACAAAGGAGCAAGCTCCTCTTTGTGTTCTCTGTGACTTTCTGACTTAGAGCATCTGAGAAAGTGAGGAAAAAGATGGTGAAAGACACACAAACAGACAGTTTGCATCAATATTAAACAGATTCAATACTAACTGCTCCATCTGCAGCCAAGACACCACTTCACACAGCCGGGGAGACACTAGGGATAGCAGTCATATAGTTTTTGCGTAGACTTATCAATAATGCATCGTAAGCTCAGTGGAAAACGCCCCCCCAAGCTTCAGCAGTGAGGGGATGACTCAGCCCCTCAGCAAGCAATCGCACCAAAGGAATATGTCCTGCAAGACCTTATTTAACCTCCATCACACTGTACATTATTTCAAGCTTTCTTCAAGGTCAGTACATCAAAGACCTCAAACTCTGACATCAGGCATTACAGGAATCTAAAATCGGGAAGAGCAAAAAGCTTTAGATGATTAGAACTGATGCATGTTCACATGACGGGTGCCTGGAGAGAGACACAAAGACAGGTCTTACTTAATGAAGGCTGGAGGCATGTCTCTCTTCATAATCTTGTCTTCTGTGGTCTGCACCGTCTCTTTCCCCACCTGAGAACACATGTAAAACAAGCTTGTTTACAAGATGCATAATGAGATCATTAAATACATTTCTATTTTCCTGAAACCAACCCCTACTCAAAAAGGTTATACACACTCATAGGGAAAATCTTTAGCCCTTAGGCAGACCAGATTGACACAGCTTGAGAATGGGGTCACTCTGAGTGTCTGGACACAATAAGGGCCTGTGTGTCTTGGATGAGCCCTGAGGCTGATCTACCACTCGCAGTCTGGGATGCTGCCAATATTTCCAACTGTCCAATCTGAAACAACCCATGCTGCTCATCTGCCATTGCCACACCCAGTTATTGATTATTTCCAGAATGAAAAGGAAGATGCAATCAACACATCTACAATCATGTAAAAAATAAAATGAATTAATAAAAAAATTGAAAAACAAAATGAGAAACAAAACAAAAAAACAAAAAAAAAAAAAATAAAAAACAAAAACAAAACAAACAAAAAAACTAAAAAAAAACTAAAACCCAAAACAAAACAAAAAAGAAAACTAAACAAAACAAAACAAAAACAAAGCTAAACTAAATTAAATGAAAAACAAAACTAAAAAATAAACTAAAAAGTCAAACCAAACAAAACAAAAAAAATGTAATCTAACGATCTAATTAGATTTAATGAATCTAACGATAATAATTCTAGAAAGCCCTGTACTGGAATTGCATTGATTTTATAATTTTGCTATGATTTTTATTTAATGTTATCAATGTTATACCATGTTATTAAACTCTTTTCAGATTCAATTATGTATTTATTTAATCTATTTGCATGATGTTCAAACTGTCAGTCTCATTGATTCAAAACCCGTCTCTGAGTCATTGATTTATTTGCATCACACAGAAATAGATATTTTTTTAGCTATAATCGCCTAACCATATCAACCATTAATCTAAATATTTTCAGTGTCTATGCAAAAATGTGCCCCTAATTCTTTCTTACATAACAGCAAAACCATTGTTTGATTTTTAAACCATAATCCTGAGGTGACAAGATATCAGACCACACACACATGCTCCCATCCACGTGGTCTATTTGCCATTTCACTGGACATCAGGAATGACATTAGTGTCCTTCTTTAGAGTCCACTAATGCAGAGATAGCAGCGTAACAGAGAGATGTTTGTTATCTCCACACGGCCACTTCCCGCCTGCTCTTTTTTCCAATGATGTAATTACACAGAGGCAGTCACATTCATTTTTCTATCCTCCATCTCTGAATCATATTTGAAGAAGATTTTTCAGCTTCCATTAAGCTTTTCGTGAGTTGACATTTGAAAAAAAAATATGGAGAGCTTTTATTTGATTGGATGGGTGAAAATAGCAGCGAATAACAATGAGATGAGAAACAGGTCAAACAGACGCAAGTAGTAAATCGAGTGCATTGATTCACAGCAGATGACCTGCTAAGGACCATTGATCGCATTGGAATGCGCAAAGCATGCAGTTGTATATGGAGGATGGTGCTTTTGTAGTGCAGTGCGCACTTTTACAGAGTCCTAATTGGGTGAAGGGGACTCATAAATAAGGCTAACTGGGTTAACTGCTGGGCTAAAGTGGGAACAGAGATCACATATGCACACACAGCAGCCAGTCACAAACATCAGTCCTGTGCAAGCTGTGATGAATGCTGTGTGTGCATATGTGATCTCTGTTCCCAGTGCAGTGCCTGTTTGGTAGATGTATTCAACAGAATGAAAATCTTCCATTGCAGTTCTGGTTAAACATGATGTACCCTTCCAAAAAACATCCAACAGGCAAAATGTCATGAGGTTAGGGGGTTGAACACTTGCATTTATTATTTTCACTGTATCTGAGGCTTATTAGGGTCTATTGGCACCTGATATACTGAAACTCTCTTTTCAGTGGGGCCTCCACCTCACGCTTCTCTTGAGATACTGGACCTGCAACCACATTCCACACAGTTATTCTTAGCTCAGTGTCCTGGTCTATAAGGCCATCTGAGGGGCAAGAAGTAATGGTGGTAAATAAGAGCCCACTAACAACTTAGTCAGGGGTTTACAAGCACCTAAAAGCAACCAAAATGACAAGGGCACAAAATATGTATTTAGAACAATTAAGTATCCTATCGCTTCCTTATCTAAACTCAGATAAGGGAAATGGATTCTTAATTAAACAGTATGTTCACTGATTTTAAACCAGGTTTTTATTGATACACGTAGTACAAATAAATGTAAATGTATAAATGTGAAAAATTATATTAAATTTGATGGGGCGATATGATAAACAACATCATAATTAATAACATTTCCAGAAATCCCTGTGTGATACATCACATTTGATTTAAATGTATTTATTTATTTATTACCATTTATGTACATTAAGCCATTTTGTGTAACATTTAAATTATTATTACAAAAAATATTAAGTAAATGTTTATTGCGATTTTGAGTGATCTGAGTTATGATAATGATACATAGAAGAACAATAATAACTATAAAGTTTTAATAAAAAACAAGAAAGTTGATATATAACGATATATTATACCTATAACGATAATGGCATAGAGGAGATATATCATAGGAACCATTTTCAGAGTGATTTTTTTCCATTTAGTGAATGCTAGGAAAGATGATAGCCAATCAAAATCCACTTTTTAAGCATGTACTGCAGTTATATTGACAGACCATAACTCCATAAAAGCCGTTGATATGGATGCTAATATAGTCATCACTATAGTTATCATTATAGTTTTCATTCTGGTTGTGTACAGGCCTTTATCCTGATGGTTTTGTCTTTGTGTGGGTGACAATGTACACTGTCACTGTCTCAAATTTTGCTGCAGCATTCTATTTCACCACCAATAATTTTTTTTTAAATTATTTTCAATTTACTTTTCTTTTACAGCGTAGTGGCATGTGGTAGCAACAGGGCAGCACAAAATCCACCTGTTCAATAATGTGATTATAACAGGCGATGGCATGTTTATTTATGACACTGGCTTATAAAAACTGAGCTGATATTTGACATCTGACATGATTCTCATTCCTCTAAAGTTCACTTGTGTGTGAGGGTTGTACTGGACACATACCCATAGTGAGAATGTGACAGCACTAGGGGTGTGCGATATTGACAAAAAATAATATCTCAATATTTTCTGGGATTTTATCGATAACGATAATTAGACGATATTTTGCTGAGTGTGTTATTGTGCTGGTACCTTAAGGACTGCCGAAGACAGCTGACTCCTAATGTTTTTAATATTCTTCATATTCTGTGTGGTGGTCAGTATATACTGATAGAAATTAATCTTTTCCAATAAGTTTAAACTGATTTTTACCTTTTATGGATTTTTTTTTACCTTTATAAAGCCATTTTTTTTAATTGTCCATTATCTTTTGAGTCAAATTCTTACATTTAATCAGGGAATTAGAATAATAAGACATTTGTGCTGTTACCAAGCAAATGAAATCAACACAGAAGCTGCATCTGAAGTGGCATTTAGATGTATTTACACACATGTATTTTGTTTAATGCAAGACATGAATGCATTTAACCTGCAATTACAAATGCATAAATAATGTTTTGATATATTAAACATAAAACGTTGAATACTGATATTTGAAATAATTAAAAAAAAACAAATCTTAAAATTTTTTTTTTTAAAACGCCAAATTTGAAATTAAAACTGCCAGTAGGTGGCAGCAAGTCACTGTTTATAAGTGAGTCATTGCGATTGAACCGGATTATTTAAATGGTTGATTCATTCAAGAACGAAACACCGTCATGTTGCTCAGAGACACAAAACAGCACTGTGGCTGTATTCGGAATGATTTTTGTTGGCGAAATAGAGCAAAAACAAGCAATATGGTGTCTAAAACGTAAGTCTCTTAATTAACTTATTGTTTATTGAATTCAATGTCACATTTGTAATCATGGTAATTTTTGGAGAAAAACGGCACTCTTCGTGTGTAATTGATTAACTATATGAAGTGGTTAAAATATATAAATTTTCTGCCATCATGTCTAGAATTTGTGATCATTCTAAATGCATTATAATAGACTGAATCACGCAGTGAAAGAAAACACACTAAATGCGCACGCGCACGCGCACTAGTCTAGACTTCACGTAATGTATGCGTGCACTGTGTGAGGGTGTGTTTTGAATGGTTTTTGCAAAATAATCGATAATGTCAAATAGCACATCGTTAAAACAACAATTACGATATTATCGCAGACGATATATATCGCACACCCCTAGACGGCACCTGCTAGAGGTCGACCGATATGGGTTTTTCACTGGCCGATGCCGATATTTAGAAATCAGGGCAGCCAATGACCAATATATGATGCCGATTTTTTTGGCCGATATTTTGGCCGATTTTCTTTTTTTTTTTTTCATCTCAAAGTTAGTTTGAGTAAATGATTATTGCAGGGTACAAGATAGTAATAGTAGTATTAGCCTAATTCTGAGTAATAATACATGGCTTAAAATTTAAGCACCTTCTCAAAACAGTTCTGAAGAATGCTTTTTGTTTATGTTTGCTGACAGACACCAGTGTTTCCCACAGACTTGCAAATGCAAATTCATTCTCCGCCAGCAGGAGGCGCTGTTGGAGTGGAAATATAGCGGTTTCCCCGGTAACAGCTGTAATCAAATAAGCACTGCGCTCACAAACACTGCTTTATTAGCATTACAGTAAATAACGAATGAAATGACACCGAAGCTTTTCGGAAGACGGTTGGTTCTTTTCAAAGACACATTCATATAAAAACACCTGCGCTGCATTTTAATTTTGAAACGGTTTATTCAACGAAGTAATAACTCAATGTATGGGAAACAATGGACACCGCATTAAGTCAAATGGCCAAGTGATAACAAAAATAAAAGAGTTCACACATATTACACAGCCTGCTGCTCGTAACTGCTTAAGAGTGCACTGGCCACGAGCGATGACATAGTGGATGCTATTGTCAGACCTACACACACATTTCACGAGGAAAGTTAACGTGCACGTTATAATCAGTCCAGAAGTTTTGTCTGAACTGCATAGTTTCTACTTTCACTTGTTGCACTTATGAATATGATAACTTTCCGGCATCAATTCTAGTAGGGTAAAACATAATTACGCTTTTGAAACTATCTGTTTTTGCCCTGCCATCATTAGCTGAAGCTGTGTGTGAACAAGAAGCGGCTGCAGAGTGTGAGCTGCTCCGTCTCTCACGCAGCCAGAGAGAGATTCTCCGGTGTTCCGCAACAACGCTTAGCTGCCCGCAGATGCGCCTGCCTATAAATCGGCCTAATCTGCAGCACAATCGGCCGATGCAGATTAATTAAAAAATGCCAAATATCGGCCGATTAATCGTCCGGCCGATCAATTGGTCGACCTCTAGCACCTGCAGTAAGATGCCTCTCCCTCAGCCGAAAGCAGAGCGGTGCGACTGCATTCTCTCTCCATGATGGCTGTTTATATAACAAGGCTCCTGGTCTGTCACAGCACTCTGTCATCTGTTGACTGTTTACGCTTGAACTCAGAAGTATCTCTCATTGATTCCCACAACCTCCGCAAAGACGCACGACTCCTTTAAAGGGAAACACTGCACGCACACGGCGGATCCATAAAAGGTTTGACTTTATAAAGGCCCTCAAACGCACATTTGGCAGTTTTCATGGTGTCAAACAAAGCATATGGGTAACAGAAAGACAGACTCAAGAGGCATCAGTGCATTGATTGTGTACTTTTGATGCATAATTAATGCAGAGTGCTTATAGCAGTTGTAACTTCACTAAAAGGCTGTTTGATCTCAGGTGCATTAGTGCTGTGATAATGGGTTTTGAGAGAGCAGCCCAGGTCAGCAGCTGCTCCGGGTCCTGTCTATCGGGCCACTGTCAGATATCATTAAAGACAATTCAGATCATTTCAGCAAACAGGACTGAGGAAGCCGGACTTGAAGGACTTGTGCACTGTAGACGATTACAATTAAGTACAAGCCCAAGGTACACTTTGACCAATTCTCACTATTAACTAGTTGGTTATTAGCATGCCTGTTATTAACATATTGGCTGTTTATTAGTACTTATAAAGCACATATTCTGCGTGACCATATTCTAAATCTCTAATTCTAACCAATACCTAAACTTAACAACTACCTTACTAACTATTAATAAGCAGCAAATTAGGAGATTATTGAGGTAAAAGTCGTAGTTAATGGTTTGTTAATAGCAAGAATTGGACCTTAAAATAAAGTGTGACCTAACTAAGAATTCCATTGAGTCTGTTTTGAGATTTGTCTTATGGATGTTTGTCACTTTAGCAAAAGTGATAGACTAATATACACTATTGGTTTATATTTGACCATTTTGAGATTATTGGTCAAACATCATTACACTTCTGTTCCGTTTATGTCCATTTGGCTGATTATCTTCATCTTTATCCTTCATCCTCAGTTCTTTATCGACAATATTGTAAATTATGAGTAAATATTGTGTAAAATAAATATTTTTTTTTTTAAAGGAATTAATACTTTTATTCAGCAAGGATGTATTGAATTGATCAAAAGTGTCAGTAGACATTTATAATATTGCAAAAGATTTCTATTTTGAATACTAGAAATTTTGCTGTTTTGAAATTTCTATTAATCAAAAAATCCTGCAAAAAAAGTTGATCATGATAAATGTTTCATGAGCACCAAATCAGCACATTAGAATGATCTCTGAAGGATCATGTGACACTGAAGACTGGAGTGATGACTGCTGAAAATTCAGCTTTGCCATCACAGGAATAAATCATTTTCTAAATATATTAAAAAAGAAAACAAGTATTTTAAATTGTAATATTATTTCACAATAGTTTTTACTGTATTTTTTTTAACAAATATATTTTCATCTATATTGTGATTCATAGAAATCAGACTGAAGCATTATAATGCAAACATTGAAGCCACTCAAAATACATTCTCTATAGTCAAGGCTGGATTTATTTTGTGAAGAAGTCACAATGGAGACTTGCTTTAAAAAGAATATGCCTGTTTAAAGTACTTGAGGGATTATGGGAGCTAGGGGAAGCAAACTGCAAACAAGATTATGCTTGTGTCATCAGTGTAGGTCTTACTATGACATTGTGATAGATCTGTATGAATGACTGGGATTATCTGCAGTTTAACACATTTCAAAGAGCATCAGCTCCTCTCACACAATCATTTTATCACTAAGGGAGTTTTCCATGCAAGTGGCATTTCACTAATGTACTTGAATCTGGCTTTGGGTTACTAGGTCATGTCTTTAATCACTGCATTTTACTGTTGAATGTGACGTTAAAACAACAGCAACAGTTTACATATACTGTAGCTCTGCACTACTGCTGACTCCAAAGGGAATCTAAGAGCTTAGCCATGAATGACATAAACGGCACACATTTACAAATGCATATGGCATATGGATGGTATGCCAGTGGCTTTCTTCCAAAGCACTGTGACAGACTTGGCTGAAAAGACAGACAGACAGACAGACAGAGATGGAGACTCCCCTCCATGCCAGACCCCTGCTGTCTTCTCCGTTAAGATCCAGAAAAAGCATTCAGAGAGAAGGAGATAAAATAACTCTAATAGGCCATATGAATCCAGGTAGATCTAGTTTGTTATTTCTCACTGGCTTTATTCCAGCCATTCCACACACAGCAATGATCATTAATCAGTTCAAGTTACAGATTAATACCAAATATGGTTCTGGATTGTATCTATTAGGCCATATCTAATATTCTGTGGAAGCATGAAGTAGTGAGAGTCAACATTACAATAAACAATTACACAATCAATTCCTTATTTGTAACAATTATAGGGTCATTATATACATATTAGTTAACTAATATGTATATAATCTAATCTCTTTCCACAATTCCACAGTGACCAAGAGAATGTTGATAATCTAAACATAGAACAGTCTCCAAGATACAGACTTTAGAGTGAGAAGAGATATAAAACCTCTTCCCTCAGCCTTGATTTCGAGGCTTGGTTGATGTGCTGGACACTTCAGCAGTAACAGGTGCCGCGTATGAGGGGGATGGGGTGTGTCTCCAGTGAAGACGCTGACACCTTAGACTTCCTCAAGCCAGCAGGGAGTCACTTTCCCTGCGCATGAAACACCCCTCCAGCCATGCACCGTGAGACTGTGTTACTTCCCAGGCTAGAAGACCTATTTATTCCCGGCACAAAATGCTCACTCCCTATTTGTGACTTACTCACTTACATTAGGAGGATTCTTTTCACGTTACTTAATGACGGCTGGGAGTAAATTATCTTGTTAGAAATAAACAAGAAGAAATAGCCTAATACTTGACAGCACCTCTGACCTCTCAACACAGATCCTGCTTGAGTTAAACCATATACTTGTGAGAACATACTGTATACAACTCACAATAGAATAGAATAGAATAGAATATAATATCTACAGGTATAGACTTGTTAAAACAAATATGTTCCAGATGGCTGAAGGCATTAAATCACTTAGAACACATTACAGATGAGAGCAGAACTGAACAGAATAGAATAGAACATTTAACACAGAATGATCAAGAGCCTTGTTTAAGTTATTTTAAACAAATACATTACACACACACACACACACACAAATAGAATTGAATTGAATAGAATAGAAGAAAACAGAATAGATCTACAGGTATACTGTTATTAAAACAAATATGTTTAAGATGGCTGAAGGCATGAAAACACTTAGAACACATTACAGAATAGAATAGAGAATATAGAATAGAAAAGAATAGAATAGAGAATATAGAATAGTATAGAATAGAATGTCAGCTTGTTCACATCAGAAATGTCAAAATCAAACTCATAAATAATATACATGATTCTATATCTTTTCGGTATATAACACATATTACATGCATTTTCTACACTACCACAGCAGTAAACACTGCTAGCAATCAAATTAATTTGTTAAAATATTTACTGCTTCAATAACAGATTGTTGTTGTAATTTTCTTCAAATAGAGACTCACTTATTGAGACCAGAGAGGAAGAAGAACATGCCAGCAAGGTTCTGTCCAGTTGCTGTGGGTACACTGGGAAAATAATGGTACAACACTCTTGGAAGTTTCTGGGATTGATGATTCTGTTTTTGATGTTTCCTGGAACTAACAAAGTTATTTTCTAAACAGATGAACTCCTTATACAGAGAAGAATATTGCCCACCTATAAAGACTCTCCTATACCACAATCACTTCACCTTTATGATGAGGGACATCACATATATGATGTATATGATGAGCATCACAGCTTCCAACCAGTTCACTTGTTCACAATGCTGTAACTGCTCCTATACAGGATAATGCATTTATTACGTCTAAAATCATGACAGCATTGGAAAGTTTACAGCCTATCTTTATCGACAATATCCCTCTGCTCTTACTGGTTGTGTCCGGTTAAAAATAATTTAGCTACTGTACACTCATTGTCATCTTTTTCAGCTGTAGGAACTTTAGTTTGTGTGTGAACTATGTTTTAGAAGAAAAAAAATACAGAAATCTGACACTGCCTAACACTTCCCCAACACATGCTCTGCTTCAGTCCATCTCCTCACTGACCCATGAGGACCACGTGTCTACATCAACTATTATTTCATTTAACCAAAAACTAAGAAAGTTAATTATTAATTATTATATATTATTTTAGATGTGATTATCAAACCAAAACCAGTATGATCAGTTTACACTGACTGTTGGTATTTTCAATTCCTATTGCAACACATTTACCTGATCAGATCACGACCCTTCACCCTCCCCCAAAAAATAATTTCCACCTAGATACCACAGTGTTATTGTTACTAAAACAAAGCAATACATTTTCACAGGAAATTGGTGTCAGTCACCCACTGTCATTGAAAAAGTTTCATACTAAGGGAAGAAGACCTCATAGTTATTATGAGGTAGCAGCAATAACTGCAGTGCCTATGGTATTTAGGAAGACACTGTGGTTACCATGGTAATTTTTTATAAGGGGAGATGTTTTAACGCAATGAAGTGCGCGTTGATAAAGACAATAAAAGAACAGATCAACTAAAAGAGCAAGAAGATGCTGTATGGATGACAGGACTCTCACCCGCACGAGGTTGCTGACAGCCGCTTGCACTGCCGCCACTGGGCTGGTGAGATCTGGGATCGCTTTCCCATCAACTTCGCCCTCCTCGTGCATGATAACCAAGTGGGATATCTGCTGAGCCACTGGCTCCAGGATACTCTCTATCGTCTTGGTGTGGAAAACTGGCATCCTGAAATCTCAATATCCTCAACACAAGTGAGAAAAAGGCACGAGTTCGCTCTGTCCTGCGCTTTCCCCCGTTATTTCTTCCAAGGGCACCACGATCCAAACGTCTATTCCCAAGTCTATTCCACTCATGCAGAGAAATCCCTAAACGCCTCCTCAACGACCGACGCCTTCTTGTGGATAACCAAAGCACGGCGCCGGTGAGCGCGAGAGAACGCACGGCTTAAAAGAGCCAGTACTCGTCAACCAATCAGCGCCGAGGTTTCACGCCAGGCGGAGCATCTGATTGGTGCGCGCTGACGCTGTCTCCACTCTCCTCCGCCCCTCCCTACCTGTGATAAGAGCTTCCCTGACTACGTCATGCAGGCAGTGGCCAAAAAGGGAATGCGTCGGGCTGGAATGACAAAGTGAGGATTCCGTGGATTGCATTTGATTTAATGATAGGTAATGGTGTTAGTGAAACGGCAACAAGTAAATGATACTCAATGACAGACCATGCAAGCATGTCTATACTTAGGCTGCAGTGTACATCTACTGAGCTGATGTCTTCTTACCGTGAGAATTTCTGCGTTGACTGAATGAAACGTGTAGGTGGACAATTCATTAGTTTGAGAAGATAATGCTCATGAACAACACAGAAGTTCACGTGCCTGATAAATGTCTTTATGACATAGTCTGAAAGCATATTTTCAAATCTAGGTTTAAATGAAACACGCACGCGTGTGTATGTATTTATGTATACACAACCGTTCAAAAGTTTCTCTTATACTGACCAAGGCTGCATTTTTTTAATAAAAAGATAATTTATTTTAAAATGTCATTTATTCCTGTGATGGCAAAGCTGAATTTTCAGCAGTCATTACTCCAGGTTTAGTGTCACATGCTCCTTCAGAAATCATTCTAATATGCTGTTTTGCTCCTCAAGAAACATTTCTTATTATTGTCAATAATGAAAACAGTTGTGCTGCTTAAAATTTTGTGGAAAGTGTGATACATCTTTTTTCAGGATTCTTTGATGAGTAAAAAGTTCAAAAGAACAGCATTTATTTGAAATATAAACCTTTTGTAACATTATGAATGTATTTACTGTCACTTTTCATAAAATGAATGTGTCCATGCTGAATAGAAGCATTAGTTCTTTTTTAAAAAATCATTAAAAAATTTACCCATGCTTTTAAATGTGACCACTTGCAAACTGTATAACAATTCATAAATTTCAGTCAGCATTATACTACTTTATATATTTTATAAAAATAAAAAAAGTGGTGAGACACTGTAGAAATTCTTTATTTGAGGCTAAGCACTGGACACTTAATATATTGGCCTTGTTTGGTTTAACTTAATACTTTAGATGCTGTGTTTAGAGTCAAAAATAAACATTTGGTTAAAGGGAGACTGACTCCCCATAATGAAACACTCAGTTTGCTGGCAGAGGGACAGGACTTCATTTAAACATCTGATGATGTGTTTAGGATCTCCAGGAAAATAATGTTTAAGCATAATAATTATACATAATTCACAGGTTAGGTCTTTAGACAAGTAAGACTCCCTTGTGACTTTGTTTCAGGCACCATTCAGTGCTAAGGAAACACAAGGCAGCTGTAAGGATACCAAATAAGGTGGGATTTCAGATGGAGGAGCACAGAGAAGTGCCTTGCAACACTAATAAGGTAAACTGTTTATTATATAACTAGCAGCTGCCACTGAACCTTGTAAGTGCAGAGTCGCTTGGGGATGCAGCTTTCGTATCTAGGACGTTGTCTGCAGTCTCTCAATGTTCTCAAACTTGACAGGAGAACTCCTGCTTTGGCAGTGCTTTTAAACTCTTTCAGACAACAAAAGTTGTCAAGTTGTCAGTCAGTTCACACTTCTAACAACCTTATAAAAAAATGTACAGTTTTCCCCTTCAAGATCCTCAGTTTCTGTCTATCCACCATTTCAATCATGAGATTTATTTTGGTAAACTTACAGTTTTGTTTAGAAAATTTAAATGGAAAACGGCTGCCTGATTAATAGGTTTAATTAAGATCAATTTGAATTATTAATTGTCATCATTAAAATTATAAAACATATTGCTGTTATTGGTGTTGAAACTGTTTGTATTGAAATGCAGAATTGGTCCCATTATAGCCTAGGTGAGTAATGCTGTGCTCAGCAATTTCATGTCATCCAGCCCTACTGCTGACTAGTCCATATTTGCTGCATTTGCCCCATTGGCTGTGATCGCATTGTTTTCTCTCTCACACAAATGCACTCGCTTGCTCACACACTTTTAAACATGCAAATAAACAAATAGTAGTATTTAAAAAAAAATTAAAATCAGTATAAAAGCACAAGATGCTCTTTGGATGTTTCTCAAATATAATGCTGGATAATGTGATCATCGGCATTTATACAAACTTGGTTCATGCTATCAATCACTGAATCAAAACCATGCCAGTTCAGCTTCAATTCAGCATTTCACTCAAATTGTTTATAATATAATTTGTAATGAAAAAAGAAAGGAATGAAAAATCACACAATTTTTAGGCTATTAGTGGTCTCTGATGTTTGGATTCCACTTTATTTATTTTTTCTGCATATATAATGAATAATATTTATTCACTGCATCCACAATACTAATGCCATTAAAAGACAGCACACCTTGAAGCAATAAACTAATGTTCTTCATTAGGTTGTATGACTCAGACCTGCTTCAGTTATATATAACTGGCAATGTGGCTGTGAATACCCTTTAATGAGAGGTTGGAATATGACAGAAGAGAGAACCATCTGCTCAACCAGATAACAAGATGACAACAGAAATCTCCATGAAGACGTTTCACTATATAATAAGATAATGATAAGATAAATGCCATCGTTCCATCATTCTTGTAATGATGTAGCAGCGCCCTCCAATGTGCAATGAGAGTCATTACAGAACTCAAAAACACATCTGTCATACCCTCTTAAGACCGGCAAAACATTTTAGGAAAATGTTTTTATTTTTTGATGTCATTACATTGTTAAGAGCATTTAAAAAATATTCATAGTTATGCTACGTCCTTGGTAGAGGACATCGGGACTCAATTTCTTTAAAAAAAATAAAAAGACATGAATGAACATGCATAGGCAAAAACAATAGATTTTTTTTAAATCACCAATACGTTTTTAGTTTTCAGGATTTTTTTTTTTGACCAAACTTTGTATAAAGATAATTCTCAACTATGTTATAACAGAATGATTTGATATAGCATTTTTCTTCATGCAAAATGTGTGTAAAATGGCCACAAACAGGTTTTTTCATTCTATATAATGTACAGTATCTATAAACTAAGTCTAATTTGCATATTAATGTGTTTTGGGGGCAACATGTAATGAAAAAACAAGTGTAATATTGAGAGTAATAATTGACAAGATTTTCATAATAATATATAATATTTCATAGGAATATTGAAATATATTTTCTTTCCCTATTCATTTGTTGTGTCTCCCAAAATGCGTAATAAACATGCTTTTAGTCCCGGTGTCTTCATATGAGGACATCTATGAAATCAACCTCCTGTTTCGTAACTGAAAGCCATATTTTGATTTGAAACCCCATAACATTTTTCTGAGATGTTGATTTATGACACACAGTTTAAAAATGAGTCCGATTTAAATGACAATTACAAAATATTATACAAATTAATATCAGACATTTTTGAAGACCAATGAGAGGGAGTGGTCATGGTGAAACATCCAAACATTTAGTATCTCTGAAAAGCCCTGAATGTGCTCTGTACAGGACATCCAGACTTAAAACTGTGGTGTGTGTATAGTCTCAGAGAAATTCACTAAAATATAATGTCCTCATATGAGGATGCAGGGTCTCAGGAGGATACAGCACATGCTACTGTATATGAACATCCCTTTGAGCGAAACCAGGATTTTTATATTGGGAAGTATATCAACATATTTTTAGGCAATTGACTAACAAAAAAACATAGTAATAAAAATCTGCATAACTATTCACAAATGTACTAGACGGTATAACCTACTAAGGAAATAGTTGAAAGCATACAGTGCCATGAAAAAACACATAAATGTCATTTTGGTTAATATATGGATGTATGTATAGTTGATGTTTAAATATATCGCTGACCTTAACTGTCTGCTATTGCGAAGGACATGGAGGAGATGTCATTGCTATAGGTTACAGGAAACAATGAGTTTACTGTGTTATATATATTTCATTGCTCATCATTTGTTGGTAAACCAAACTCTTTCCTTTTTAGGTCAAGAGCTTTTTCTTTCAGAAGCATATTGTATTCTTGGTAAGAGGAAGGATATTATGTTTGAGTCTACATATAGTCTTTGGTGATTCACTACTTCCACCTTTTTTCACACTACCATATGTTTATTTTGAGGCCAACTCTTGCAACTAAGAAAATTTTTCTGCTTAGTTTCTCACGGACGCTTCCCCAAAACCTATATCGATATCTTCTTCTTGTACACATCAGCATGTGGTTCTTCTCAGGAAAGTTCTCAGCAGTTGAAATGCATCTCACCACTAACCAATGACCATATATGTCCTCAATATATCAATATAATACATACAGTGCATGTATAGGGGAGACCGGGGCTAGTTGTCACTAACTCTAAAGGCTGTAATACACTACATGATTTTTGCCCTGATTTTACCCTGATTTACAGTTTAGATAAGTCAACTCTAGTTGCTGAAAATCAGAGCCAGAGAAAATTCTATTCCATAGAAAATCATGATGGTCACAGACTCCGATTTTTTAGCTTCACACTATAATTCCATCCAGTCTGAGAATATCAGAGATGTTTGATATTTTGAGTCGATTTTAGAACACATATTGTTTTCATTTGTCAAGCATCTTCTAAGCATATGTTTGAGTTTGTTGTGATCGGAACATATGATGCTTTATGCATATGATGCTTTTTTAAAGATAATTATTTTGTGTATTTGGTGTATTTGGTGTAACAGAATATGTTGACATGCTTTAATGTTCATATACACGCACACACACACACACCGCTCTCTCTCTCTCTCTCTCAATTCAATTCAATTCAATTCAGAATTGCTTTATTGGCATGACTGTAAATGATACAATATTGCCAAAGCTTAGTACACATGTACAAAAAGATAAAAACAAATGATAATAATACAATAACAATAATAATAAGTAAATTAACGTCACAGTAATATAATGGAATATTATAACATCTTAGAAGTATTAAACTGTAACAAATTATAACATGTGAACATTTGATACCACAGTCTTAACTTACATAGAAACACACATACATACTTCGGATCACTGTGGTGGACAGTAGGGTAACACACTGAGGTCACACACACACACACATTCACCTGCTGTCTCTCTCTCACTCACTACACACACACATACACACATACACACACACACACACACACCACATTCACCTCTGTCTCTCAGTCTGTGGCACATCCACACATTTCTCGCAGCCAGTGCTGCTGTCTGTCCCTCTCCTAATACTATCTTTATTTGTTCTTTTTCACTAATGGCTGTAAAGTTCTTTTTTAAGTGTGTGGAATTTTGTTGAAGTCAGGTTTCTTATGGATCTGTATTTATGACAGTGAAGGAGGAAGTGTGTCTCTGTCTCAATCTCTCCTGTCTCACAGTGAGCACACACTCTCTGCTCTCTGGGTAACCAGCTCTTTCTGTGTCTGCCGGTCTCGATGGCTAGACTGTGCTCACTGAGCCTGTACTTGCTCAGGATCCGTCTCTGCTTTGTGTCTCTGACACTCTGGAGATAATCTTCCAATTCATAATTTGATTTTAGGGTTCGATAGAATTGTAATTTACTTTGTGTTTTAGTTTCTTGATCCCAATGTTCCAGATATGTATTTTTAGATTGTTTGATAATTTGATTTATTTTGATGTTTGGATGAGAAGCAGTGCTGGTTTGAGACTGGATAGTGTTAGTAGAGTTAGTCAGGTTAGTAAGTCTCAGAACTAGCTGACTGAGTGGACTCTTTTTGGGGTTCAGTTCTTGGGTTTGTAGCGCTTTAAAATGTAGCGAATCTGTGGGACTTGATTTAAGATGCATCCAGAATTTGAGAGATCTTTTATGCATATTGATAATCAATGGGAATCGGCCTAATTCTGCCCTGCATGTGTTATTGGTTGTTTTTCTTTGTAGTTTTAGAATAATTTTGCAGAATTCTGTGTGTAAGGCTTCTGTTGAATGTCTGTCCCATCTAGTGTAGCCCAAACCTCACTTCCATACAGCGCTATGGGCTGAATCACACTATCAAAGATTTTACACCAAATTGGAAGCGGTATTTCAATATTTTGGAATTTTTTCTTGATTGCGTATAGAGCTCTTCGAGCTTTATCTTTGAGAGCATTCACTGCCAAACTGAAACTCCCCGATGCAGTGATGATCAGGCCGAGGTAAGTGTACTGCATCGTGTGTTCTAGGGCGGTGCTGCCTAGACTGAACTGGTATCTGTGTTCCTGACATCTGGGCTTTTTCTGAAAGACCATAATGTTGTTCTTTTTTAGGTTTACTGCCAGGTCCCAGTTCTGGCAGTAGTTCTCCAGCAGGTCTAGGTGCTGCTGTAGTCCCTGTGGGGTGGATGACAGCAGCACCAGATCATCTGCGTACAGCAAAAGCTTTATGTTTTTGTCTTGTAGAGTGAGTCCAGGGGCTGTAGACTGTTCCAGCTGCACCGCTAATTCATTAATGTAAATGTTGAACAGCTGCTGCACTCCTCTTTTCTGGGTGAAGAATTATGTCTGTTCGTTGCCAATTTGGATTGCCCATTTCTTGTTTGAATATATTGATTTTATAATGTCAAAAACTTTACCCCCTACACCACTGTGTAAGAGCTTGTAATATAATCCGTCGTGCCAAATATAATCAAATGCTTTTTTGAAATCGATAAAGCATGCAAATATTTTTCCATTTTTGGTCTGTTTTACGTATTTATTGATTAGGGTGTGTAGGGTGTAAATGTGGTCAGTCGTTCTGTGATTTGGAAGGAAGCCAATCTGACTCGGGCTCAGGACATTGTGCTCGTTAAGGAAGTTTACCATTCTATGGTTTAAAATACTGCTAAATAACGTCCCCAGATTACTGCTCACACAAATGCCTCTGAAATTATTAGGGTCCAATTTGTCTCCACTCTTATGAATAGGGGTAATGAGTCCTTGGCTCCAGATGTCAGGAAAGCAGCCTGAACTAAGTACAGTGTTGAATAATTTGAGCACAGCTGTCTGAAGCTCAGGTGTGCTGTGTTTCAGCATTTCACCTAGAATGCTGTCAGGACCACAAGATTTCTTACATTTTTGGTATTCTTACAGAATTGAGTTTGTTTGTCAATTCTTTATATGTAATTGGGAAGTCAAGTGGATTTTGATTATTTTTAATTGTGTTTTCATAAATTTGTAGATTTTGTTTGATCAGATTATAATTGTCATTGAGTTGTTTTGGTGGGATTTCTTTATATAAGTTTTCAAAATGTTTTGTCCAAATTTCTCCATCTTGTATTGGTAGGTCTTGTGGTTTTGTTGTGGTCAGATTATTCCACATATCCCAGAACTGATTATGGTTTATTGAATGTTCTATTTCTTGTAAACTTTTGGTCAGATGGTGCTGCTTTTTTGCTCTAATTGTGTCTTTGTATTGTTTTAGATTTGAACAGTATTCAGTTCTTATGTTGGTGTTGTATGGTTCTTTATGTTTCAGATTTGATAATTTTCTAAGTTGTTTTCTTAATGTTTTGCAGTCTGTGTCAAACCATTTTTCATCTTTTGGTGTTTTTTTAGTGAATTTTTTGCCTTTCTTTTTCAATGTACTTATGCTGCTTTTTGAAATATGTAATTGATTTCATTTGTAGCCAAATTAACACCATCTTTAGTTGTTTCAAATTTTTTATTCATAAATATAGAGATTAGATTCTTCAGTTCTTCAGAATTCAGGGCTTGAATAAATTTTTCTGTGCTGTCTGGAGTCCATTTGTATCTCTGCTGGACCTGATACATTTTGCAGGTTTCCAGCTTGTTTTGTTCTGCTGTGTGATTTGTTTTAATATAAATGTTAGTTTGGTTATGGTCAGAAAGTGGAGTTTGCTGTTTGACAGTGAATGCACTGAAGGAGGACGGGTTCATGTCAGTGATGGCATAGTCAACTACACTAGCTCCAAGACCTGAACAACACGTGAACCTCCCTAAAGAGTCCCCTCTGATCCTGCCATTAATATGTACGGCCTTGTAAGAAACTCTTAGGTTACTGCTTATTCGTAGGGGGAGCATCACAATGGGATGTCAGTTAAAACACCTTGAGGCAATATCCATTTACAAGTTTTATTTCACCAATGCCAGTACATGACTTCATCCACAGGTATCAGACTGGTGTATCTGTACACAGCCAAACACCATATGGAATAATCCAGAGCAGTGAACAAGGAATGAACTGACTACTGCTCAGAAGCAACCCTTCTTAAAGGCCCCTAATTGGAGCCAGAATAGGATGCAGCTGTCAACAGTGGGTGGAGCTACAATCACCATGTCATAGGTTTTCCAACAAGGCCGCCCCAAAATATGACATCATATTTTCAATTCTAGGAAATCACAATGACATAACATTAAAGCCTAGTCCTTAATAAAGGGTAAAGGAATAAGCCGGCTGACAGGCCGAACATAAGACTTCCCTTTGATCTTTATTTCAGCAACTCTAACACGGCCGTCCTTGCCCAAGAAAGTCTTCTGTACTTTACCAATGGGCCATAAAGCACGGGGGAGTCGAGGGTCCAAGATCATGACTACATCGGAATCTTCCAGGTGGCCTTGATCTTGCTGCCACTTTTGGCGAATTTGTAGATTCGGCAGATAATTCCTAATAAAACTGGTCCAAAGTTGATCCGCCAGAACCTGGCTATGTCTCCATCTTCTCTGAGATAGAGTATTAGAATCAGCATATATCACTTGGGGTAACGAAGCATCCTGCCTCCCCATGAGGAGCAAATTGGGAGTTACAGGATCCAAATCATCAGCATTAGAAGAGACATATCCTAGAGGTTTGGAATTCAATATTTCCTCAACCTCCACCAATACGGTTGTTAAAACCTCCTCAGTCACTACCTGACTTCCCAAGACAGAATGAAGTGCACCTTTGATAGATCGGATTTCCCTCTCCCACGTTCCTCCAAAATGTGGAGCATAAGGAGGATTATAAGTAAATTTGATTTGATGATTCCACAACTTTTCTTGCAAGACTGGACTTAATTGGTTAAAGGCAATCTTCAGTTCACTTTCGCCCCCATGGAAATTAGTTCCTTTATCACAGATCACTTCATAAGGTTGTCCTCTACGAGCTACAAAACGACGGAGTGCCATTAAGAAGCTATTAGTGTCAAGACTAGTCAACAATTCTAAATGAACACATCTAGTGGTCTGACATTTCAAAAGTAATCCCCATCGTTTCTCAGTCCTGCGACCAGACTTGATCACAAATGGCCCAAAACAATCCATTCCTGTGGACCAGAAGGGAGGTTTGAACAAATTGAGTTTAGATGGAGGAAGATCAGCCATCCTAGGAACTATTGGTTTTCCTTTCCATTTAGCACACTCCAGACACTTTCTTTGATATTTCTTCACAGCTTGCCTACCTTTTAAAATCCAGTAGTAGCGCCTAAGATGAGCGTAAACTCTGTCTACTCCAGGATGACCCAACTTGGCATCTACAGCTGCAATCAAAAGTTGAATGACAGAATTTCTCGAATCAAGAATTATTGGATGAATGGTGTCAAGAGCCAGTTCTTGACTATGTCGAAGTCGCCCTCCTACTCTAATAACTTCAGCAATGGGATCGAACTCAGGTGCAAGAGTATACAATCGACTACTAGCTTGAACATTTTTCCCAATTCGCAATGCACCATACTCCTCGGCGAAATCCTTCCTTTGAGCCTGTCGCAACAGGAGAAGTTCAATCTGAGCCTTGTCCAGCAAAGAGTTATCAGGGTTAACTGCCACAGCTTCAACAAGCTCATCCCACGACTTGTATTGCTGAACATCAAGATTCACAAGGTTATCCTCAGCATTAGTAAGGCCACAGAACAGAGTCTTCCTCAACTCTGTAGCATCAACAGAGTTCTCAGTCATACCAGGGAATTTTGGCCACTGATCAGGGTTAGAATAAAGGAAAGCAGGGCCTCTAGTCCAATGATTTGGTTTGACTAGATCAGTCAGATTCTTGCCTCTAGTAATATCATCAGCTGGATTGCTAGTGGTGTTAACATAACGCCATTGTTCAGAAGCAGAGTTTAGGATTTCAGTAATGCGGTTTGCAACAAATACTTTATAGCGGCAAGTCTCAGAACGAATCCAGTTAAGTACTGTCATCGAATCAGACCACAGTATTGTTTGGTGAATGAGCAGATCAAGTTCCCTCTGCAACAGATTTGCCAATTGAACCCCGGTGTGGGCAGCACACAATTCTAGACGAGGTATAGAAATTGACTTACGAGGTGCAACCCTGGATCGGGCCATCACAAAGGAGACTAGAACTTCACTCTCCTGATTCACAATCCTTAAGTAGGCCACTGACCCATAAGCCAATTCTGAGGCATCACAAAATACATGCAACTCCCTCCTAATGGAATTTCCATCAAGATCAACCGGACCATACATTCTTGGTAGTTCAATGGAAGCGATAACAGGAAGTTCACTCTCCCATGCTACCCAGGCCTTCTTACTACCCTCAGGTAGTGCTGGATCATCCCATTGTCTTCCTTTACTCCACAATTGTTGCAGCAGGACTTTGGCTCTAGTGGTAAAAGGTAGAAGGAACCCTATAGGGTCATATTGACTTGCCAGGACCCTATAAATATTGCGCAAGGTAAGAGAATCATAAGCAATAGGACGATGTTTATAACAGAGGGTATCTCTGGCACAATGCCAAATTAAACCCAGCATGCCTTCACTAGGATCTGAACAGTCTTGACTTAACCAGAGTTCAGTGTGGGCAGACTTTGCGGTGCTGGGCAGATCCTCCACCACCTCCGCAACATTACTTGCCCACTGTCGAATTTCAAAGCCTCCATATCTCAAATGGGTCCGTAATTTCCCAACCAGCTCCTTTGCTGTTGGGATGTCCATAACACTTTGTAGACAGTTATCAACATAAAAGGCCTTGGTGATAGACTCCTTAACATCTTCACAATCCTCTGGCAGAGCTCCTACATGTTTTTGCAAAGCATAAATCGCACAGCAAGGGCTACAGGTGGTTCCAAATGGCAAAACTTGCCATTCATAGACATCAACTGGCCTATCCTGTCTCATGCTTCGCCACAGGAAGCGCAGGAGGGATTTATCAGAAGGCAATAGACCAACTTGATGAAACATGGACTTAATATCACCACTAATGGCCACAGGACGTTCCCTAAAACGAAGGAGTATGCCCAATAAGGATGACCCTAAAGTCGGACCAGGCAGCAGGTGAGCATTCAGTGATTCTCCTTTGAACATATAGGAACAGTTAAACACTAATCGATTCTTTCCATTATGCTTAACAAGATGGTGAGGCACAAACCAAGACTCACTACTTTCAAAGGCTTCTTCATGACTCAACTTTCTCACATAACCAGACTCAACCAATTTCTGAATCTCTCCTTCATAGATAAGGGCCTGCTCCGGATTGCGTATCAGTTGGCGCTCGGTCCGTCGGAGTGATGACATAACTGCCGCTTTAGGAGCATTAAACAGGGGTGCATGTTTTGAATGAAGTAGAGGAGTGGCATATCTAGAGACACCATCCACCATGTCTCTTGTTGTCAACCGGTCAAGACAATCCAGGGCATACTGGTCCTGTTTGGACCGTATACTGGTCTTTTCACTCTTGTAGGGAAACACGTCCACTTGCCACAACCGCTCTACATCCTGTTGGAGCTGAGAGGGAATAGAAATCCCAGAAAGAAACAGACATTGGGTTTCCGTCTCATTTGATTCAGCTGACGACACTGGACCTTGAAGAGCCCATCTCAATCTAGTATGAACTGCGGCTGGTCCCCCATGAGGGCTAAGACGAACTTTCTCTACTGGAGCTAAAAGATACGGATGATCAGCACCAATCAAAAGCATAGGCTGGACTTTATTAAATGGTTCCAGTGGAAGTCCATTTAGATGCTTGAATCGTTTTAGAAGACTAGGCATTGGATAGGATTGCTCAGGAAGGCCCAATCCCTGTGCAGTAAAAGCCCCTTGGATCCGGTATTCCTGATGAGAATTTGCTGAAGAAATTGTAAAATTCACACTGGCTCCTCTCAGGACCTCTGTGTCCTGACGCACCGTTCTTAACACTAGTGATTCAGCTGTGCCCTTCAATCCAAGTTGCTGTGCTGCTAGAGGTAAAAGCATCGTCCTTTCAGAACTATCATCTAGGATGGCATAAGTCTCCATACAGCTACCATTATGGCTCAGCAAAACCTTAACAACTTTCAGTACAACTCTTGGGGAACAGCTTGGGCGACTAAGCAAGAACACACCAGAGTCTGGCTTCTTCTGATTCACCTCATGTAAAATTCCCAGGTGTTTACCTTTACATTTAGGACAGCCTTTCTTTAGGTCACACCGAGAGGTCTGATGAGCCCTGCCACATCTCCAACAGCAATGATGCTCTTTAATCCATTTTCTCATATTCTCCAAATCAAGTAGGCTAAAGGCCTGGCATCTACTGAGGTGATGATCGTCACTTCTACAGAATGGACATGGGAACCTCAGCAACTCCTTTCCCTCAAAACTGAAATTTCGAACGGGACTTAAAGAATCACTGATCTTCTCCACTGGAACACTACTCACTCCATGAAGAATGGTTGTAGTTGGTTGATACAGCCTTAGTTTCCTCTCCGTCTGAAAATGGTCATTAGGTCTCTGCCGAACAACACCGACTTGTCCTACTATTGCTTGACAGTCTGCTTCCTTCTGCAGCCATGAAGAGAAATTCACCAAGTTATAGGGTTCTCCTGGTCGAGTAGCTCTACTATGCCGGATGTAATTAGCAACTTGTTCAGGGGGGAGTTTACTCAATAGTTTCTGTACATGAGAAGCACAGGCCAACTCTGCTGCTCCTTCACCTTCACCCCAAGACTGTAACATTCACGCTACACTGAAAGGCAGAGGATGGTTAGAATAAGCCAAAACTAAGTTGCGTGCTGAATACAATTTTAAATGGTCTAAAAGAATATGGAATTTGTACTGCTCAGTCTCATCTGGGGGTAATAAATTCTCCAGAGCCATCTTTAATATTATAAATTGTTTAGGATCCTCTTTATAGAGATATGGAAATGAAGGTCCTTCAATTCGACAAGATCTTGGAGAATAACGTACCTGGGCTTTTGGCTCATATCCTGTTTGAGAACTTGAAACAGGCTGTTGAACTAAAGACTGAGAAACACAAGGTATAGGATTATTCCGTTGCATCTGGTTACTTTGTTGTTGCACAATAGGTCTCACAAAAAGAGGTGAAGGTAAACTAGGCATAACTAATGGTAATGAAGACTGAACATCTTGATTTGCCTGCTGGATACAATCAGCCATATTTCCACTTTGAGCTGTAATGGGTACAGATGATTGAGTAATCGTGCCGGATGCCAAAGATGTCAATGGAACTGATAATTGACTAATAGGAGGTTCAGTTCTAACCACTGAATTATGCAAAGCCTGCTGTGAGAATGGTAAATACTGAGACGATGCCATGATACCTTGGGGATCTTGTGCTTGTTGATAAACAGCATTCATAGGAACTGGCAAATGACTTGGATACAAAGGGCCTGGTACTGGTGGCCAAAATCCAGGATATACTGGGCCAAACAATGGTGGATTCATAGCCCAAGGAGGGATCGATGGTTGCACTGCAGGTCTAGATGCATAAGACTGACCTGATGACTGATGATGTGCATCAACCCAAGGATTTAGAGCATATAAATTAGGGGGCATGAACTGACTGGCCGGATGCTGTGAACTTCCCATCAAAGTAGACAAATGAGGAGCATGAGGGCTCTGAACTGCAGAAAGCTGCCTTGCCACTGGATAGCTAACGACATTCTCATCAGCAGGGACTTGATTTACTTGTGATACATTCAAATCAGGAGCTAACTGGGATTGAGGAGTCAGTACCATAGAAGAAGGAGCTGGAGGCAGAGAGGACGCTCTACTCACACATGGCGGTAACTTCAACTCGGGACTAGCTTTCACATGATGTTGTTCCTGTAGATGAACTCGGAGCTCTTGAGCTAATGCTGCAGCTGAAGCAATCCCCATAGAAGGTATGAAAGACTCCTTATCAGGTGAGGGCAGTGCAGATAAATTTTGGCTACCTTCTTCAGATGACCAAGAACTTCCTGAAGAACAAATCCTATTAACTCTGGAATTTATCTGCTTCACACTTCGGCCTGATTCCATAACAAAATCCTTCAACTGCTTCATTTCCCGTAAGATAGGGTCACAAGGTTCAGAATAACTCTCTCCGGCATCTTCCCTACTGCTTTGGACTGGGGCTAAGGAAACTGACTGGCTAGTTCGAGGAGGCTTCAATGGCGGTAAGGTAGTCTCATAGTCCTCAAGATAGACTGGAGGCTTAGTCTGTCTTGAAGACTCTCGACGAGGTGGTACATGGCATTGGCTAGTATATTGCTCTTGGTCCATTGGGATGCTCAATTCTGGCTCGAAGGACCATGTAAGAAACTCTTAGGTTACTGCTTATTCGTAGGGGGAGCATCACAATGGGATGTCAGTTAAAACACCTTGAGGCAATATCCATTTACAAGATTTATTTCACCAGTGCCAGTACATGACTTCATCCACAGGTATCAGACTGGTTTATCTGTACACAGCCAAACACCATATGGAATAATCCAGAGCAGTGAACAAGAATGAACTGACTACTGCTCAGAAGCAACCCTTCTTAAAGGCCCCTAATTGGAGCCAGAATAGGATGCAGCTGTCAACAGTGGGTGGAGCTACAATCACCATGTCATAGGTTTTCCAACAGGCCTAGAGCTCGGCAGAGGTGCACTAACTCTGAACCATTTTTATTTACATGTTTGGTCAAGATTATTTCTCGGTGGAAGTATTCTTGTGAGACTCGGGGAGTTTTGGCCAAAGATATATTCATTGCCCTTTGGATCTATGTTATCGGGTTCAGATCCAGTTCTTGCATTAAAGTCTCAACACAGCAGCACATTTCCCTGGGCCTGGAAACGGCTGATCTCTGTGTGGATGTTGTTCAGGTATTCCTCATCATGGTAAGGGGATTCTGCTGGGGGAATATAGATGACACAGAGATATATGTCAGTAGTTGAAATGCCAATTTGGTTGTTTAGTTTTAACCAGCAGTGAAATTTTCCAAATGTAATAATAGAAATGTGTTTGGCCAGAGCTTCCCTGTACCATACCAGAATTCCTCCTGAGTCTCGTCCACGATGCACTGTACTTAATTTAACTGAGGGCACAATTACTTCATAGTAGCCTGAGGGACAGTAGGTAAGCGCATCATTTCTACACCAGGTCTCGGTGAGAATGATAATATCAGCATCTTTGATATTTTTCAGAAATTCTGGGTCTGTGCTTTTAGTACCAAAAGTTGAAGAATGAAGACCCTGGATATTCCAACAACTTATATGAAATGAACGCATTAGTATTATTAAAGATAAACCTATTTTGTAAGACAGAGAGAAAATAACCTGTGAGAATGTACAGTATATGGTAAACAATTTACATTAGTGCAATTTTTTTGTTGTTTTTTTTGTGCATTTTTTTGTCAATCTTATTGCACTTGCAGCAGGGGCCGGGCTGCAGCTTCAGCGTAGCTCTGTGCTCTCAACTGTGGGGGCTTCTCTTGGTGTGGGGTGGCTTTTGGTTTCTTCTTTCTTACTGGGGTTTGTTGGGCAGCAGGTGGATGTGAAGATGGTGACTGCTGGTTTACAGGTGCGTAGGGGGCCATTGGTGGGTGTGGTGGACGACATGTGATGTTTGTCCAGGCGATGTCTTTCCTCACCGGGGCCGGAGGGGGATGTCTGGGCATGTAGGGGTGAATGGGCTGGTGGTATTCTGGAGTTGGTAGCAAGTGTCTCGGTGATGCTGGACTGCGGCCCAGGGCGGTCTTTGCAAAAATACGCACTCCGTCTTTGTGTAGGTGGAGTCCATCATACAGGTGTTGGAGGCCGATGTGGTGGTGGTGGGCCAGGTGTACATTGGGGAGCGCAGAACAGCCATGGGAAATTTCAGCATTGATGCTGTAGATGATGTGTGGGGGTGTGTCGTGTCTTGGGAGAAGCGTGGAGATTATGATTCGGATTCTGGGAACTTTTTGCTGGTGATTTCTGCCATTTTCCTCACAGCATCAGCAGTATTGTTGCGTAGCGAGTGAAGGTCATTAGTCCCAGTGTGAATGATAATACATGAGGGGTGCCCTGTGACGTCTCTGATGATCTGGTGGGCGTGTCCTGTTGTGCTACATCGCTTTGCAGTGACTTTTTGGTGTGGGAAGAGTTTCTGAGGGTCCACAAACTTTCCATTAGAGTCCATGAGGAGGAGAACATCTGGATCAGGTTCTGGAGCCTGGGCGGGTGAGGCCTGTGTTGCTGCAGGTGTCTGTGTGTTTGTCGTAGGTACACTTTCTGTGTTTGTGTAGTTTGGTTTGTCTGTATTAGAAGCTGTATTGTAGTGAAGTGTGTTGTCTTTTGCGTTTTTCTGTAACTGTTCTCTCATCTCTTGCAGCTGTCTGGAGAAGTTCTCTACTTTTTTCTCTGTGTCCTCCTCTAGTTTGCATAGCTGTAAGCGAAGAGTTCGGTTTTCTTCTTGTAGTTCTCTGAGAGCTCTTGTGAGTTCAGTGATGGAAGAGCTGGTGTTGTTCTTCAGCTGCTGGAGTTCATCTTTGAGCTCATGGATGTAAATGTTTGTGTTAGTGTCTGAGAGTTTTGCTTGAGTGTGTTCTCTGAATTCAGTGAAGTCCAGGTCTAGTAGGGCTAAACTGTCTCTCAGTTGACGTTGGGATGGTTAAGGTGGAGGATTCACTGGGCCTTCCTCCTCAGAGTCTGTGCAGTTCACACGAGTCTCGTCTCTCTCCTTCTCTACTCTGGATTTCAGCAGGGGGAAAATCTCCTCAAATGAGTTCAGGCTTGCTTCATTGCCTTGCAGTAGGAAGGTGCCTTTAGTGTAGTAGGTTATAGTGAGAATGGGGTTGTCTGTGTCTAGCATTTCATCTTCACAAATAGTTAGTCTTCCACCTCGGCCTATTCCTTCTTTACACACATGCTTGTATTCCTCACAGATGGCCAGTTTCCAAGCACTAATCATAGTGGTGTAGAAAATGAAGTTGTTCTTGATTCTTTTCGCATTGAGTTGAATATAGTCAGCATACAGAACATCAACATACAACTCTCTCTCTCTCGCTCGCTCGCTCGCTCGCTCGCACACACAAACACACACGATGCGCAAAACTCCGCATTTGAACAGTCAATAGCAAATACTTAAACTAATAACAAAACAGTAGCTGATTCAGAAGCGCAAGATTGTCATAGCAAAGTCAGAATTACCTCCTCTCCTAGGTTCACGAAACGGTCGTCCATAAAATGCATTGCTGTTCTGTTGTATCTTATCTTAAAGATTCCTAAATGCATCTAATTTCGGAATGCCAAATAAAGTGCTTTTGTTTTCGCACTGAAACACACAGCGTCTCCCTGACATGGCTGCTTCAATACTAACTGCGGTTACTGAAACCACGCCTTCTTTCTTTGCGTGCACATTTGGGCGGCATTATGCAAATATTTCCACATAGTGACCTAGATATGTGGGGGCGTGTTAGAACGAGCCGTTTTAGGGGGGCGTGGCAGAGTCTTAACTTTGATAAAGAATATCTCTTTGGTTTTGAGACTTTAGTCTTTGCAACTTCAGGGATCTTATCTATGCACAATCAGCTTGTAACACTCCAAAGAGAAAGGAAAACTTGAAATCGCATCATATGACCCCTTTAAGTCTGGTAGTGTGTGATCCTCAGTCATTTAGTGTATGATGGCCAGTTTTTTTCCAAAGTCGGTAAGTATATGAAGCCCCATGCTTTAAAATCTGTTCAGATTTCAGCCTTAACTTATATATTTCTCAGAATGAGTTTATTTTAATTTGGATATATTCATGCTTTAAGTCTTGGCTATAAAAAGGACATTTCCATCATTATTGACCAGGAAAAAGAACATGCTGACCTTTTGTGACAACATGTCCTAATTAATGGGACAAGAATGTTTAAAAGGATAGTTTCCAAAAAAAATAAGTTCTTCCAAACCCAAAATGTTCAATCCAAAATGTCTTTCTTTCTTTTGTAGTACACAAAAGATGATATTTCGAATGTTCTTATTATAGTGAAACAGCATTGTTGACCATTGACTTCCATTGTATGGACAAAAAAAAAAACCCTGTCATTTCCAAATACTTCATTTGTGTTCCATGTTTTGAAGAGGGTGATAATTTGATGATAAAAATGTTTTATTTTTTAGTTGAACCTAGTATTTTTCTAATGAAAAATGATATGAGTGAGAATTCATCTGTTTTGTAATTTAAGGAAATATTTATGATGATGCAAAAGAATATGAAGTAAACAAACTTGAACGATATTTAAAGCAGTTTAATTCAAAAAAATGGGTAGTAGACATGTGTATCATAAAAATGGAAATAAGTTGAATTTTTACAATCAGAGCTATGTATGTAAAAAATAAATAAATACATTTGTCATATATATGTTCTTTGCAATCAATAAATTTAAATAGTTATAATAACATTAACAAAAAAGAATTAATAAAAACATAAAATATACTAATAAAATTATAAAAAATATTTACTACAATTTTTTTTTAATCTAACATTCTGGAACACTACTCCTTCTATATATAGTTATTGCAACAAACTGGACCAATATCCATGTCATTAATATCAGTAATTTTAGATCAACTTCTTTAGAAAGGTATAAGTCTCAAAGAGGTATGTTCAGTTCTCAAAACTGAACATAGGTCCTCATTATATGTATCCTTCATACACCTAAACACTTGTATCACTATTCAGTAAATCAGGAACATGTAATTATAACACTATCAAAGATGCTTCCTATTGATTACAGTAGCTGCCATTTTTAATCTAAATGGTATAAATAATTGTCACGTATTCTTCTCAGAATATAACATTACCCTGAGTGGCTAAGCATCTGAGCAATGCTCACATTTCTGTTGTAAAGTGACCCTGTCATAATTAATCCTTTTGTGGATACCTGGAGCCTGCTGTATATTTGGGTAAACCAGTATGCAGTGAGATCCAGTTATTGTAATTGGTGACTTTTGTGTAAACTCCTGGGTTAAACTTTTTTGCACACTCTTTTCCCCAGCTAATGATACCGAATAGGAACATGGTGTTATTTACTTCACACACCAGAGGCCCTCCTGAGTCGGCCTGAAATCAGAAAAAAAAACACATTTAGATATGCATTTCTTACAGTTTTATGAAGATATTTTCACTTGCCTAGGCCAAATGTCGTATTTATCAATCATCAGTGAAAACATTCGGTTTACCTGGCAAGCATCTTCCTCCCAGTCTCTACCAGCTGCGCACAACATGTTTTCATTGACCTCATCCTTACTGTAATACTTCTGGCAAGCATTCTGGGAAATAAGCCTCACTTGAGCCTGTTTCAGATATCGAGAGTACTCAAAGCCACCTTAAAAAAACAGATAAAAACAATGATGACCTTTGTTTATCTCACATATTACAGTTCTAGTCCTGCCACTCAACATTGAGGTCCAGAGTGACAAAATGACTTGATTACTGAAATGTCCAGCAACATTCTCTGCTAGATTTTTTAGAGATCCAGTACAGTATGTCATGTCATAATCATAGGATGTCCAAGTTTGTTATATTTCATATCATAAATCAACTTTGTGGACACACCATGTTGCCCTCATATCTTGTTGTCGTAGGAAAATGATCATTGTTATTGTTCTCGGATACACTATCTAGCTTAGCATACAGTGTGTGTCATCTTACCCTTTTGGTGTCTTCCATAGCCAGCAATCTCACAGTAGAATCCTGTAGGAAGCATCTGCTGGAAAGGGGGAAGACATGCGGTCCTCACAGAGTCGGTCCTCACTGCACATTGTCCACTGCTGTCCACTATCCTCAAAAGAGCTAAAGGAAGGGATTTGCACTACTTATTATTCATGCACTCTTCTTTTAATTGCTGGAATAATCAAATATAAAGCAAACATACCAATGTCATTATTAAAGTCTTCAGCTGTGTAATCATAGTCCTCATGGACCACAAGTTTGCTCACGTTGAACTGCTGCTCTTTGACAGTGTTGGTTTCATTGATGGCATTCTTTCCCAAATAGACCGAATATCTCATTATGCGTGTTCTCTTACTGTTTAAAGCAAAGAAACAGTAAAATTATATGACATTTTATACCACAGTGCAATGACACTACATTAACTGCATTAAGCCATTTTATTACATGGCCCTTTGGAATACTTGATTCTGATTGCAGGATTCAGTGGTCTGATATTTCATTTTAACTGGATAATAACTTATTAGTTTGCAATTGGCTACCCACAAATTGTGGCATTATTACCAAAATGTTCTTTGCGATCTACGTGCAAGTTACCACCTAGACTGTTTAAGTAGTTGGTTCATTTGTTTTCCTTTTCTTTCCTCACGATTTTACTGCCACTTTGGCACCATCTTGCAACTTAGTTAACGATATTAGTGAAAATTACCTCAGAGGACTTCATTATTACGATTACTGTAATATTGTTGAAGTGTTCGTCTTGTTGATAAGCTGATTGTTTTGTATGCTGTAGTGGACCATTTTTTCTTAGTGGAATTTTTAAGATAATATTTGATGAGTAATAAGCAGGATAATGTGCTGTCAGCAAGTCATTATTGCAAAATAAAGCTGACAGGGTGATGAAAGAAGACCCAGACCCCGGAGCAGACTGTGCATTGGCTGATTACTTGTATAGAAGGTCAGATTTTTCCGTTAACAACAGGTTGACATACCCGTCAGGGAAGCAGTGGGCTGCAGTGAGGATCCAGCATGGAGCAATAAGAGTTCCTCCACAAACGAATCCCTCTCCTTTTAAGATAGCTGCAATCCAAGGCTGTGACTCAACAGTTGACCTTGATCCTCCTATTATCTTTGTAATGCGGTTCAAGCGTTGCTCCCCACATGTTGATTCTGAATAATGAAGAAATTAAGTCTGTGAGGAGAGGTCATTTTCTAGGCTTTGTGAACAGATCTGAGTTGGAGATTTTCCTAACATTGCCACTAAATGTTTTTTGTTTAGAATGGGCGATAAAAAGTAAATCAATCATAATTTTACCTGTGTCCTGCTCTGATGGGTCAGATGTGGGTGGACTCGTGATGGCTGCATAAGCAAATGTAAGTCATATTAGTCAATTTTTCCCATGACTTAAATGATCAAAAGAGATGGACTTCTACTTACTTGGTTTAATTTCCCTGTGGGAAATGTCACAGTATTCCCGTACATAACGGTTTCTTTTCCTTACAAAGCACCATGGCTGAATCTTATTATCTGGATTCCTAAAACAGCAAAATCCAGAGGTCTTAGACATTTTAGAAATCCCACAATATACGTAGTGTCAAAATAATCTCTCTATAATATCTATAACTTCACTCTATAATATAAATACCTGCAGTAGTTATGATAGCAGTTCCTGAAGGAGGGGTTTTTGCTTGGTAATAAATTCCATGGTAGACATAACCGTCCACTGACTGTCACTGACACTTTGTTTTTGCTCTCCTCGCTTCCATCAAGTATGCACTTATCTGAGAAGAGAAAATTCATGATTAAACATATACTGTACATTCACATGCTAAAACTACAACAATAATCAAATAGCATGTTAATGAAAAACTTTGATCTAATGTGACAACATCAAAAGAAATGTACCCTTTACTTGAGTAGAAGTGTATATTCTCCAAGGGCTTTTAGCCTAAAAACAGAAATATTAATATTAGCTGTGTGGGTAAAAAGGTTAATTCTATTTAAAGACCTTTCGTAGGAAGTAAGAATTCTCACTTCTATTTTGTTTTTCCACTTACGGTTTCAGTAAAGTACAGGGCGCATGTCAACAGTAATATCCTAAGTATACGTTTCATCTTGACCGCAAACCAATGTTTTCCTTTTTTGGATATCCTAAAAACATTTTGAAGAAGTGAGCTATGTATTCATAAGACACATCTTTAAAAGAGAAGGCATATGCTCTCTCACCAACAAGCAGGTGGAATTCAAGTTAACGGGAATATTTTTAAAGTTGACAAATAAATAAACAAGCATTGCCAAGAAAATCATATGAATTTGCAAGCACTGATTACAAGCAAGCTTGCATATAATGGTACTATAAGCCCATTGTTCTAACAAATAAATGCTACCTATCAGATTATGCTACCAGCACTGTATTTTTAATACTGTAAGGGTAGGTTTAGGGTCGGGGTAGGTGTACACTTTATTAAAGCTTTACACCACTTTAATATCATGCTGGAAGCAAAATCTGATAGGTAGCATTTTTTGCTGTCGAATTATGCTACCAACTGTTTTAATGGGAGGTAGTAAAATCTGACAGGGTAGCACAAATCGTCAGAACAACTCCACTGATCTTTTTTTTTCATACAATCCATTGATTTCATTCATTTTCTTAGTTCATTGATCACTTATGAAACTACTCCTAAAGTACCTTTGAATAAATTCTTGGCACATTTCAGGCATGTTACTATAATAATATGTAGAGCAGCCAAATTGATACATTATATTTGTATCCTTAAGTGTGGTTAAAAAATGTTTTACAAGTGCACTTACAGTCGTAAAAATAAAAGTTACATAAAAACCTTAAACATCCATTGTTTCCATTGGGCTAAAGGTCTTTTGCAATGGAAAAATGTTCTTTAACTTATTAAATTATTCCTTACACATGGTTCTTTTAAGAACGTTTCATTGAAATGTTCTTTGTGGAACCCAAAATCGAAGGGGAGGATAAACATATTTAAATGTAATTCTAATTCATTCATATTCCCACATGCAATATGTACAAATCAAGACCATGAAAAATAGCTATAAAGGCACAGTATGCAAATGTAAAAGAATGAAAGCAAAGCAGATCCAGAAAAAGGGTATTCGGTGCTTACCTTACTAATAGTAGTTGATTTGCTTATTTGCTTGCAGATGTTGCAGTGTAGAGCTGCACTGGGCTTCCTGAGCACTTGCTGTCATGTGCCTGTTAGTGTTCCTCGCTTTATAGTGACGAGGCTGTGATTGGCTGAGGGGGGCCTGGCCTCAGGCAAACTGGCACATGCGCTGTGCACTAAACAATGAGATAGTGGCGGAACCTCATACTGTGACTCATGCTAAATTACTCAAGATCTCTTCTCTTTTTCTAATGCATAAAACACTGTGAAGAGGAAATATTCCTAATAGGGACTTTGCCCCTGCAGCAATGACAATCATTGTGGTTTTTATATTGCAGTGGCCATTTCACAACATGCTTTGAGAATTAAAAAAGAAATGATCACATACATAAAGTAGTGTTTTCTGTGACTAGTAAAAATGGGTAACTTGTAAGGGTTAATATGCTATAGTTAATAGTTAATATTATAGTTAATATGAAAAAAAATGGATTTTCAGATTAATTAGATATCAAAACAGATGTGTGTTGTTCTTGTCACAAACACATCTAGGGGATTCATTGCTGTCAGTCAATTTTAACCCAGACAATCTATTTTTTAAATCACAGAGTAATGTGACATGATGAAATCGCTTTTCTTAATTGTTTCCTAACATCCAGAACAATTCACATATGTTTTTACTCTCTGCCCACATGCGTGCCACAGTTTGCATGCCTGATTTATTATAAAGTTGAAATCCCGGGCTTTTATGTGATATTACATTTTTGTAATTTCTTGATTTAAAAAAAAATCTCTCGAAAGCATTTTTCTCAATCTCAGATGGTTAATCATAGTATTATACTCCTCGGTTTTAGCTGGATTTCATCCTGTGAGATCTATACATGATAAATGAGGGGGGTTTCATGAATGAGAGAACCAGAGGAGATGATATCACCTCTCTATCACCTTAAGAAATCTGCAGACACGCATTTCCTGTTCAGCACACTATCAAACTTCCAGTGTTGCTGATGTTTGGCTTCTGTGATGATAATATATGATGTGTCAGCTAAATGTTTGCATCACCTTTTATGATATTGTCCATCAAGTGTAAGTGACTTCTTTTGTAGAAAGCATGAAGTTGCCTTTTCGGAAAGTTTAATCTTAAATTTCTTAAAAAGAATAAAGTGTAAATGGACTCATTTGTTAATCGGTTTGGGCTGAATTAATTACAGAACTATAATACTTAGGGTCAGGCTTTGAGCTATACAGCTCTGTCTTGCAAACACTAATTAAATTCATATATTTATATTCATCAGCAGATGGGCATTTATTTAATCATTAAGATTAAGCTTTTTTTATTATTATTATGCCTGTAAAGATGACATCCATTAAGAAAATATGCTGACAACAGCATATTTGACATTAGGAAATAACTTCAATAGAAGAGATTATCACTGTCTGGCTACTTGACTTGCTGATGCACCCTTTATTGCTCAACATCCTTGACAAAAATAAAGACATATTCCATTAGAAGATTTAATTAAAAATTAAAAAATATAATTTAAGGTTTCTTAATTGAACAAAATTAGGTTTATTTAAAAAATATATGTTTAGAGGTCAAATGTCCAATGCTACTGATGAGATGGATTTTTACATGCATTTTAAAGGCTTGAGCACCATCTCCTGGACATTGGTGTTAATGTTAACTTATGCTTGGCCTTATTACATCACAGTGGGTCAAGAAAACCACGTTGACTTTACAGATTCGTTTTAGATCTGTTTCCATGTCTATCTGCTATAAATCCAAATCAAACATCTGAATATATGGCGTTTATTATAAATCAAAATATATACAATATAAATTTTTAAAACCATCAATCAAAAAACCAAGCATTAACTGTTTTTCAAGGTAAGCTGGCAGTCTTGGAACTGCACAACAAAAATACATCTATGAACCCTAAATAGAAAGCAGAGTAGCAGAGCATCGCTTCACTGTCAAAGATACAAAGTAGAGACAGCGGTCTTTAAAAAAAGACACAGACACACATGGTTTCCTAAGAATGTATTGTCAGTGTATAAGTTTGAGACACATTTCACTTCTCTCTTCATTGTAAAAAGAGATATAAGAAAGAAATTCCTTCGAAATTTTTCAGAACTGTCATACAAAAATGGGGGAAGCAGCATGCCTCTTCTGCATGTTTCTATCTATCTATCTATCTATCTCTCTATCTATCTATCTATCTGTCTATCTTCTGTCTGTCGTCTGTCTGTCTGTCTCTGTCTGTCTCTGTCTGTCTTTCTTTTTGTCTGTCTGTCTGTCTGTCTCTTTCTGTCTGTCTGTCTGTCTGTCTGTCTGTCTGTCTGTCTGTTTCTTTCTGTCTGTCTGTCTGTCTTTCTGTCTGTCTGTCTCTTTCTGTCTGTCTGTCTGTCTCTTTCTGTCTGTCTGTCTGTCTGTCTCTTTCTGTCTGTCTGTCTGTCTTTCTCTTTCTGTCTGTCTGTCTGTCTGTCTGTCTCTTTCTGTCTGTCTGTCTGTCACCGGCTGACACTTTGGATTAGCTCGTCTGAGAATATTGTGCTACAAGATGTCAATGGAAAGTATTTTGTATTCAGTAGTTAGATTTTTGTAATATTGAAATACTTTTTCCAACCAAACTTGTTTTGATGTCTCTGCAGCTTGTCCACAAGATAATCGACCTTGGCTATGCCCTAGACCAGGGGGGCCTATGTAGGCTACTTCATTTGAGGGGACTTTACAATATCTGGTCTTTCCATTCATCAGTGATATGTAATTCATTTTTATCTTATTTTATTTTATTTAATCTTTATTGAATTGAGTTTTTATGAATCCAAAGATTCAAAGATTCATATAGATTCATATAGAACACGTACAGAGAGTTCACAAGGAATTATGATTTAAAGATCTGAACAAATTTGCGTCACTGGAGTTACTTTCACAACAACCGGATACCATTTTCTGAAGGTCCTCGCCGACCACGCTGATTTGAGATCAGCTCCGCGAACTTTGTTTGGCTTTCTTCATATGGCATCGGCCATGACCAACTGATCCTAGATCAGTGCTGATGAAACCCAGGCGGCTACTGACGCACCGCGCATGCGCGGACATTATGTCGATTTTGACTGGAGTAGCAGCTGACTGTATCCAATCATCAATCATCAATTTAGGGCAGCAATTTTTAGTTGTTTTGAATTTCAGGTGCTCTCTGGTTGACGTTTTACCGTCCCTGGTGTTATGGAAAGCTGACATTTGTAGGCTTGTAAGAGACTGCAGGCTAACAGTTCACATCGAGTTGTTTACGTTTAACGTTAGCTAGTTAGCCAGTTAGCAAATCTGACATCCGATGCTCGTTTTAGGATGAAATGGATAGCTTTTGTTCTTTCCCATGGATTAATACGCTCGTTTAACAGGTCCCACAATTTTCCACATCAGATGTGGTCGGTTCAAGCAAATTAGAAACACAAACTGACGCAAGGTAAGTCATCACCGGCTGATACTTTGGATTAGCTCGCCTGCTAGCTGTGTCACCATATCTAAGTAAATATTAATCCATAGATAAAAATATCACTTATTAAGCATCATCTACGGTATTTACAGTAAAGAAGCCTCTGTATAAGGCCTACATCGTGATCAAACACGAGTAGCTGTCGTAGTGTTGAAAGCAGCCATTATACGTTAAATGTCTGATGAGGTGTTTTACTGATGTGTACAGATGGAGAAACCTCCTTTCAGACAGAATCAGGTCTGTGGGGCATGGCTTATGAAGGAGAGGCTGGGGACAGGAGGATTTGGACATGTCTACCTGTATCAAAATCAGGTAATGCTCTGCCTTTGATGTTACTGTGGGAATGTATTGTTTTCTTTGCTTAGTTATCTTACCTGTAAAGACAAAGAAAATGTGAATTTTCCTCACGATTATTATTTATTGCAGGAGACCTCGGAAAAGATTGCTGTGAAGCTCTGTCGCCTTGAACTTAATGCAAAAAACAAAGACAGATGGAGTCGAGAGATCCAGATTATGAAAAAGTGTGTAAATCTATAGCAATCAAATGTTTGACTTATTTTTTTGTTAAAATATAGTTCATGTATGTATACACACACATACATATATATATACACATACATAATTAACAGTATCGTATGAGGGGGTTTTTCATCTCCCTCCCCCCCCCCCCCCCCAACTTTTCAGGCTGAAGCACCTTAATGTGGTGACCGCAAAGGATGTGCCTGAGGAGATGATGCACATTGCCTTGAATGATTTACCGCTTTTAGCCATGGAATACTGTTCCAAGGGAGACCTTCGAAAGGTGCTTTTTCTTTGCATAATGTCTCATGTGCCCTCTGTTGACATTTTTACTAACTCATTTACGTTCTTTGTATCCTTGTATTGCATCTTGTAGTTACTCAGCAAACCAGAAAATTGTTGTGGGTTAAAAGAGAGTGAGGTGTTGGCGCTACTCAATGATGTTGGTAATGTGTCATTTCCAAACTGTTATCAGTATTTTTTTATTATCGATCAATAAGGGTGGTAAGTAAAACAGTTTGTTTTATTTTCTACAGGTTCTGGAATCCAGTACCTCCATGAGAATAAGATAATTCACAGAGATCTCAAACCAGAGAATATTGTGCTACAAGATATCAATGGAAAGGTATTTTCAATTCAGTAGTTTGTCAATATTTTTGTAATATTGACATACTTTTTCCAACCAGACTTGTTTTGATGTATCTGCAGCTTGTCCACAAGATAATCGACCTTGGCTATGCCAAAGACCTAGACCAGGGGAGCCTATGTACTTCATTTGTGGGGACTTTACAATATCTGGTATGTCTTTGCATTCATCAGTGATGAGAAAAAGCAATTATCACAATAAGTCGACATGACACTACTGTTCAAAAGTTTGGGTTCAGTACGTTTGTTTTGTTGTTGAAATAAATGAATGCTTTTCTTTAGTAATGATGCGTTAAAAGGATTCTGTCATCATTTACTCACCCTCTCCTTGTTTTAAACCTGTATGAGTTTGAACACAAAAGAAGATATGTTGGTAACGTTAGTTGATGGTAGCCATTGACTTTCATAGGGTTTTTCTTCTTCTCCATACTATGGAAGTTAGTGGCTACTGCCAACTTGGAGGCGAGTAAATGATGACAGAATTTTCACTTTTTGGTGAACTATCCCTTTAAATTAAACAAAAGTGAAAGTAAAGACATTTAGAATCTTACAAAAAGTATGGTTAGTGCACAGCGGTTTTTATTGAACTTTCTATTCATCAAGAATCCAGAAAAAAATTATTATGGTTTCTATAAAAAAAAAATATTAAGCAGCATGATTGTTTTCAACATTGATAATAATAAGAAGCACCATATCAGCATATTAGAATGATTTCTGAAGGGTCATGTGACATTTTGAATGTTTCAGGCTCCAGAGCTGTTTGAAGGCAAGTCGTACACAGTCACTGTGGACTATTGGAGCTTTGGCACCATGATCTTTGAGTGCTGCTGTGGATTTCGGCCGTTTCTTCATAATCTTCAGCCTGTGCGAGTAGGTCTATGTCTGAAAAACCTATATCAAATTATGCCACAATGCTTGTATCTTTTTTTCACATGGAATACAACATATTCTCTTTTTCTAGGACAAGCAAAGTGCGAAACAAAGGTCCTAAGGACATAATGGCTGTAGAAGACATGAATGGTGAAGTCCGCTTTTCCACCCGCCTTCCATACCCCAACAATCTGAGCAGGTAGCCTTTATACAGACCAAAAAAACCTTGCATTTCTTGCACCATCATTTTTGTTACTATATTTTTTTTTTTCTGGGTCTCTGAGTTGACTAGTTGTTTTTGGTACTGCAGGACACTACTGGAGCCCTTAGAGGGGCTGCTACAGCTGATGCTAAAGTGGGACCCAGTACAGAGGGGAGGAGGATTGAATCCAGAAACAAAACAGCCCCAATGCTTTGCTCTTCTAGATCAAATTCTGAACATGAAGGTTTTACTTTGGCGCTATTGCATCATTTCATTAAAATGTTACATATTTAGGCAATAAATGTAGGCTTTCTTCTGTAATGCAAAATAGGCAAAGAAAAACTAGCTGAAATATGATTTTGTTTTGTAGGTTGTGCACATCTTAAACATGACAACGACCCAGGTTCACTCATTTCTGCTTAGCCCAGATGAAGGGCTTCATTCTTTGCAACAAAAGATTGAGACCGAGACCAACATCGAACTTTTGAATCAAGAGCTTCTGCAGGAAACAGGAGTCATGTTAGATCCCAGGAAACCTGCTGCACAGTGTGTGTTAGATGGAGTAGTAAGTATTTTTTTAGCCTATTGAATGCGTTCTTAATTTTCCAAAGGTCATTTTAGTAAATCACTAGCAATTTATTATTCCTTTTTTTTTTTAATCATCAGAGAGGATGGGACAGCTACATTGTATATCTGTTTGACAAAAGTTTGACCAAGTACTCAGGACCTCTAACAGCTAGAACACTTCCTGAGAGTGTGAACTTTATCGGTAAGAATTGATTTATTTATGTGCCAATTCTATAGATAGTTTGTTTATTTAAATTGCTTGGGGGGGACTTTGTGGGATTTTAACATTTATTGAGTTTCCCAAAGAACTTCAAAGTCTCTACCCATTTAATTCTGTTTCAGTGCGGGAAACCAAAGCTCAGCTCCCTCTGAGTGCCCTTAAAAAGGTTTGGGGTGAGGCGGTAAGCTACATTTGTGGCCTCAGAGAAGACTATAGCCGCCTCTTCCAGGGCCAGCGTGCAGCCATGTACGTCCAGTATATTGCCATCCTCATTAATGTGTATATTTTGTGTTTTGGGACTTTTCTGCTCATAAGTCAATGTTTTTTCGGTTTGTGTGTTTGTAGGTTGAGCCTTCTCCGCTACAACACCAACCTTACGAGATATAAGAACATGATGTTCTCCTTTTCGCAGCAGCTCAAAGCAAAGCTTGACTTTTTTAAGAGCAGCATACAGTACGACTTGGAGAAGTACAGTGATCAGATGCAGTACGGCATATGTACGTTTTAATGTGCTAGATTTCCTTGACATGTCAGAAATGTATTATTGCATTAGTGATTATCTAAAAAGACTTCTTTTCTTTCTGAAGCCTCTGAAAAGATGCTGAAGGCTTGGCAGGACAATGAGGAGAAGGCCGCTGCGTTTGTACAGGTGCTGTGGATAATTTATACATTTTACATATATGTACATTTTAAATTAGACTGATACATTTGTTTTGATATCTAACTGCTCATCTAAGTATACTTCATGTCACATTAAAATGTGGCACACTATTGTTTAAATGTTTGTGGTCAGTAAGTTTTTAAGTTTTAAGAACTCTCTTATGCTCAACAAGGGCAGATTGTTTTAGCAACAACTTAGAGGTTTTGTTCGCTTTTGCAGGTGGCAGAGATCGGCCACCTGGATGAGGAAATAATGGCTTTGCACTCAGAAATTGTTGAGCTTCAGAGAAGTCCTTATGCTCGTCGACAAGGAGATGTCATGGAGCAACTGTAAGTTCGTTCTTTCAGCGATGCTGTCTGAACCTTCTCAGCAGAAATGCCCCTTAAACCTTCTGTATTGAAATCATGTCTCATCACAGGCAAGACAGAGCAATTGAACTCTACAGACAATTGAAGGCAAAATGCAAAAGTAAGTACAATCCCATCTTGCATGCTCATTCGCCCCAAGTCTCATTCCAAGTTCTTGGGTTATTTATCTGTGTAGGCAAAATTTCCTTACATATTCTTACTGTTATATACGTTTTTGGGGTCAGGATATAGTGTTCTTCATTTCCCTTAGTGCCAGACCCCCAGCACGGCTACAGTGACAGCTCTGAGATGGTGAAGGTCATTGTACAGACTGTCCAGAATCAGGACCGGGTACTGAGGGATCTATATGCACACCTCAGGTAAAAAGCTTTTGAAACCATCCAGTTCACAATCAAAGAGGATTGTGATGGCTCAAACTGCGGCTAGTTAACAAATGAATGCTGCTGTTGCATTTTATGGATGAAATCCAGCATTGCTGTTGTCTTATTTGCAGTAAAATCCTGCTGAGTAAGCAGAAGATCATCGACCTCTTCCCTAAAATTGAGAGGACACTGGAGAGCATTAAGGAGGCAGACAGCACTGTCATGCAGATGCAGATCAAGAGACAGAGAGAGTTCTGGCATTTACTGAAGATTGCCTGTGTGAGTCACATGCTTCTAATGTTTCAGGGCCAGATATGCACATAATCATGGACTTTCCATCGTAATGGTTTAGTGTGTATTAGCGTGATGGCCATTATCTGATCATTCCATCTATTTGGAACTTGATAGACATAAACCAAAAGGCAAATAGACAGAAACTACTGCTCAAAAAAGTCAGTCTTTTTAAGAAATTCATACTTTTATTTAGCAAGGATGCATAAAGTTGATCAAAGGTGGCAGACTTTTACATGGTTACAAAAGATTCCTAGTTCAAAATAAATGCTGTTCTATTGAACTTTCTATTTATCAAAGAATCCAGAATAAATGTATTATGATTTTCACAAAAATATAGAGAAGCACAGCTGTTTTCAACATTCATAATAAAAATAAATTTTTCTTGAGCACCAAATCAGCATATTACAATGATTTCTGAAGAATTATGTGACACTGAAGACTGGAGTAATGACTGCTGAAAATTCAGCTTAGCCATCACAGGAATAAATTACATTTTAAAATATATCAAAATAGAAAGCTGTCAAAATATTTGACAATAATATTGTTTTACTGTGTTTTTGATCAAATAAATGCAGCCTTGGTGAACATTTGAGCAGAGATTTTTCAAAAAATATTTTAACCCTAATCTTTTGACAACTCGCACCTAGTGTACAGCCCCTATCAAACCACGAAAATAATTGATACATCGGCCCTCCTAGGAATATGTATAGTCCGAGGATAAGGTTTCCGCCCCCCGAATCGCCTTCCGACCCCGAATAGATGAGGAGAGATTCTGGGACCAACACCAGAGCGCACCCAAGCCGTAAATATGGTGAGAGTCAAACAATGTACATCCACTTCTGACTTTAAATTCTACATTCAAAGCATTTCTAAAATGCCTCTGTGTGTAAGGCTTTAAAAAAAATTTTTTTTAGCTTAACCAACAATTGTGATTGAATGGGTTTGTGTTTAGGCACAAAACAGCACACGAAGCTCTGTGAGTCAGAGTGGAGAGATGCCCTCCTCGCTGTCAACATGGAACCAGACTCAAGCCCAGTGCTCCTCTCGCCTGCCCATGTCCCTGCAAGTGCCACACGAGGGGTAAATTTCTCTTCCAAGCCTTAGTGAGCGGCCTACAAGTAGTGATACTAACACCACCTCATAGGTTTCAAGTTGAGTTGATCAGCATATTTGATCACGAGTGTTTGTTTTCAGAGATTCAGTCAATCATTTACTTGAGGAGAACCAGCGCTATTTGAGTCAGCTTACCAGTTTACTGCAAGAAACCACTGAGGAGAAATCGGAGAGCATCATGGTAAGTGCTTTTTGTAGGTTTATTATGAAATTCATAGAAATTCTGTATATGATCATGACTGCACATATTTGCTGCTGTAACACTCACTGCTTTTTTTCTTTCACACAGGCTCAAGACTGGAGCTGGACTAAATACGAATCCCTGGTTGCTAAATCACAACGTTTGTAGAGTCATGGTGAACTCTGTGACAGGAAATAATAAGTCATTCTTTTAAATACATTTATTCATCATCACTGGATCGGGGTTGTGTTGACTTGTATGATTTGTTAATCATAGAGTAACTACTTTGTCAGTATCTGAATTCATTTAAAATCACATTTTGCAGTCTTGTAGCAACTCGATATATATATTTTGAGGATGCATTTTTAATTAATTCAGAACCAAGAACATGCAAACAAAATTCAGGCAATGTAACAATGTAACTCCAGAAATGTATTTATTCACTTCATAGTTCTCTGTATGGGCCGATTTTACTTTCATTTTAGGTGGTTGTTTTTTTCTTTTTTTTTTTCTTTGTGGTAGTTCAGCATGTGCCTTTAAAGGCTCACTGTGGATGTTTGGAAAGGTGTGGGGTCTGGCAATGAAATTGGTCATGTTCAAATAATGCACTTCAGCTTCACTTTTTGAAATCTTAAGAATTCTGTGAGGCCCCAAGTAAAGGTTTACAACAGACAAATAGAAAGGCAGAACAATGTTGAGGATGATAAAAGCATAGCTCTTTAGTCACAGGTCCCATGAAAATGTGTTTGGTCAGATGTATACCAGCACAGTCTTTTTTTTATAGTTTGGATTTGGCAGTGATGGCAAAAGAAATCTTCATATCAGGTATTAGCGACTAAGAATGAATGAGATCATTCATCAGTGGGCAAATTATAATCAATAATTTTAATCAAAACAGTAATGTTATTCCCTTTTTATGTCACATTTTCAACCATGTTTTTGTCCAAAGATGATCAGCGTCACACGAGAGTTCATCACAAAATATTGTATAAGATTTTGCATATTATATTTTGTTTGTTTTGTTGGATTATTATCTGAGGATATTTCAGACATGGGTTAAAAGCATCTTATGAAAGAACACTTAGGTTTTAATGTGTTTACTGTATACATGACAAATAAAGTGATATCCATTGTTATTTGTGTGGTGTCTTTCTTCTAACTGCAGTAATCAACTGGAGCTTGTTACTGATAATTCAGTCACAACTATGAAGATAAGACTTTTGAAAATGTTTTGTAAAATGTTACAATTTGTCTATTTTAGGATCCACAATTTTCCTCAAAAGATCTCACACAGCACAGAATTGTGATATCATTTTCATGTCCTGAAGCAAGTGGCAGTGCAAGACAAGTGTGAAAATATTGCCTGCAGTGTTATGATTAAACCAACCACAAATCAGTATGCAAATACAGGGGGAAAAGCCATTCATCATGCAAATGGGGGTCATTGCCAAGAATGCCAAGTCCCTACACCTCTGCAGAAGGGAATGCTCACATTTAAAAATGTAAATGTTACATAAATCACATCAAAATGACAAAATTTAACCTAAAATGCTTTGCACACTTAAATGATCATCATAAAGTTTACATTTAGTCGAGAAGAAGAGATGATATGAAGTGTAAGGTCTTTCATTACAGTGATTGCTGAGCTTTGAATTACATTTCACTGAGTATAGTGGTTGTATGTTTACTGGGGACTTTTATTTTGAAATAAAGACGTGTTTGAGGTTTAATCATTGGCTCGCTAAACACAATAAATAGACCAACTTCCCATTAATCACCGAAATTGTGTGGCAAGTCATACAATTAGACAGGTAAGTGTCATATTATGTTCGCCTTATATCTTTTCTGTATCCTTTCCATATTTTATTTATTTAGGTTCGATGCGGTGAAATATTAAATGACTGAATTTATGAAAAGACGGTGGTTACCTAACTTCCTACTTAACTACTTTCTGTTGTGTCCAGTTGATCAAATACAACAGTAGTATTCAAATTGAAGTTGACTTTACTTCTACATTTAATTCAACCTTTCCAGGTCTATTCTTCCACCACCGCACCTCCACCGCTAATTAAAATAATGGCAGCATCTCAGAAATGTCTTGGAAAAGGTAAGAAAGCATTATGGGACACCAAAAAAATTTAATTAGAGCAGCATTTAAAAAAAAAAAAAAAAAAAAAAGAAACAGTATTTTATTGTAGATTCAATGTTTACAGTCTATTTATATAAATCCTACCGATCATCTAAATGACGTTTACTAAAAACATGTACAAGAGGTGGCTTGTTATGTTAGGCAAACGGAAGAGTTGAAGTTTGATTATTTTCATGGTACAAGAAAACTTGATACATGTAAAACTTGACAGGTCACATAACCGGTCTGGCCCCCAGGTGTGTTTAGTGTGCCGGCGTATGGGACACTGCACTTTTATCAAATCACTACTGTCTACTGTATATGATATTTATGACTGCGGATTCCATCCACGGGGGCGTCATGCGCTTCGTGAATCAGCGGCGGTCACGATTGCATGTGCAGGAGAATACCAGTTATGATTTAGATTTACACAAGTGTAATGTTTCAACCTCCCGCTGGTTGGACTTAGGAAGTGGTTTTTACTGAAAGGATCTTAGCAGTCACCACCATAAGAGCTCGTTACACGCGCCTGTCCTTTTAAATTAATATATATCTCATATCTTAAAATTCTATCCACCTCAGAGACGTATTCAACTTTAGTAGTCACTCTTAATTTTTAATCCTGAAACTTGTCATGGACCTGCCAACCACAGCCTGTGGCACCCATGCTCAATCCACCCAGTTTCCTTGCCCCGGACATTTGGCTCCTTATACCCCTGTCCACGTGACTCCCCTTTACTCTACCTCCAATGTCACCGCAGAGCTGGTTAGATTCGTTCGAACTGATTTTGTTAACATGTGTCCACAGGAAGCCCTGCCCTGGGCCCTGGACCCGGATCACATATAGGGCTTACCGAGAATTCTGCTTTTGCCAACGGACAACGATTGGTGCTCCAATGCCAGGGCAGTAGAGTGAGTACAAACATTAATGCAGTAGTGAGTTATTTAGTTCAGTATATGAGGATTTTTTTGTCTGTGCCACGAGCCGCCAACCGACATGCAATTGACATTTCATGCATAAAATGATTTCAACAACCTGTTTGGGGGCACAGAAGAGTCTGCTTTTGAGTGAACAGAAAAGGCCCTTGCCTAATTGATTTGCCCAGACATGCATCGTCAACATCATTGAAGAATAAGCCTGTTGGTTTCTGGAGAAGACTCCTTTGGTTAGTGCCCCCGCTGGAGGTATGCGTAGGGTCATGTGTCTATGAGTCACCAATCACCTGCGAGTACCTGGATGAGGTCTATCCTGAGCGCATGCCCCATCGACCCGTGTGCGACGGGCCCCCACAGGGGGAAGACATTCTGAGACGCACTGGGGTTCTCAACCGTTCTTATATTAACTCCGAGAAGCTATTTCTCCCCAGCAGCTAAGTAATGACCACACATGCAGCCGTAGGACAGGTCCACTCTTGTAGATTGATTGTCAGTTTCAGACCTCAGCTAGTGGTGGCAACGAAGTCCCGATCACATAGGTGCAAGAGGTTCAAAGGGCACAAGGCTCGTGTTTTAAAGTGGGAAGTACCCTACTTCTATAAGATCCCTGTTGGCAAGACAAAAGGAGAAGATGTGTCTGCATTTGAAGCAGAACTTAAAGAGAAACTCGCCCAGTTTAATGAGGTTGGTTGAAATACTGATAATATCATAATTGAGTGGAATAAAGATCCAATATTGTATTTCTGATGTTAAACAGATGTCAGGAGATACTTTTCAGTTTAGTTCAGATCTCAGTTTCACATCCTGCTAAAATTGTGCTTTAAAACTGCTGCGAAAGGGGCATATGATCGATTTCAATAATTTTCCTTTCTCTTTGAGTGTTACAGCTTTGGTAATAAAGAAGATGGTTAAGTTGCAAAGACTACAAGGTTTCAAATCAGAAGATTCTATAAAAGTACGCGTCACCACGCCTAGTTAAAACGGTCGTCTACACGGCCAAGCGCGCACTCACGAACACCATTCCCCCGCCCACCCCCCGGTATGTGGGCAGGTTTGCATACCCCACCCATCCACACAAATTGGTAACCAAACGCCCAGAAGATCACGCAGGCGTCACGATATTGTTCTGTAGTATGAGTGATTGCTGACGACGCCATGTCGGTGTAGAAGCGCATGGAGGAGCAGGTGTGTTCGTTGTTGCAGCGAAAATACTTTGGGTTGTCTTCCAAAAAGAGGACGGATATTGCTTCGTTCATGCCTCGACGCTGATTCCGTTGCTGGTCACTGCAGGCAAAACAAAATAGACAATCAAGCTTTCGTCGTGTGAATCGCAACGGCTGGCTTTTCACCGTGGACGAAAGGGAGTCCAGCCGGTGGTCGTCACATGGGGTTGCCACAGCAAGCGCCGAACGCCCGCACATGCTGCCGCCGCGCACTCAGCCGGCCTCCGCTCAGTTAGGCCTCCGGTTACTGACTCGACAGTCTGTAGAATAGTTTGAGATTTATAGAATTTGCCACTGATAATTCAAACGTGAGTTTTGAGCAGTGTAGAGTAGCGCTTGTTGTTTGTCATTTCTCCGATCACAAATGCAGACATGGTTTTATGTTTACGCGGCGCGATGCAATGCGTAAAAAGACAGTATAAGTAATTATAATCATTAATTATGTCCACTGGATGCAACAAATGCCTCGTTGGTAATGGGTTTTAATGTTTATGTCGTCGCTCCGGCTGGGACACGCCATCAACAGTATGTGAGGGGCATAACATTTCCGTCACACGCTTGAGGTATTCAGCCAATCACAACGCGGTGGATAGCTGGCCAATCACAGCACACCTTGCTTTTTCAGACCGATGAGCTTTGTAAAAATCGACGCGTTTCAGAAAGGCGGGGCATAGAGGAGAAACAATAATGTACAGTATGTGGAAAATAATGTTTTTTTTTTTACTTTAAACCACATAAACACGTTTATTCCACAACGTGTCTTTGTGAAGAACATGTCGGCCCCCTTTACGGCTTTTGCAGCAGTCAACAAGACGACCAAGTTTTTTGGAGGAGATTCAATAACAATGATTGACTACATGATGTGGCCATGGTTCGAGAGGATGGAGATGATAGATCTGAAGCAGTATGTTTTTATCTTCACATTTTTATCTACACATCTATCACATTTATTAAGTGCACTGGCAGTAGAGAAAGAGATAGTAGATTATGACCGAAGTAAACAAATGCAGACATTTTACTCAATATAAAAAGATGTTAATTTCATGTTTTAAAGAGTATTAAATGTAAACAAATTATTTAAACTAAATTGGTAAGAAACTCAAATTCAGTTAGACTTGTGCAAATCATTTCTTCTAATATTAACACTCTCTCTTCATAATTTCCAGCTGCTTGGATGACACTCCTCGGCTGAAGAAGTGGACCGAACACATGTTGGAGGATCCCACTGTAAAAGCCACAATGTTCAGCACCGACACCTACAAGGTGTTCTACAAGTCCTACAAGGAAGGAAATCCCGATTATGATTATGGTTTATAGAATAAATCATTGTTCTCTGGTAAAACACACCTGTCTGTTTTAACATATTGATTCAGAAGTTACATTAATATCAGTCCATCTTTTATACTGTGATGCTGATTAATATGAAAAGAGAATTTCATGCCTGGTATATCAACCTTTTTGTCTCTTTGTGGATATCAAAATTCATAAATCTAAAAATCTTATATAACTGGTAAGGTCATAGTGCCTGATTATTATTATTTTTTTCTTTATCAGAATGAATTATATGCAACAACAAAATTAGTCAGTTCAATGAAATAAAATAAATAATGAAACAACTTTCTGGAGTTCATTCAATAGATGAAATATTCTCTACACTGTAAACATAGTAAACATTTTTGACTAAACCATTTTTAGACCAGCTTCATTCTTTGATGGCCTGTAAGGAGATATTCCAGTATAAATGCTGTCGTTACTATACTGGAATATAAGTATGCCAACTGCAGGTACTGTCCCCCTGCTCAAGGTTTAACAGGGTTTTCATTATCTCAGTTCAGTGGTCACACCTCTGGAGTTTAACCTGCAGTGTTTGCATAAATGGCCCTAATAGCCCTAATCATTAGGTGTCCACCACTTCTCTAGTGAGACACCATCATACACCAAGTTCTCAGGATTACATGTGATCCATAAACTTACCAGAAGCAGGTGCCACTGAGGTTTTACAGACATGGAGGAAAGATAACCACCTAAATCTGTCCTCTTCAGCTCACCAGAGTAGAAGCAAATACCATGATAAGTAATCTATATGAGTTTTTTTCTTCCCGTTGAACACCGGTGATATTTTAAAGAATGTGGAAAACCAAACAGCTGACGGTAGCCATTGACTTCCATAGTGTGAAAAAAAACAAGTCTTAGTCAATGGCTACCATCAACTATTTGGTTCTTCAAAAGATTTTCTTCTGTTTTCAGAAGAAGAAAGAAACTAAACATCTTAGTTTTTTTTCTGCAGTAGTCACAGTTGATTATAAAATGCAGTAAAGGGGTTAGGTGATTTTTCGATTCTTCACTTGTTTGCTGAAGCGCTCCTCCACCCTGTCCAGAACAATAAAGCTAAAAACTAACAATGGACATCTGCCAGTTGCCTCTTAAATATTTATTGCATTGCTAAGCGTGACTTCGCACAACAGAAGCTTTGAGATGTCTGTGTCATAACCTATGAACAAGTGACCCTTGTGTTAGGGTAAATTCACAAAAATATTTTTTTTCTCCAGAAAGGTCTATACTGACAAACTAACATGCTGACTCATTCTGCAGCTGTAGAACTGCAAATTGAAACATTTGCATGACTTTGCAAGACACCCACACTAACAACATAAACAGTGAGCATTATGTGGAAACATAGATTAGATTGTCTTTTTATTTAATAAGATGTTGTACTTCTGGACCTGTGATACAGATAAAAGATAAAAAGTCATTACACAATCCAGAAATCAGTTGTCATCCCAACTCTTACATTTGCAATACGATACAAGAAGCTATATTGTGAATATAGTCATGTCTGTTGTTGTTAGACAAGGATTAATAAATGGTTAATAAAATGAAGTGAAATGGAAACTGGGGACATTTCCTAGTTCAGTGGCCTCTATTGAAAAATTATCTATGAATTAAAAAATGCGAGAGAGAAAATATCAATTTTTAATGTTTTTAATTGTTGTGGGCTCCATACACTAAGGAATTATTATAATTAATTATTATGATGCTTGCAGGTCAAACTGTCCCCAACTGATTTTGTTAATGTTTTCATTTCACAAACAACATTAACTCACTTTTCAATTTATATTTTATGTTTGTGCTTTTGGAGGCTATGCTGTATAACTGTGAAATAAATATTAAAAGTAGTAAGAACACGCACTGTTTTTAAATTTTAAATTGTATCCTTCCGCTAGAAGATAAAATCTCTGGCAGAAAAAAACGATCAGTTGTAAGAGCGCAGTGATACGAGGAATATATGTTCCGCAACAGAGCTGTCACTTCGTGGTCTGGTAGTTCATAGTTGATTGTACAGGAAACACAACACGGCATAATCGGAGAAATGCACAGTAAATCAGTACATCCGAAGATACTAGTAGACTTCTGAGCAGTTTATCATTTATAGTCGTTAAATAGTTATGGTATTTCTACTCTTCAATCGACGAGAAGTATCTTTAAGAACCTTTTGTAGTGAACAAAAGCTTCATTTTGAAAGTAACATGGGTGTAAGTTAATAGTAAGTATGTAAGAGGAGGAGTCATTATCTTCAGCCACACCTATTCTTCCATAAAAACGCAACTTTCTAGCTAACGTTTACTTCAGTCAGGTCAGCCGGTTCAACAGGTAAGCAAACGCTGAATGAATTTTTGTTTGCTTTTAGTAAAACATGTTAAGCATCTATGATAGCCGCAAAAGTATTTTTTCTTCCTTCAGTTATGTAACACATACAGTTTTTGATTCTTATGCATAAAACGCTTACGTTAATGTTTTTCTATTGTTTGTAGGCTCACCATCGATTGTTTCATTTCCTCCTTTAAGATCTTCTTTAAGTGAACACTCTGATAATGGCTCCATCTCCAAAATGCCACGGAAAAGGTAAGAGAAAGCATGCTTTCATTGTTTGATCTATAACTTGTTAATGGAAACGCATTCATAAATACACCCAGATATGAATTCACGTTCGTCTGCGTGGATGTTCAGCTAGTTTCATTACCAACCCGGTTGCAGAAAACTCTCCCAGATGTTATCAGACCATGACGTTGCGTAATCATTGTTATTAAAAAATATATATTTCTGATAAAACAGATTATAAACTTTAAAAATGTAATTCATAAACAGTTAAGAACCGGGACAGCTTAGTGGACCACATTATGTTACTGATGAAATTCCATCCATATTATGTAAATAACTTTTTCATAGCCTATGTATGTAAATATGTCCGTTATTGTGCCCCATGTGTTTCATTGGTGTAACAGCATGTCCTGCTCCCGGACCAGTGCCGAATGGTCTTATTCGCCTCTACAGCATGAGATTTTGTCCATTTGCTCAGAGAGCAAGACTGGTGCTCACTGCCAAGGGAGTTAAGTGAGTACTAATGTTGACCTGCTGTGCAGTATTGGGTTACATGGAGGTTTGAGGTGTGCCTAATGTGTACATATGATATTTAGAGCGTAAATTCTATTTGAGTTTCTTAATTAACATTTTTTGTTGTGGTTGCGAGGAAAATCACTCTTAAATATCTATCCACTAACTAGTAGGCCTATTGATTTTATATTCCTTTTACATAGACATGAAATTATCAACATCAATTTGAAGGATAAGCCTGATTGGTTTCTGGAGAAGAATCCTTCAGGGACAGTGCCAGTATTGGAAACCTCAAGTGGTCAGGTGATCTACGAGTCACCAATCACCTGCGAGTACTTGGATGAGGCCTACCCTGAGAAGAAACTGCTCCCATCTGACCCGTTTGAGAGGGCCCAACAGAGAATGCTGCTGGATCATTATTCAAAGGTAGGCAGTTTGTCATTTTGAAACATGTAACTTATGTATCTTCATTGTTTTTTTTATTTCAAGTGAATTTATGCATCGATTTTTGGAAATTCACCCTCATTTCAGGTGATTCCATACTTCTATAAGATCTCTATGGGCAAGAAAAGAGGAGAGGATGTCTCAGCAGCTGAAGTAGAATTTACAGAAAAAGTCTCCCAACTACATGAGGTGGGCTAAAATTCTTACACTTTCTGAAAGTATACCATAATGTATTAACTGCTTTTTTTAAATACCTTTTTTCAGTATCTGGCGAAAAAGAAGACCAAATATTTTGGGGGCGATTCAATCACAATGATTGACTACTTGATCTGGCCATGGTTTGAGAGGGCAGAGATGATGGGCGTAAAGCAGTACGTTTTTTTAAATTAGTACATGTATGCAATATATAATGAATGTATGATAAAACATACTGTACATATTTTACCCGACAGCAAGAGGAATAGTGTGCTGAGTCATAGAGGTTAAGTTAAACAGATATGAAAACAGTGATGAATGACTGAGATTAGTAAAGGTAGGGCTCTGGTTCCAGCTGAATTGAAAAGCACTTTGGTTCAGTGAACTTTATGCACACAAGTACATGTCTTCACAAGTAAACTTCTTGTGAAGCATAGCTTGCTTGTAAACCTAATAGTTCTGTGTCTCTATTTGTGCTTCAGTTGTTTGGCCAACACCCCTGAGTTAAGGAAGTGGATTGAATGCATGTTCGAGGATCCAGTGGTCAAAGCCACCATGTTCAACACAGAGGATCACAAAGTGTTCTTCAACACCTACATGGACGGAAACCCTAATTATGATCATGGTTTATAGAGTAAAATAACTATTTTCTTAGTCTAAGAATTTTTATACCGAATATATAGCCATTTGTGATTTTAAGCCTCAGACCTTAGACTAGATCCCAGAAGGCCATGTAAAAATGGCTACAATGGGTATATTACCATGTCTGTCTTTCATACATGAATATAAATAAACCAAACATACATAATATAAACATTATATTTTGGACAAATCTTATATCCTTGTGTTTATTCCTTTAATCACTTATCTTTCCAGTAGGTCATGGGGTTGAGTTCCAGAGAAATCAAGAACTGATAAAACATAAATGTGTACCTTGAATGCAGTGTAACTTGCTTTGGATCAAAGCTTTTGCCAAATGCATAAATATAAATCTCTCTATATATAACCAGTTTCCTCTTTGGTCACAGGTGAAATGCTACTGAGCCATGCACTGCATGTCATGGGGCTGCACAACAATATTGCTTCCTGGGAGGGGAAACTGCACAACTGCATAAAAGTTTGTTTAGTGCATCTCTGTTTTAAAAAAAAATCCAAGACAAAGACTACAAAGAGTAAAACCAGTGCAAAGTACTTTTCAAACCTGTGAAACAGCTTCTGCTTGGGCCTGTACATGCCACTGTGCACCATTTTAGATGTGCTTCCTGCTCATACATTGTTTAGGCATTTCAACAATCACTTGTGTTGACATACAAGATCAAAACTGATAATACTGCTAAATACACTGATAATGTTACATAATTTAAACTCTTAACATATTACATCATTTGCAATAACTCATGGTTCAAAGATCCTGAATCAGCTGCCAGAATGATGATAGCAAGTGGGTGTTTCTTCAACCATGTGCACTTTTAGCCCTGTGGACTCTAGGAAAATAAACTTTCTTAAAATCCTATTATTTTCTAGCAGCAATGTCATTTCAGTCACATCTCAAATGATGTATTGTGTTTAGTAACATTCTGTGGTGGAAATTTCATTTTAAACTTTCTTTGTCTTGCTAAGGACAATTTCACAGCAAGCATTTTAGATATTTTAAATACATACTTGATTTAAATTATTTCATAAACAACATTACAGCTGATGCATGATAAAAATAACTGTTATTAGGTGATATTTACCTTGATTTTCTTCACACATTAAATCTTATTTCAACTCCAGCATGCTCTACACTGGCACTGTCCCCTTGGTAAAAACAAGCAAACAAACAAAAAACAGTAACTTTTGCAATAAACTTGATTATTATTATTATTATTAGATGCAAAGTTTGTTTATTGTTGTGAAAATAACACCAAAACTAAGAAGTTGTAAAGTGTACAAATTTATATATATTTTTTCATTTAAATTATTAAATTAATTCACTCTTTGTTATGATAATTAAAAAATGTAATGATCATATTTTTATGATGGATTTTATATTTTCAGATTGAATGTCTCAGTCTGGGACAAGAGTAAAACAATATATATATTTGAAAAGTAACAAAAATAAATGCTAAAAAATAGACAAAAGTTGACATGACTGCTTTAATATGACCTACGTATAACAAAAATGTAAAAGTTAAAATTTGGCCCCTGGGACAAAAAAAAATGCCCATAGTTAAAGAAACACCCAAATATCATCATAGCATCAGAAACAGTCAGTGCTTAACATGTTGTTTACATTTGAGGTGCATAACGTCATCACGTAATTAGGCTGTAAAAATCCCCTGGCCTGCACTCAAAGCCAGAGCAGTGAGCAAGTCTATGTCTGGTCTGTTGAGCTAAATTCATGTCTCACGTAACCATTCGAAAAGTGAGGGCTATATTCTTGAACAAGCACAGAGGTATTTTTAACCATCTCTTGAAAATGCTCCTCCATTTTGGCATATACGTGCCTCTGCAATACAAGAGGCCTAAACAGGTTTATCGGTTCTGCAGTACGGATTATTTTGGGAACCAGAATTTCCTCTGGGATGCAAGGGTTGCCAACAACAACGTGATAGAGTCTCTTTTCCTCCAGGCTTTGCTGCAGGAAGCTGAGCAGATCTCGTAATCTGTGATCGAGATTCTGCGGCTGCCACATCGCAGGACGTTTACTCAACAGCAGATGCAAAAGCGCCGTCTTTATATGGTAATTAGAAAAGGCGCTTCTCCCAGTCAAAGCTGTCTGCTTTTTGTGCAAGAAAGAAACTATCTGAAGACAGTGAACATGACACGAATTTGTAAGAAGTCGTTTTGCTAGATGTTTAAGCAGGTTCTTTTCATAAACAGTTAGTGAGAGTTGCCAGTGAATGTCTGAGGAGTTACTAGTGTCAGATGGGAAATGAGAGATGAGGTAAGCATCCGTGTCCTCAAACTGAACGGCAGGGGTAATGTTAAGAGTGACGGTCTTTCCAGACCTAAATCTGATTTTCAGAGCTCCCGGGAAGTCTAGGTTTCGAAATGCCAGCTCAAAATCGTACTTATGAGAGATCTGGCCCCATGCTTTGCTCACCGAGATCTGGAACCATCTCATGATCTCATCTTTCGACAAATACGAGGTGTTCTTCTCACAGAGGAGCTCCACCAGTGTGTGTTCCTCAAGCCTTTCACTCTCATTTCTATTGTGAAGCAGACACAGCATATCATCGCCAAGATTGGTTGAGCCACAAAGACAGTCTGTGCCATTTCTACCTGGTTTTATTAGTTCAATCCTTCCACATCCTTGCAAGTCCAGTGGAATTTCAGTGGAGGGGTCGCACCCGAGCTGAAACTGGAACCTGAATGGCCGTGGAGGAGCAAAAGGCACAATGAGGTCACATGTAGGAGGTTTAGACACCCTCCAGGACTCAAACATGCTGCCTATGCCAACAAAGTCCTCGACTTCCAGGTCAGAATCTTGATCGCAAACACTTCTCAAAGCCTCAAGCAGATCATCCGCAAAGCCCTCGATAAACTCTCGCACTCTCCTGCTCTCGTGGATGAAAGGATGGAAGTGGGTCTTGCAGAAATTACTTAGGACACCTTTATCTAGGGCTACAGTCTTGGCGCTGAGATATTCGGCACTGGAATCTCCATCTTCATCTTCCATGGAGTCTGGCATTTCAATAGGGATAATATCCTGCCTGCACACCTCAATTGTGAAGAAAATGACTAGGCAGAGTGTGCTCCAAAAGTACCAGCTGTAACTTTCCTGATCATCATCAATCAGAGCTGTTTCTGTTTGTGAGATCTCCTGTTCCAGGCGCTTCTGTTCGGCCTCCAGCTTCTCCTGGTGCTCCTTCATCCGGGTCAGGAGCTCATCATCTTCCTCAGGTATGGTGGTGTTTTCATTAGGGAAGAGCAGCGGATGGTTGAGGATAGCAGCTACTACCACCATGCAAACTCGTACAATAGCACCTTGCATCCTTCACTGTGCGTCTAGGAAAACACACATTTCTTGATTAATGTGAGCTTCTTGAAAGGAAATGCTTCTTCTAACTTTCGTGAAAACATGTCATTCTTCAGAGTGGTTATTTTTGAACTGTAATACAAAGGACTCTCCTGCACTGGGGAAGGAAGTCAGATAACCTCTGTTAAATGTCGTAAATTAAACCAGCAAGATAACTGTATCCAGCTAAAAGTATCTACTGTACTGAAAACAAGAATAAACAAAAAATTATATCAGGGGAAAAAAATCTGTTGATCTGTTAACTTGAGGTTTGGATTAAAAAAAAAACTGTGGTACCATCTCATCTCTTTTTAAAGTATTTTGTCATTTTGCTTTGACTGACGCTATGGAAGGAATCTTATATACACTGAGGAGGACGTTACATGATTGGTTTATTTATAGTGTGGCACTTGGAGTCGGAGTGATTCTTGGAATGAGGCAGATAAAATTCCTTATTTATACAATCTACGAGCTACTGGCACATTCCATGAATACGGTGCACTTTGTTGTCCCGTGATTTTTTTTTAAAGCATTAGAGACACAACTTCTGTCAATCATTTGAAGTGATATGCAATTCATAGTAGTAAAAAATTTACTCTAATTTTATTTATCAGTTGTGTGACTTATTTGGACTCTTTATACACCATGATGAGAAGGCAAGCAAATATTCTCATTCAGACTTATTTTCTGTTTATAGACTTCGTCAAGATTAACCGTACTACTGAAGTTATCATAAGAAAAAATGTACAAAACAAAAATGGATCTTTTGGCCTTTTTTTTTTTCTTTTCAAACATTTCAGTGTTTAAACTGCATTTAAACATTTTTGTAAATTAAACCACAGAGAATAAAAAGAAAATAAAAGAATGGCTGAAATTTTGCTTTGATCTCAACAAGTTTTCTGAAAGTTAACCACCTCCCCCTTTTCCAGCTGAAAGAAGGCGTTTCAATGTTCTACTACTTATATTGTTTAGGTCCTAGTTTTATTAGTGTAGCCTACATAAAACAAATTAAAGTCTATGTGGAACTGCACCATATCCCAAGTTAAACAGCAACAAAATAACACACACACAAAAGTTTTTAAATGGAGTGCATAATGATAGGTAGTTGACTAATATTGGTTGAGCTCCAGTAAAGACGATAATAGAGAAATTTGTGTGGCGCTGCAAAGATTCCCACAGTCTACAAACACTAAAGGGCGGCGTAGGCTATAGACAACAACAACAACAATTTACTCATTAAACAGAGAGAAATCTACAAATAGTTAGACACTATTACAGAGGAAATATTTGTTTGCGCGTGACTGAAAGTCAATAGTAAGTTTATCAGCAACAGGGCGAGTGAATCGTGTAGTGGGCGGTGACGCAATAAACTAACGACTTAAAGGCAGAGCATCTAACAACTTCTCTTTTTAATCGACACAATTGCGTATTTTCTTAACGACGTCTTCGAAGGTGTTTTAACTCCTGTGGTTTACAAAACTTTTATTTTTTACATTTTAATCACAGCTGTTACGGTGTCTTGAATAATCTATGAAACAACAGATGGCCACTACTCGCGCTGAGTCTTTGTTTTAGACCAAGAACAGAATAGTAACTTACACTGTAATCCAAGATTTAAAGTCCAGCGTTGTTCTTTGTTTCAGAACGATACTGAACCGTCACAAGAGAAAGCGCTGCAGTAGCCTCCCGTTACTCTGTTTCCTCATCTGCTCTCACATCCAGGAAGTGACCAATTGGGCCGTTTTCGCTCCTCTATAAAAAGCACGTGGGTCAGTCCCGCCTTGAGTCAGCATCCTGTCACAACACGCACACACGCACTCTGAGAGCATGCTGGGAAAGTTACTTTTAAAAGTACTGCATTACAATATTGCGTTACGCCATAAAAAAAGTAACTAATTACATTACTTAAGTTACTTTTTATGGAAAGTTCTGCGTTACGTTACTTTTGCGTTATTTTTTAAATCTGGACAGGGCTTGCTTGTTTGTTTTTAAAATAAAAAAGTTCTATTTTTGCCAAATATAAAAGCCTTTTCACACCAAAAGTGAAATTAATAATCCTCAGGCTGAAGGGAAAGTAAATTTTACGTCCGTACAGTAGAATGCAGAAGAAAAAATTTCAACACACTTCAACAATAAAAAAAAACACACAAATGTTTGTATAGAGTAATTTGTGCTTATTAGTACGTTGACTGGATCATCGAAGGTCAGCAGCAAAGACACTGGTTAATGAAATGGGAATAAATACATAATTTTTTGTTAACATTTAATTATTGCAGGTTTGCGTCATTCTGAGTTGCATTATTTTTATTCATTTGAGGAATACTGAATCTGTGTTTTTTTTTTTTGTGAGTGAAATGAATTAATGCATATTCATATTTATATTAGAACTACAGTAAAATCTTCTGATTTCTCTCAACATGAGGACAGCAGAGCTGTCAATCAATAAACTGGAAAAAAAAGTAACTTGCGTTACTCTCTTGTAAATTAAAAAGTAATGCATACTTTACTAGTTACTTGAAAAAAGTAATCTGATTACGTAACTCGCGTTACTTTGTAATGCGTTACCCCCAACACTGTCTGGGGTGATGAAAACATTAACTTTTTTTGAGCAAAAGGGTATTAAAGTTTTGAGGAAAAAGGTATTAAAGTACACAAGTTATACTGACAGTGAATATATGTGCCTATAGTGTTAACTGTGGATGTACACGCACTTACAAAAATAAATGTAAAGCTGAAGCATCATATGATATATGACGAGAGTAATATCTACAAACGGCGGTATTCAAATGAGGTTTTCGACAAGGCATTCACGTTGTTCTTTTTGTTGTACATTTTGTTGTTCTCTTCTTTCTTTTCGGCTCTTATGAAAAATGTGCAGCTGCTAGTGACTACTAGGCGGACGACAAATACCCACACGAGGTCGCTACCTCACCAAAGTTCAGTAGTCTATTATACACAATAGCTACACCTACAATAATACTTTGATATGAGAGTTTGTCAAATAACCCCAAAGCAATCATTCGTTTATAGGATCATTTTGAACTTTATTTTTAACGTTATTTTCCTGTGGGTCACGCTATGCGGTAATTATTGAGACAAAAGTTACATCCATTCTCCAAACCGATTATAGCCTATTATTTAGGGTCACGGGAGGAGCGCTTTGAGAAAAATATGAAAAATGTAAATATGAAATATTTGACACCATCCGACTGCTCAAAGGGAAGAAAGCAAACACGTCATGAATCTGTTAGTGTTAAGCGAGTTTGAATTCGTTTTAAAGTCAGGTATTCGTGCGCACATTTGGGTGTGGCCAAAGAAGCAGGCGCGCGTGCCCTACAGGTGAACCCATCACACTTCAGCACGCAGAGCTCGCGAGATGCCTAAATATCTGTGAAACGTTCATTTAAACGTGGTCCATACAATTACTTCAAAATTAAGTTAACCATTTCTCAAGTGAGTTTTGTTTCCGTTTGTCTTTTTCGCAGACTTGAGCAGCGCAGATTTGAACAGCGTAGGCTATTTGGCGGTCGAATACCAGATAAGTAGCCTCTTATCTGCAGCCTCTTATAGCGATAACCTAAACTAATTAATGGATCGTTTAAAGTTGGTTCTGCAATATTTCCAGTCAAATTCTGAGTCCATCTCCAATGGTATCTGTATAATATTGTCACTGATAAGCGTCAAGTTGTATACAAGTTTTGATTTCAACTGCCCCTGTTTACCGCAATACAATAAGATGTACGCACTAGGGGTCATGTTCGTCCCTCCAATTATATTGTTCCTTTTGGGAGTGTTAGTTAATCGTCATACTGGGGTGCTGATGGAAGAGTGGGTCAGACCCCTGGGCAAGAGGACAAAAAATCCAGCAGTGGTAAAGTAAGTTTGAAGCGAAATAATATTCATAATATTAGGCTACTCATTTATTATTTATATTAATGTTAATACTAATATTAATTAGTATTTTGTAATTAGTACTTGAAATGTAGCCTAATTACCAAAGAAAGTACTAGTAATAAGGTAACTAAATGGGGTAGGGTTAGGTTTAGGGGTATAGGTTCAAGGTTAGTACCTAGTTATTACCTAGTTATTGTAATTAATATAATAAGTACATAGTATGTACATGAGGAAAAGGACTGTAAAATAAAGTGCTACCAAAACACTTATATTATCCTTCTCCTAGATTTTTGCTGTCATCGATGTTGCAACGTTCCTTTCTGGCCCCTATGGTCTGGATTCTGATGACGCTCTTGGACGGAAAATGTTTCATCTGCGCATTTAGTATGAATGTAGACCCTAAATATTTTACAGGAATACCAAACAGCACTGGCCTGGAATTGATCAAGATCATGGCTAAGGTGCCTTGCAAAGAGGATGTCATCTTCAAAAACAGCAGTTTTCGGAAAGCTGTCTCACGCTATGTGCGTTGTTACTCTCAGGTGAATGGGTTTTCTCACATTTTTTGGTGCATTTTTTCAATACTTACATTGTCTTTAGTCAAAGAACCATGATGTCAATGTCATTTTTGACTTGATAGGTGCTAAGTAAGATTGAGCTGTACAAAGTTGACAGGAGCAGACCTTTAGAAAATCTGTAGGTGGTTAAAATCCTTTCATGCTTTGCATAACCAGATGATTCATCTATTCTTCTTATACAATTTATCTTCTTCTCAAAGGCAATAGGCTGGTCGATCCTCCTCTTCTTCATTTTTTTGGGCGCTGTGGGTCGTGTCCTAAAGCCTTGCTTCAATCACGCCACTTTTCTGCAGACACGCTACTGGAGCAATTACCTGGACATTGAGCAGAAGCTCTTCGATGAGACCTGTGTCCTTCATGCCAGAGATTTTGCCAGAAAATGTGTGGTGCAGTTCTTTGAGAGTATGCGAGAAGACGTGACTGTGAGAATGCCCCTCTCAAGTGCATTCAGACCCAGCACAATCCATAATGAATTTGAAGAGGAAGAAGAGGAGCGTCTGCATGGTATAACCAGACAAGATCAGGTGGATCACTTGCTGCAAACCTGGTATGAGTGTAAACCAGAGCTGGATGTGACCAGGATGGCCTATAAGCCCAAAGCTTGTATCACTTGGGAAGATATCAATGGAAAGGCATTGTTCTCTGAAGTGTAAAACTGAGGGGAAAAAAGATCATACCTCTTAAACTAGAATTAATGTAATAAGTGACATGTTCATGAAATATTAATAAAGATGATGAAATTATGTTGACCCTAGAAATGTAATAATTTGAGAACTAATTGACTAATTAATGTTAATTCAGAAGCAAATCTTAAAAAGCTTGCATGCCGGGTGCAATGGATATATAATAATGTATCATTTCTGTCTTCATCAATGTTGCAATGAGCCCTCCAGGCCTGGTGCAATGATGCCTGGATGGAGAATTTTTCATCTGCATAGAATGTAGAACAAAACATTTTTGAATTATAATGTTACTATCAGATTATTGTCAGTTCAGAAAGCCTTGTTTTAACCTTCCTCAAGCGCTTGCATGCTGATGCATTTGAATATGCTGGGATTTAGTTTGGGTATTTTTGCATGTCTCTTTCCACACACATTACACAACAACCTCATGGATATGGCTTGGATGCAAATGACTACAGAACCCTGGCAACACCTGAAAAAATATGTTGTATATGTATTTGTCTGTGTATATTGTGTATGGATATTTATTAATAATATTGATTAATAAAAATATGTTTATCATCTTAGCTGCATGTTAGTCCACTGCGTTCTGTGTTGGTAGTCCATGTTTTGAAATGTACTTTTGCCTTCACCTTTTGAGTAAGGAATATTTTGGCTTGTAGTTATGTATTATGCTTGACAGTAAACAGTTTAAGCACTGGACAATGCAAGGACAGAAATCACACCCAACTATTTAGTTGATGTGTTAGAGCCTCTAAAGGAGGGGCCTGTCACTCATGTGCATCCATGCATTAAAGCGACCTGGTGAACCTTTGTTCACTTTGGACTCAACTCTGCTCCAACAGTCTTGCTCTCTTTTCTCTCTGACAAGATAGAATAAGTCTTTGATTATTATAATAAGAATATATCAATCATTATTGCTCAGCTGCACTAATTTGATCTACTATTTTGCTCTAAAAGGTGAACTGACTTTTTAAAAATGGATAAGTTTCGAATTATGGTCCAGTTTTTGCAAGCCAACCAAGAGTCGTTCATGAATGGCATCTGTGGGATCATGGCTCTGGCAAGTGCTCAGATGTATTCCTCATTTGAATTCACCTGTCCTTGTCTTAAAGACTACAATTATGCGTATGGAATCGGCATTCTAATCGTTCCGCCAATATGGTTCTTTTTACTTGGATATGTACTTAACAACAACATATCAGTGTTAACTGAGGAATGGAAGAGACCGGTTGGAAAACGCAGGAAAGATCCGGCGGTTTTGCGCTACATGTTCAGCTCCATGACGCAGCGCGCTCTCATCGCTCCAACTGTATGGGTAGCCGTGACTTTAATGGATGGCAAGAGCTTTTTGTGTGCTTTCAGCTCCACGACGGATTTATCTGAGTTCCTCAACGAGAGCTATCCAAGCTTATCCAAAAAGGAGCTTCTGAAATTACAAGCAAGGATTCCATGCAAAGACGTATTTGATGGGCATGAGATTATTTCCAGAGAAGCAGCCACTAGGTACATTCGCTGTTTGTCACAGGTAATGACATTATTGCACAACTTAATGATGAAATGGGGGTTTCTAAATTATCTTACCTATTAGCCTACCATTAACGCTGGGTAAAGCAATATTTGTCGTTTTGTAAAATTTGGTTACCCCATTAAATATTCATACGCTTATAGAAACATAGACGCGCTGAGAGAAAATGAAAACGTCAAACGCGTGGAGAGACAAACATTTGAGAAGAAATACAAATGTATTTTTGTGTTTGTGCGTTTCATACGATTTGAAAACAATTTTTCACAGATAGCCTACAAGAGGTTAGCTACTAAAACAGGACAGGTCCAGGATTAATTATGAACCCAGGTAAATAGACTAGGGATTTAAAAGTATTAGGCCTATAGATGAGAAATGATTGCTATGACATTCAGTTTGATAATATGTAAACTATAGGCCTATAAACTAGGCTAGGCTATAAATTATAAAACATATAAAACGATATATTGTTTTATTTTTAAATTAATCTGTTGCAATGTTTTTTTTTAGGCCTGTGGATGGACCTTTTTAATGGTAATAACTATAGCAGCCTTCTTGATAAGGGCGATAAGACCTTGTTTCACACAAGCCGCTTTTCTTAAAACCAAATATTGGTCGCACTACATTGATACAGAGCGCAAACTATTCGACGAAACATGCAAAGAGCACGCCAAGAGCTTTGCTAAGGTCTGCATACAGCAATACTTCGAGAGTATCAGTGGTGAAATTGTTCCACAGTTCCAGCTACCCACAAAGAAAGGGAAAGGCAACAAAGATGATGATGGGGAAAACCAGAAGAGTGACGAGGAGAAGATTCTTGGGATCCGTAAAGAAGAAGACATGAATAAAGTCCTGTGGAACTGGCATACATGTAAACCCGCACTATTTCTGAACAAACACGCTCAAAATATGAATGGACATGCACACTTGGATACACTCACCCTCTCAGATGAGCAGTACACTCACACACCTATGAAAAACACAGCTGTGGCATACTACTCCAAAGTCTGACTTCATGGTTTAATCTTAGTCTGGTATAGCAGTACTCACTGTCAAGATCTCATTTCTATTTATTGCATGCCATTCCTTATTTAATATCCTCCTGAGACTCAGTAGTCATTCAATCGAGTCACTGTTGTAAACGTGTTGTTTGTTACTATAAATAAATGAGAACATAAATAATAGGATAATATGGGCTTTTCTGTGATAACACAAAGCAACATGCAGGTGTGACCAATATGACAACAATAATATAATGATGATGATGATGTTAATAAGGAATGTCACTCTTTTTCTCTACTTCTTATGCAGCAAATTAAGGTTTACTAAAATTAAGTTATAGCTAAAAGTTAAATTCAGGAGGAGTTTGTTAATGTAATCAGTCATAGGATATCAAGGACATATCAGCAGCTGCTAACGTCACTCCGGGGGTAATTTTTACAGTATTTAGCCTCACCCACTAACAGCAAGTTGCTATGGCTGCTAAAGCGATCAAAGTAGTTTACCACATGGTAAATTATGTTTCCCACAGTCACAGACAATGTTATTGTCCAACAGAAGCTGCCACAGCAGTTTGCAACTGTATAGCTTGTTTAGTAGGCCAGACTTTTGAGTTTACACCACCTGGTGGTCTTAAGCTCAAGTTTCACTTGCAAAAATATTTAGTTATGCTCTTCAGTTTAAAGCAGCAGCAGGGGCGATTCTAGGGATTTCATTTTAAGGGGGCTCAGCCCCCAGTGAGGGTATAATAATAACAATAGCCTAATAATAATAATAATAATAAAAGTCTATATAGATATATATAAAAAAAAAATTATATATATATAGATATATATATATATTATTTAAAGGTTTGATTAATAGCTAAGCACCCCATAAAATGGCCTACCACGCCCATGAGCAGCAGTATTTATTACTAACTCATAATTGATTACCTATATGATTTTAGGATATTTTAGGATATCTTAAAGCAGTGGATTTTTGGGTTCCAGTGCCCTATAGGAAGCTTTAGCAAACTTACAAGAGGGCCTCAAGATGAATTAAAAGGTTTTAAAATAAGACAAAAATAATTTTAGAATAAGGTAAAACAAACAAAAATCAATTTTAATTTAAGTTTAATTTACCGCTAAATTTAGGAAATTCTAAATGTAATTATTTAAATTTGTAACTAGGCCTAGTTACTTATTTTATGTATGGACACTATCCCAATTTCTGTAAATTGGCTTTGAATATTATTTTGGACAGTGGATGTAGTCAAAAAGGTTAAGAACCTCAATGAGTGTCACTTCAGAACTCATTTTACTCTCCTGTGGCCTGCCATGGGGAATCCGTTTCATGTCCGAGATGATCTCTTCATTCCAAGATGTTCTGTGCACTTCAATGTTCCTATTTTGTATGTCTCCCTAATTAAACACACCTAGTTTAATTCCAAGACCTGCGAAAGGAGTGTCAGATAATTGAGACATGCAAAAAATTTAACTGTAACCACTGTCATATCCATTTTTACTGGGTCTCTCTCAGGAGGCATTTTGAACAATAATTTGCATGACATTTATATGTAGAGAGAGAGAGAGAATGATGTTTGTTTGTTTTTTTGCGCATGTGTCTGATCGGCGGTTTGGGTCATTACTTACCCAACCTGTTTTAGTTAAATGCTGGTTAGTTCCACTGGGGCTGAAACCAGATTGTAATTGCTGTTGGTGATTCACTGCTGTATGGTATCACTACCAGACGTAGCGAGGGAATGATCTCACTTCTTGATCACAACAATCTCAGCTACATACAGACAGGTTTTTGTTTTGTTTTTACGATCTGCTTCTGCTTGTACATATTTGTAAAACTATGTGGATGTTCAGCAAGACCATTTATACTCCCTGACGATGAAATGTAAGTCTTCATTTCAGAATTGTTTTGATTTTTCAGTTGATATTTGGTTTTTGGTAATTAATTTGAGTGGCACATAGAGGCTTGAGGAAACTCTGCCCAATTAATTGCTTTTATATGAACTGAATGTACGACTACATAATTAATTTAGAAATTGTATAATGAAGCTGTTTTTGTTTTGCCCCTCTTTTTATGTATAACTGCGTCAACCATAAAGGACTTACTTGCACATCTGTCTTTGTCAGGTTTTAGGGTTAATTTACAGAGACAATAATCATCGTCAGCGAAAAAGCAACGGAGAAAGAGAAATACACCTATATTAAAATAAGATGTCTGCTTTCCTCTCAGAATTTATAGCACTTTACTTCAAGAGTAAGGATGTCATGGTCTTCAATGGCCTCATTGGTTTAGGAACAGTGGTTGGTCAGACAGCATACAACATCTTAGCTTTCAACTGTCCATGTTTACCAAAGAAGAATTACCTGTACGGCCTGGCTGCCATTGGTGTACCAGCCCTGGCTTTCTTTGTTCTTGGGGTGATGCTGAATCGAAATACCTGGGACGTTGTGTCAGAGTGTCGGACCAGAAGATGCAGGAAATTTTCAGTGACTGCTGCTTTTGCTCTGCTGGGCTCCATTGTGGGCAGAGCAGTCGTTGCCCCTGTCACCTGGACTGTAATTTCCCTCCTGAGAGGAGAGGCGTATGTCTGTGCTTTCAGTGAGTTCATGAACCCCTCATCTTTGGACAACATCTTTTTAACTACACCTGGTCCAGAGATCATGGCCCGGTTTCCATGTAAAGATGTACCTGCTCTATTTATGAACTACTCGGGAGAGGTTGAACGCAAGCTGAAGTATGAATCCCAGGTACTTGTCCTTTTTCATAGTGTTGTTACAGTCCCTAATTGCATCAACACTTCTGATATGTACAAACTTCATTTTTTCATCTAGCTTTTGGGCTGGTTGCTGGTGGGAATCATCTCTCTCGCTGTCTTTCTGCTCCTCTGTCTGAAAAACTGCTGCTCTCCGCTTGGCTATCATCAGGAGGCATACTGGTCCCAGTATTGCTCCAGCGAACAAGCTCTTTTCCAGCGTACAGCTGAAGTACATGCTAAATACCATGCGGCTGAAAATGTCAAGAGTTTCTTTGGCTTTGTGGCCTTGGAAAATCAGGAGAAGCAGCTTCTAGCAGACTGCAAGGGAATCAAGAGCGTCATTCCTAGACTGGAGTGGAACCGCGTCACTGGGGTTTACATGTACAGAGAGAGTGATAACACTCCAATCTACAGCCGCTTAAACAAATGGACCATGTATACAACTGAACATGACTGTTAAGAAATTGACAAAGAAATGGACATTTTCTTTGAGTCTGACAAATTAGTGTCTAATTAATGAATAATACTACACACCCAAAAACTAATATCTTTGGAATCAAGAAACACCCAAGAAATGTGTGCCACTCAGACCATAAAGGAAAAAAAAGTTACATAACAAATAATTGTTATGTACAGTAAATGAAATACAAAAAGCTTGTGATTATTTTTATTTCTAGTGCAAATATGATGTTTTTTAAACAAATCAGATCATTCTTCTGAGAAAAAAAATAATGTTTAATATTCATATAATAAATGTTATCTATTTTGAATATCAATGTTAGAAGCACAAAGCTAAATGATTAAAATAATAATGTATAAAAATCACTAAAAACTAAATAGCAAACAATGAAACAATATTTCTGGACAATGCTATATTGAGTTTTATTAAAGGCTGTATTGATGATGGCTGTTGGATCATTCAAACCTGCAACCTTTCAAAAATCAGCTCAGTCTTCTGTGCCACAATCCACAAATTGAAGTTTGATCATTCAAGTTGAATGTCAAAACATAGTCTATGCATTGCTGAGAGAGCCACGGTTGCTGTTAAAGGCAAGGTGTTTTAAATGGTCAAATGGATATTTTGTCAGACATAATTTCAGTTTTGGTGAAGATTTGCAGGAGGAATTCTACAAAAATGTGTCAGTTTTACAGTATAGTATGAAATTTGCTTTGCTATACTGGATATTGAGACCCACAATATTATGGACATTGAATTATAAAATAATTTTATTTATGTATTTTTTAGATATAAAAAAATTTTTCTGAAATGATTTACATTTAGATCAGGGCTGAATTGGCAATCTGGCTTTTTTTTTTTTGGCTCATAATGGCTTTAACCATGGAAATATGTGGAAATATTACGAAGTTTATAAACAGGGCCTTAACAGAGGCCAGAGACATGTGAATAGATGCGCTAGCAGATAAAACACTGTACAGGAACAGGAAGATCACTGTCCGCAAAGCTGGACATTTTTGAAGAAAATCCTAAATATTGAATTGGCAGTGGGGGCTAATATGAATGTTTCTTTGAGAAGAACTGTCTTCAGAAAAGTTTCGATTGCATTTTCTTATCATCTTACATCCGTATAATGCACATTATTGTATTGTTCATAAGCACAGTGCTGCTTTGATAACAGTGGTAAAACAATTTGCTTTGTTTACAACAACTAAATGCTATATCGCTGCTGTTCCATAAGCGCCACCTGCTGGCAGAGAGAGAATTAGCATTTTTTTTACTTTCACCAAGCTAAAGACCATTGTGTTTGCTTTAAATGTTGAAATTACACAATCAAATTTATATAACTGCTCATGAATTTTTGTTTGGATTGTGATTAAAATTCAGTGGTTGCCTCTAACATAGATACGTAGGCTATATACATATCTATGGTCTTTCATTAAATTTTTTATATTTTTCAACCTTTAATTACAGCCTGCCACAGTTAATTTCAAAATCTTTGCAATTTGGGTGGCACCAAATAATTCACTTACAGCTATAAGCTCAGCTGGATTTGCTTTAGACATTACGTTTAGTACCTTGAAGGCCTTTCTGAAACCAGTATTATTATAAGGTAGACAGTCATGCTAAAATATCTTGTAAAGTGACTAGCTTGAGATTGTATTCCAATTCTGATAGCAGCAGTAGGCGTACTCAAAACAGAAATGTGACCCTGGACCACAAAACCAGTCATAAGGGTCAATTTTTCGAAATTGAATAAATAAGCTTTCCATTGATGTATGGTCTGTTAGGACAATATTTGGCCAAGATACAACTATTTGAAAATCTGGAATCTGAGGGTGCAAAAAAATCTAAATATTCAGGAAATCGCCTATAAAGTTGTCCAAATGAAGTTCTTAGCAATGCATATTACTAATCAAAAATTAAGTATTGATATATTTACGGTAGGAAATTTACAAAATATATTTATGGAACATGATCTTTACTTAATATCCTAATGAATTTTGGCATTAAAAAAAATCTATAATTTTGACCCATACAATGTATTTTTGGCTATTGCTACAAATAAACCCATGCCACTTATGACTGGTTTTGTGGTCCAGGGTCACAATCTTACAATGGATTCATGGATTTACCCCTGATTTACCAAAATTGCCTGTTAGAAGTGAAATAAAACTATGTTTTGGTTACTCTGAATCACCATGGTAAGACTATAATAATTATTTACATTTTAGAGTTGTTGGGACAGATTTTGCGGGAAATTGGATACAATCATTCATTCGTGCAAGTCGAAGTCATATCCATAAAAAGAGAGTAGCTCCGGCTACTCTGGTGCATGTAGGCCCTATGGTGTAAAGCTAAGAGTTTGTTGTCACAACGAGTGAGAAATATATATAATAATCATGACCATGATGAAACATGCAAAACAGCAAAAAAAAAAAAAAAAGTAGGCTTGGCCTTTTTTAGACCTGGAGAGAACTGACCCATGGCTTGTTTCTTACTCAACAGGGAAGATATTTTATTTAACCAATGGATAGCAATATAGCTCTCCAACAGCAGGAGTTTATTAGTGTTAGCTATTGTAAGGAGTCATTTCATTATGGTTTGCTGTATAGTGCATGCTATGAAAGTTATTTTCAAGGATGGACCGTGTAAATTATAAACCTATTGGTTAGCCAAATTAACAACATTCAGCTGTCAGATTTGTCAATTTGCGACCCATTTAGTGTAGACTGGATTATTTCTTGTGCCTGTGTTTTGGTTGTGTTTCTTCCACAGAGGCTCATCTGACTTGTAAAGTTGTAAAGCACAACCAAAACATGTTCTTCTGCAAGGCGTGTGCAGTTTTATTTACTAACCACCAGCTTCAAATTAAGTGTTACAAATGCTATTTTTACTGAATAGTATGCAGAAAATGATCATGCTTCCTGAAAGGTATTACTGAATAATTGTCAGATAAAATATTATTAAAAATAGAATATTTTTTTGTAATGAAAATGTTGACGTTACCAGCTCACACAGCAAGATTTATGTTTGTAACGAGTTAATGGCTCATTTAATTTCAAAACAGACACTAGTGTGCCATTAAAATGGTAGTTTAAATGATTTTTGGTCATTTTTAATATTAATGTTATGGTTTTGTTATTGTGAAATCATTTTTTGTCCTGAACATCAAAATAAACAAACAAACAAACAAATAAATAAATAAATTTGATTCAATGAGAAAAAGTACTGTACATTCAATTTTGACAGAAATTCTAATTATATACATAACCAATGAATGCGTTTTTACTGTAGCATTTTGCAATTCTTTTTCCATTTTTAGTGCAACTAATTGTTTTTATGACTGGGATTGAAAATATTTGTTGTGAAGTTTGAAGGAATATGTATGCGGCCAATATGTAGCTCCAAAATATAAACCATACTGTAGTAAAAATAAAATAATACAAAAACGCTAAATTTGTCACCGCAACACTTCTGTCACTTGAGGTATTTCACAAAGATCCCTTTAAGTGTGAAACAAACTACGAGATGGGATGACTTTTTTTTTTTTTTACAAAACTTTTGTGTTAAACCATTATATAAAACAGAAAATGCTTAATTAAAGGGGTCATGAACTGAGAATTCAAAATTCACTTGATCATTTTAAATGAAAGAGATCATTGTACTATTAAAACATCCAGTAAGTTTCAGAACTCAAAATTCTCTTCTTACTCTAAAAACAGCTTATATTGAAGCCAATCTGCCAAAACGACAGGTTGTGGAATGTGCCTCTTTATGACATAATAGTGTGGCTAAACGAGAGAGGCAAACACACTACACAGAAATCAAACGATAAAGATGGCTCTGAAGACAACAGGACGCTGTACAGTGCTGTAAAGTTGGGGAAAAACAGTCTTTGTATTGCCTTCCTTGTGATCCCAACGTTAGGAAAGAGTGGATGAACTTTATTTTTAATGAAGTTCAAGACCGAGTCAGTAGGAACTTGGTCTTTTGTTTACTTCATTTTATCGTGGATTTGTTTACAAGCAAGGCACAATTCCCATCCTGTATTTTTTCCACCAACATATCGGGCTCCGTAGTATTTTGACCCACAGTTGGAGTAAGTTATATTTTATATTATTTTAAAATCTATTTTTGAATTGTCATAACACTTAAGGACCAGAAAAAAAGCTTCAGTCTAGTCTATTTTTGAAGAGCAGTTTTGTGTTAACAAATGTTTGTTGCTAGTATACTACCAGTAATAATACCTTGTTTTCATCTTTGTTTTATTTCTTTTTTTTGGTTCCAACATGCAATACAAGACATGTTTTACTTAATGTGGGGAGGTGATTTGATTTATGACGTTGCCCAGCTTGTTTTAGTTAAATGCTCATATTTTCCACTGGGGCTGGAACCAGATGAAGTTCCTGCTGATGATTCAGTGCTGCATGCACACAACCGACTGAGCGAAGGAAAGACCTCACTACTTCAACACAACACGAGCTACCTACAGAAAACTCATTTGTTTTAAGGACTTCTGTTGCTGTCTGCATTTGTTTGTACATATTTGTAAAACTTTATGGCTGTTCAGGGAGACCATTTGCACCTCATTGCAATGGAATGTAAGTCTCTCCGTTTCTAAATGGTTTTTAGTTTCTAATTCGGGCTCAGTGTCATGCTGAGACTTGCCCAAAGGGTCTTTGTTCAGAGAGCTTTTCTGCTTGAAATCGGTCTTTGAATTGAATGTTTATCTCATAATCTTCTGATTTGTACACATGCATATTTTTTTTTATGTATCTACGTTTCGCTAGCTTTTAGAGTCTGTTTCTGCTTTTCTGTATGATGGTGTCAGATAACAAAGGAGGACTCACTCTTCTGTCTTTGTCAGTGTTTTAGGTTTACTTCACAGAGACTCTCTCAAAGACTTGGTTTAATCTGCAGTAATTCACATTGAGAAAATCAGGACAAGATGGCTGCACTCATCTCAGAAAACTTCAAATTTGTCGCGCTCTTCTTCAAGAGTAAAGATGTCATGATCTTCAATGGCCTGATAGGTTTAGGGACAGTAGCCAGTCAGACAGCATACAATATTTTTGCATTTAACTGTCCATGTTCACCAAAGAAGAATTACCTGTATGGTCTGGCAGCAATTGGTGTACCAGCTCTTGCTTTCTTTGTCATTGGGGTGATGCTCAATCGAAATACCTGGGACGTTGTGTCAGAGTGCCGCACCAGAAAATGTCGGAAATTATCACTGTCTGCTGCTTTTGCTCTGTTGGGCTCCATTTTGGGGAGAGCAGTTGTTGCCCCCATCACTTGGTCAGTTATTTCCCTCCTGAGAGGAGAGGCGTATGTTTGTGCTTTAAGTGAGTTTGTAGACCCCTCTTCTTTGGATCATTTCCCTCCTACTACAAAGACTCCAGAGATCATGGCCAGGTTTCCGTGTAAGGATATACCTGCTCCATTTATGAACTACTCAAGAGTGATTGAACGCCAGCTAAAGTATGAATCCCAGGTATTTATCACTGCAATATAGTCTTGTTTTAGTCCTTGATTAAATATACAGTTCTAATATCATTGGGCATTTACTCAAATGTATGAAATGTATAACCTCCTCTTTTTTATTTTCTTTATCTAGTTGTTGGGCTGGTTGCTGTTGGGAATCATTTCTCTCGCTGTCTTTCTGCTCCTCTGTATGAAACACTGCTGCTCTACCCTTGGCTATCAACAGGAGGCGTACTGGACCCAGTATCGTTCCAACGAACAAGATCTTTTCCAGCGTACAGCTGAAGTACATTCTAAATACCATGCAGCTGAATGTGTCAAGAACTTCTTTGGCTTTGTGGCCTTGGAAAATCAGGAGAAACAGCTTCTAGAAGACTGCAAGGGAATCAAGAGCGTCATTCCCAGAATGGAGTGGAACCACGTCACTGGGGTTTACATGTACAGAGAGATCAATGACACTCCGGTGTACAGCCGCTTAAACAAATGGGATATGTATACAAAAGAGAACAACTGTTAGGTGAATGAAAAAAAATTTTTGCTTTCTGTTTTAAATATCGATTTTATAAATTCAGAATTTTTCATTTATTGTTTTTGTTGTTGTTGTTCCTTCATGGTAAACATGCTTGAGTATTATGTTGATATTTGTCACTGAATGCTGTAATTCAGAGTGTTCAGTTTCTTCCTTTTTTAAGGATAATATGATCTGTTTTAGCTTAGTAGAGAGGAGATTGGCAGCTTAAAGGCAGAGTAAGTGATTTCTGGTAGCCAATGTTGATATTTGAAATCACCAAAACAAACACGCCCCTACCCCAAAAGGGTCTTGCCCCTATTTTGATAGCTCCGCCCCACACATACGTACGCAACCCAGGCAACGATTAGTTCTGTGAAACAAAGCAAAGTCTATGTTACACCGTGTCTACACCGCACGTGAGCGGCGCGGCGCAACAAATCCCAGACAGAAAAATGCTGTCGGGTTCCATTTATGACGTGCTGACACAAATTTCAAATGATTTTCAACAGTCGCTTTTCACGTCCAGTATAGACAGACTTTAGCTGTTGCAGCACGGTGTACTTTTACATAGGTTACTCACCTATTGAGAAGAAACAAAGCAACCTCGGCGTCCGATCGCAGGCCTCCGCTCCTTGAGTTCTCTCCAACGCTGGAAAGCTGATCCGATATTTACAATTCCACGGTTCCTCTCTTGCCTATCGTTGCCGCAGACGGTGCCCTATTTTTCTTTTTTTTATCCGCCATCTCTATCTTTCTGTCGCTCGGCTCGGCTAATGTCCGTCCCATGCACTGAACGCACTACATCACGAGTAGATACGCCCCTTTTTGCTGATTGGCCCGAATCAGTTTTCTAAAGTGTTTTTGAAAAATCACTACTCTGCCTTTAAATGTTCATATTTGATAACCAAGAAAGAAAAAAAAACCCACATTACTATTTAGCATCTCTTTTAAGAGACATGATGTACTCTCAGGTTAAGATGACCTCTTGTTACACTTTGCTAAGCAATAAAGTGCATCTGACAAATTAGTGTCTAATGAATTAATAATAATGCACACTAAAACATATTTGCTAGAACAAAACACAATGAAAAGTATGCTTTTCCATAAAGATGGAAAAAACTGTTTAAAGATGTTATTAACTACTACTGACATGCAATTTATGTCATTTAAGAGAGTTAGCAGATGCTCTTCTGCAGAATGACCTACAAAAGTGCATTAGCATCATCACATATGAAACCATTGTGATGAATAGATGGCAAGCACGCATTTGTAATGCTGCTAGAAATGCTTTCCTGTCCATACAAACAAGTGAAAAATTAAAATATATTAAAATGTATTTGAAATACATTTATTTCATGCTAAGTATATTACAAATACATTTACATATTTATTTACTTAATAAAAATACCCTGCAGTACCATTTTGGCATACTAAACTGGTATACTACATTATACTATAATATATTTTTTACTAGAGGAAAAAACCTGCTCAGGCAAATGCAGATACAGCCTACACTCTTAAAAATAAAGGTTCTTTAGTGGCATCTATGGTTCCATGACGAACCATTAACATTAACTTTTCATTGCACATTAGGTTCTTTGTAGTGGAAAAAAAAAATCTTTATATTAAAATGTTAATCACAGTAAGAACAAAATGGTTCTATAAGAACTGTTTCAACTGCCTTGAAAGCTAGAACGGTGTTTTGAACTTGATTTGTGCAGGGATAGGAAGCAATGGAGGGGGTGCAGCAGAGATGTGACATGGGAGTACTTGGGAAGGTTGAATATTAGCCGGACTGCAGCATTCTGCATGAGCTGCAGAGGTTTGATTGCACACACTGGGAGGTTGGCCAAGAGTCATTGCAGTAGCTGAGACAATAGCAGGTTGGGGCCTATACCACAGTCTGGCAAATGTTTTGCAGGAGGAATCTGCACGATATGACTGTTGTTAGTATGGAGGTTGCAGTTGACAGCTCATTGTCCAGTGTGACACCAAGGTTCTTGGCTTTCTGTATGGGTGAGATGATCGAGTTGTCTATTGAAATGACAAGGTCTTGGCAAGGGTGTTTCTTGGCTTGAAGGAACAACAGCTTGGTTTTTGATAATTTCAGCTTCAAATGATGGGCATTCATCCAGGCAGAGATGATTGCCAAGCATGCAGTGATATGTGAGGGTACCTGGTTTTCAGAGGGTAGGAAAAGAGAGGATCAATAGAGCATTGTTTAAATAAAATTGCCAGTTTAACAGAAGCCATGAGAGGTGATCACAATTGGTAATTGATTTGGTGTACAGGGAAAATACTGATCTGTGTTCAGTGGGGTTGTTGATGAGGTGAAGTGAATCCTTTCATGATATTTGATCATGGGCCCAGTTAACTGAAGCTGAGAAAGATTTGTTGGTTCACAGTTGCTGGGTTTACATCCAGTGCATTAGAAGCAAATTTACCAATTAATTTCTTAAATGTGCATCAAAAAGCTCACGTGACTGCAAAATTTGCTCAGAGAAGAGAAGAAAATATAATATTTAATTTTCATATGTTTAAGAAATATTCCTGGCTGAATTTAGTTCGTTAGTTAACCCCAAGGTGTAAACAATATGTTAACATGATTTTTTGAAAATTGCTTATTGCTATTCGGTGTAACGTTACATCAATTTTTGCAACTTTGTTGACATGACAATGCATTGCCATAAACAAAAAACTTTTAAGCACAAATAATACTCAAAACCAAAGAATTTCTAAAAAGAATTCAGTTAATACTTTAAATTAATAATAATTTAAGTAGTTTCATAAAATTACAAGCTTCACATTTCTTTTAAATCATCCAAACATTTCCCCCCGTTTCACTTTAATTGTGAAAAAGGGTAAAAATGCCTTGACACTTTTAAACTCTTTTTTTTATTAAAGACAACAAGGCCGAACATTTTTGTCAGTCAGCATTATGCCACAAATGCTATCGATTGAGCTGAACTTGACATCTTCAGGGAGAATTAGCAAAAGCACCTTTTACATAACACACTGATATTGTGCAACATGAATCACCAGTTGCATATTTCCTGTCTGTACATGAGTTGATCTCTTGACTAAAACTGTGTAATTAACTGTGTTTTGTTTATTTGTTTGTTTTGTTATTTATTTATTTTTGCAGTGATGAAATTACTGGCGTCACTGCTTCTGTCACATGTTCTTTTTTCATTTTTTTGCAACACAGTAGGGTTGCTCTCAGAGTATCCTTAGATTGTATTCTATTCTATTCTATTCTATTCTATTCTATATTTCCCTCTTGCTTCACACTCTCACTGTTCTCCCTCTGTAGTCTCTTACTGTTTTGGTGACTGCCAGTCAAGCAAAGTGAATCAACCCTCATTCCCGTCCCAGCCTTGTCTTACACAGACTCATCAGGGAGAGTCTGACTCGGCCTGCCTGTCTGCTCGCCTGGCCACTGTCACCTCCTAATAGCCTTCAGCTGGAGAGAAGTAGGATGAAGAGAGAGAGCACAGGATAGAAAGGGAGAGGGGGAGAGCGAGGAGTGGGCGGGTGAAAGGAGAGCTGTGATCCAGACAGCGAATCACATGAGCCGAGATCTGTTTACAAACTGAGCAGGAGAGAAGTCATCGGCACCATTACGTGGAGGCAGGGCTGCTGGACAAGGCGACAGGAAACGCACAGGAATCTCATCACTTTGTCTGGAAAATGCAATTTATCCTTTGTGTCTTTGCAGCGGAGAAGCCAGACCAGATGGTGTGAGGAAGACACAGCTTTGAATGGGCTGCATTCACAAGCTCTCGCTCTGACGGCTGTGTGCCACCGCTCTTCCTCTTCCTTTGTTACCGGGGAAAACACTTGATTGTAGCGTGAGGGTGATAATCTAGAGCGAGAAGACTAGAGGAAAGTGGCTGACGGCAAGAGGGGGTGAGCCTTGTGACAATGTTTTGAAGATAGACAAAGAAATCTGTGACTCTTTGTAATGTACATTGTCTCTCTCACTGTTTTGTTATCGTGACTCTACAGAGAGGTAAAAAAATGAAAAAAGCCAGTGACAACAACTTCACGTCAAGCAGAGGTAGATGGTGATCCATTGTCGATGTCAAAGACACATTGCAAATCTTTCAGAATCTATGCTGCCGCTTGTTTTGGATCATGAGGCTGGAAAAAAAGAGCACATGGTGTTCTTTTAACTTGCCTGTGGTTGAACAAAACATTTTAGATACCAAGAAGTAGGTGTTGATATTTGTTCCCGTGTTGACACAGGTTTCAACAATGACTGACTTGGCTTTGTAAATGTTTCAACACAAAGTAAACAAAATCACCCTGCCTTCCTCCATACGCCAGTGAGGAGCTGGTGGGTGATCGTAATGTGTTAACCAGAGGCGCTGAATATTGAAAGCTGTGTTTTTGTGGTAGGAGTTTTGGGTGTGTAAAACTTGTATTATTCATCTGGTTTTGAGTAAGGGGATTGGCCCACTCCTTTGGCCGGGTTTCAACACTGTCTCCTTGGACACAAGTTACTGAATCGTTTGGTATAGCGGAGCAAGCACCTATCCAGTGGTGTAACGGTGAGTATGAATCATAACCCCTTCCTCCTCTTCCCTTCATTTCTAGTGGCTACATAATCTGAACAGCTCCATAACCATGTGTTATTCACAGAGCCCCTGACCCTCCCACTGGCTTTCTATCAATGTTTAACTAAAATCCTCCTTATATTACTTCCACCCCCTCCTTCACCTGAAAACCCAAGCCTTTTTACCTTTCTCCTGATTGGCACACTCTCTTCCAAGACCTGAACTTGTGAGACACACTATGTGTCTGTATCTATTGTGTGGTTGTTTGGCAGTGTTCGACCCTGAGGTCAGTTATTATTGTTTTCCCCCCAAATGGTGCTTCCTGCCTGGGTTGTTGAGGCCTTCACATTTCTTGCCTCCCCCTCAACCCCTAACAGAAAGACCAGATGGTGGCTTTATGGCAGAAAGGGTGCACCACTAGTGTTTGTCTTTCTGCACAGACAATTGGCCAGGCTTCGCTCTCGTTGCCAAACGCTCTCTTGCTCTTTCTTTTGAAAATGCAAATCTGTATACAGTAAGAAAATTAATGTTTTAATGGTTGAATGATATTAAATTCATTACTTGCATTTAAAAGGCTTAGAATTCCGAAACACAGTATTTACAACACTAAATACTATTTAAATCATTGTCACCCCATTAGGAACTACTGGCCCTCAAGCACCATTTATTTCTGTTTTCAGTTGTAGTTGATTGATAGAGCTAAATCTTAGCATCTTTTTACCTTTTCTTTAACTCCACTTTCAAAAAGGAGCACTGACATGTTTATTGCACTAAATAAATACTGTTTTAATTTATTAAAGCATACTGAAGAGCATATGAATAGCATATATATGACAACAGCATTCTTTTTCTACTGTTGTGTGTGTGTGTGTGTGTGTGTGTGTAAACAGGTGCATCTCAATAAATTAGAATGTCGTGGAAAAGTTAATTTATTTCGTATTCAACTCAATTGTGGAACGCGTGTATTAAATAAACTATCATGCCCACAGACCTGAGTAGTTTAAGTCCTTTGGTTCTTTTTTAAATTGTGATGATTTTTGGGCTCACATTTAACAAAAACTCATCATGCACATCTCAACAAATTAGAAATGGTGACAGGCCATCCCAGCTATCAACTCAAACAACTGCAAAGGTTTCCTGACCTTCAATGGTCTCTCATTTGTCACATTAGGCTACACAATCATGGTGAAACAGACTGCTGATCTGTACATTGTCCATAAGACAATCATTGACCCCTTCCAAGGAGGGTAAGCCACAAACATCATTGCCAAAGAGGTGGCTGTTCACAGATTGCTGTATCCAAGAATGTTAACAGATAGTTGAGTGGAAGGAAAAAGTGTGGAGAAAAAGATGCTCAACCAACCGAGAGAACTGCAGCCTTGTGAGGATTGTCACGCAAAATCGATTCAAGAATTTGAGTGAACGTCATAAGGAATGGACTGAGGCTGGTTTCAAGGCATCAAGAGCCACCACACAGATGGGTCAAGGAATTTGGCTACAGTTGTCGTATTCCTCTGTTAAGCCACTCCTGAACCACAGACAATGTCTGAGGTGTCTTACCTGGGCTAAGGAGAATAACTGGACTTTTGCCCAGTGGTCCAAAGTTCTCTTTTTCAGATGAGAGCAAGTTTTGTATTTCATTGGAAACCAAGGTCCTAGAGTCTGGAGGAATGGTGGAGAAGCTCATAGCCCAAGTTGCTTGAAGTCCAGTGTTGAATTTCCACAGTCTGTGATGATTTGGGGTGCATTGTCATCTGCTGGTGTTGGTCCATTGTGCTTTTTGAAAACCACCGTCACTGCACCCGTTTACCAATAACTTTTGGAGCACTTCATGCTTCCTTCTACTAACCAGCTTTTTGAAGATGCTGATTTAATTTTCCAGCATGAGTTGTCACCTGCCCACACTGCCAAAAGCACCAAGAGTTGGTTAAATGACTATGGTGTTGGTGTTCTTGACTGGCCAGCAAACGCACCAGACCTGAACCCCATAGAGAATCTATGGGGTATTGTCAAAAGGGAAATGAGAAACAAGAGACCAAAAAATGCAGATGAGCTGAAGGTCACTGTCAAAGAAACCTGGCTTCCATACCACCTCAGCAGTGCCACAAACTGTTCACCTCCATGCCACACCGAATTGAGACAGTAATTAAAGCAAAAAGAGCCCCTACCCAGTATTGAGTACATGTACAGTAAATGAACATTCTTTCCAGAAGGCCAACAATTCACTACAAATGTTTTTTTTATTGGTCTTATGACGTATTCTAATTTGTTGAGATAGTGAATTTGGTGGGTTTTTGTTAAATGTGAGCCGATATCATCACAATTAAAAGAACCAAATATTTAAACTACTTCAGTCTGTGTGCAGTTTGAATTTATTTAATACACGAGTTTCTGAAATAAATGAACTTTTCCACAACTTTTTAATTTATTGAGATGCACCTGTATAATATTTATAAAATATCTTATTATATATATATAATATTTATATATAGTATAGATGGAGCTTTCTTGTCTGCTTTTATTTCAATCGGCAGACACAGTGCAATGAAGTGTGGATGTCTATTCTTTATGCTAACAGTGTTTGGGTCTATGGCAGTCTGAAAATACTGACTATCATGCTAAAGAAAACATTTATAGTTTGAGAGCCCAGAGCAATATTCTTTCTACCAAATTATAGAGGCAACTGATTAGTTTTGGATTCACAGATGACCGTTTCACTCCCAGATACTAAAAGCCTTGTAACATCATGCTGACTGGTTTTGTGTTGCTATTTACTTGTATTGCCTTAGGATATAGGTTAAACCATTGTTGTCTAAATAATGTTCACTGCTCTGAAAATTCTCCAATGTGTGATGAAATAGCTTGAACCCGAAAGTCAACATGGTACACTTAACAAGGACTTTTGGAGGACTTCTACAAGACTTGATTAAGTAAATAAACAGCTAGCTAGCTAAATAAAAACACAAGATGACTGGTTTTTTTCCATCACAACAAAGACAAAGATATAGTATGGTTACATCAAACTTCCTGCAATAGACTGCATGAAAATTCAGTTGAATTTTGTATGTGCACATTAACAGCCATATTTTGCTGTGATTTAAAAATTACATTGCAATCTATTTTAAACTGTACAGTAAATAATGAACTTTAAAACATAAGCTATTGCACTTATCTGTTGAACACATCATCCGACACCACTGTTACATCTCTTGTTTTTCAGTTTTAAAAGCTGTATTACAGTGAAAAGTTCATGCTGCTCAGCGAGGTCCAACAATGAGAGCAGTGTTACATTGAGTTGAGAAACACGAGGACAGTCCGCAGGCTCACAGTATGCAATATGCATGCAGGGGACACTGAGAAGTGTACACATGAGAATCACAGTGATGTGTGTTGTCTTTCAAGGGTCTGACAAAAAGAAATATGTGACCCACTCGTATAACAGATTCATGATGTATGAGTAATAAACAATGTCTATGCTTTTATTCCATTTCAATTGTGTATTCATTTCACTGATTAAAAAAAGGATGAGCAAAAATAAATCCTCCGCAGTCTTGAGCTCTCATGACTCTCAACATAAACACTAACAAATATTGTTGAGAAAAATCATGGTTTTGTTTGTTCTCTTGCAGCATGCCTATGTGACTCAGATTAACAGATTACAGACAAGTTCTGCAAAATGACCACAGACATCACCGGTCGTCTTCCACTCAATGTCTATGTCATCATTCTTGGGATTGGCCTCTTCATCTTCATGTTGAGCATGATCTTCTGTTGCTACCTGTTCAGGTATCTTAAACTATATAGCAGTTACAATGAAAGTGCTGTGGATATTTACACAAAATGAAGATAAATAGCTGTATTAAGAATCACATAGCAACTGTATTTATGTAGCATTTTATTTAATAGACAATGGTAATTTATAGTCCTTTCCGTAAGCATTATAAAGAAAGTAAAAATATAATAAAAGCCCATTTCAAATTATGAAAAAGGAAAAACAGAAATTATGAAATTTAAAACAGGAAAAAACGTAATAAGATGAATGCATTAATACAGTGCAAGTACAGTACATCAAACTGCTGTAGTGAAAGAATGTGAAGGAAAACAATTTTTTAATGTATGTAATGCTACATTTTTATATTTCACAGATTGAGGCGACAGGGCACACAAGAACAATACGGATATACTTAGGTAATTTAAATATATATAGTGACATATATATATACCACACACACACACACACACCACGCCCCACATATATATCTATATATACCCTACCGCACACGCACATGCTATACTATTATATATATATATTCATATAATAGGTGCTTCTTACAGGTCATTCTAAAGGTTCCAGGGACAAATTGTAGTCTTCTTGGAGTAAGACACTGCCAAACTATACCTTTAGTTCACCCAACGTAAAACCCTGACAGTTCTATAATTTACTCACCCTCATGGCCCTTTTCAACCTGTATGACCTTACTTCTTACCGAGAACACAAAACAATTAGGCTGATATCCAAGCTGATTTTTCCCCCCTTATTTAATAAACTAAACAGGACATCCTCACCTCTCAAATTCCTTATATGAAAAAGCACCATTGAACTTCGGCTGATATATTTATTTATTTTTTGTGTCCAGAAGGTTTGGGATGACAGAGTGAGTAAGAATTTAGATTTTTAGCTAACTATCTACATTATTGTATTTACAATGTTTGGAGCTATCACATTGTTTTCAATGATAAATTAGATAATTAAATAAAATATAAATAAATTGGAAAATTAGTTTTGTCTCTGTTTTTTTTTCATCCATTCTCTTTCACTCTGCAGCAGACCTGTGCAGTTTGCCTGGAAGAGTTTCGGAGCCGGGATGAACTAGGGGTTTGCCCATGTTCTCATGCGTTTCACAAAAAGTAAGATCTTTTACCATCTTGTCACATTTCTCATTATGTTTCTGTATTCTGAAAATAAAACATTAGGATGCTGTAAACACTGATTGATGCTTTACACAACACATTCCTTCAAAAACATTCAAGCATGTAGATTCCTGACACACAGAATATTGATAGAGGCACTAAAACAAGAACCACACATTAAGCTGTCAAGGCACTGCAACTTAAATATGAGTATTAGCCTTGAATAACACCTGTCAGATTTTCGTTATTCAAAAACATCCTGCAGTTTCAGACTGTCATCTGGTGACGTGGCCATAAAGCACTTGAGTCTATAGATAGCTGATGCATAACAACCCTTACCAAAAAGTAGTATACTTCAAGTTTATTTTAGTAATTGTACTTACAGTATCACAGTATATTTTAGTATACTTTATGTAGTAAGTATACAAATATCAGTGTACTAGTAGTATACTTGTAAGTGTACTATTTCAATACTCCTTGGGACTAAATTGGCCCACTTTCTAGTATATAAAAGTATACTTTTAAGTATACTTTAAGTATAACAGTAGTAAACTTTCAGTACACAACTGGTTTACATCAAAATGTTTAGTTTGTACTGCAACTATACTAAAAGTGAACTTATAGGTATACTGATAGTTTACTAATTAAATACTTGTAGTAGCATTTTTAGTACACTTTGAAGTATAATCTCAGTACTAGTTTATATTATACTAGTTTTATACTGCAAGTATACTCGTAAGTTTTCTTTAAGTGAACTTTACATCATACTTTAAGTATACTACTATGTCCCTATTTAGGTATTAATTTGTATATATTTTGTTACATGAATATCTGAACATACAAAACATCAAAAGAAAAGGGTATCTGCTTGTAAACAAAAACATTTTATTCTAGCTTCATGCATTCTTTTTTTTAAACACTTGAATGTAAGTTTCATAAATAATAAATAAAGGAATAAACAAGATTTTGAACAAAAAGCTTAAAAAAGACTTTGAATTGGATTCAGAATGATAATCAAAGTGTAGATAGAGTCGATCAACACCCCGAAGCTTGACAGTTATTATTACCTCTTTATTGGTCAACATTTTATTCCATAATGTTACATAGTTTTGATACTGTTTTATGTCTGATGATCGTGTTAGAATACATGTGGAAGCATCTGTTGTTTCGGTTTCTTCTTCACTTGTGTTTTTTGGAAATTCTGTACAGAAGATGTGTACTAGCACCCCCTACAGTATAACAATGAAAACACGGATTCTAGGAGCACAATTATAGCTAAAATATATTTAGACTTTTTCTAAGTATAAGTCAAGTATACTTAAATGTCATTTTAAGTATATTTCTGAGAAGTACATAAAGCCCATTTTTGAGAAGTACATAAAAAGTAGACTAAAAGTATACTTTCCTATTTTTTAGTTTAAAAGGAGTATACTAATAGCACACTTTAATAAACTTCTTTTTCGTAAGGGAAAACCGTCTCTCCTCTTTTCACTTTGTCTCCTGCTCAGGTGTCTGGTGAAGTGGCTGGAAATTCGCAGCGTCTGCCCCATGTGCAACAAGCCCATCTGCAGGCTCCAGCCAGATCCTCCGCAGGGGGCAGAGGGACCCCAGAACCCCCTGGAGGTGTGACAGAAGAGGGACGTCGCTGCTCAGAGATAGGCTGGCTCTCATACACCTAAGAACAGCTTTAAAAAACACCACACTACTGGGGCTGGCGGCGGGTCGGACTATTCCCAAATAACACAACACTTGCCCCTGTCCCCCAGCATCCAGATTTCTCCTGCATAAATGGGGGGAGGGAGGGGAAGGGGGATTTTCCCAGTGCAACTGAACTGATGTGCATTATTGGCCATAATGTAGCTTGCAGCAAGATAAATTGATGCCTTGTGGACTCCAAACAGACAAATATTCAGACCAGGACAGTTGCACAAATCATGAGGTCTGAGTTGACACTGTGGAATATGTGTGAATTTACAGAAGTCCTCCTCTAAGAGAGACTGTGGTCACTATTACTACCATAAAGAGTCATGTTTAGGAAGGCCCAGTTACAGAATCCAAAGTGAGGAGCAGCTCAGTGACCTGAGTCCTGACCTTAAGGATCAGTGAGCTCATCGGATTATACTCTTGCCAATATTTTAACGTTTGACACTCATAAATGTGTTTGTTTAGAGTCACGGAAGTGTTCTGAGTGCTAAAGGGAGCTCATGGTCTTGATGAGAACCCACGCTGTAATTCAGAAGCTTCAGAGTCAGATTGGATGAAATTTGGCCTAATTTGAGTTAAGGTGGATGTTTTGTACTGTACATTTCTCTCAATAAAATGTAAAGTTTCTGTGATGGAACCAGTTTTTGTGTTTATTCACTATGTAAAACAATTTAAATTTCCATAAATAGATAACTTATTTACTTTAGAACACCAAGGAATAGCAATATTAGCAATTTATTGTTAGCAATAAATTGCAAATGACTCATTTGAAGATATGATCAACATGTTTAAATGAAGTCTATGTATATAATGTATATGTATATATATTGTATACACACACGCACACACACTATTGTTCAAAAATGTGGAGTAAGATTTTTTTTAAGAAATCAATACTTTATTTAGCAAGGATGCTTATTAAATAGAACAAAAGTGGCTGTTAATGCAATTATGTTATAAAAGATTTCTGTTGTAAATAAATACTGTTCTTTCGTTTAAACTTCATATTCATCAAATAATCCTGAAAAAAATGTAGCACTGTTTCCAAAAAAATAATAACCATTCATGAGCATGTGATACAACATGCAAAAAGATTACGCAATAACGCAAATAAGCATATTACAATTATTTCTGAAGGATCGTGTGACACTGAAGAGTAATGGCTGCTGAAAATTCAGCTTTGTCTTCACAAGAATAAATTACTTTTTAAAATATAGTAAATTAGAAAACTTTTATTATGAATTTAATATTATTTCACAGTACTACTGTTTTTTTACTGCATTTTTTGATCAAACAAGTAATGCTTTGGTGAGCCTATAAGAGACTTCTTTCAAAAACATTTAAAAATATCTGTTCATATATGACAATTGGTCGTATTCAGAGGGAACAGTACTACACTGAAGATACCTTTCTAACCCTAGATGACCTGTTGGTGTAACCTAATGTTGTCGGGTTGATTCAGCATGTTACTCTGTACATTTCCCTTTAAATCCCATCCTCCATGACTCAATGCAAAGCAACCAATAGGAACTCATAACTTAATCATCTTGTTTGAATTGCTCTGAATTTCATATTTGTTGTGCTTATTCTTAGTCCAATAGTCTACAAAACACGGTGATGACAGTCTTGTTATTCTAAAAGCTACACCAATGAGCTTCCATAATCTTTCTGACCCATTGTGAACTTGCTAGAAGCAGCTGAGGAACACAGGGAGATTTTCTCTGAGTGATGGACAAGCATATTATTGTTCTTTGTAAAAGGGGGGGAATAATATTTCTGAGCTGTACAGACTGACTTAACATATGGTGAATATCTGTTACTTGAGGATATCTGACACTTTGCCAGGATAAAATAGTGCCTCTGAAAGTGGCCACTAAAAGTGATAATATACACAAGACTAACTTCACAGCTATGTCAAGACATTAGCATTTTATATGCATAATTACTGGCTTTGCTTTATGGACTGTAAGCACACATTAGTATGTACTTCCAATGCTATGATTTACACTAGCTAGATCAGTGAGCTAACTGCATGTTACAGTGACTCACACAGCTGTGAAACCCTTTCTGGTGCTCAAACTGAACACTGAACACTGCGAGTCCCTCTGACTGGCTGTGGATATTCAAAATAGAACCTTCTCCTCTCTGCATAAATACTTAAGAGGGGATTTTTATCTCATCAAGGAGGAAATGAAGGAATGTACTTCACTAAGTGATTAAATTAGATCTTGTTTGTGTAGTAAAATGAATTAAAGCAAATTAAAACAAATGACCTTTAGTAACAGATGGTGTACTTGCGTGTTTTCTTGGGCGTAGCCTGCATTACTCTTTGTTTTCATTTGCTTGAGACGTTTTACAATTAAAAGTAGCGAAAATGCATTCACAAACGCTGAAAAGAGTAAACTGAGCACCACCTGGAGGTCAGAATCATGTCTGACAATGTATTCATTATTTCAGCATTTATCAGCATTTATCAAAAAAGAAATTAATCAGACCTGTAGAAATATATGGAAAGATTGAAAAATCAGACAGAAAATTAAGTATTTGTTTGTGTTTATTTTTTAGAAGGAACCAATCTTCTGAACAAAAAGAAATGAAAATATTTTTTTTCTAAAAAATTACTTTCACAATAAACACAAAAACGATTAGCCGATCTACAAAACCACAAAACAATCTGTCACTCACGCACTGATATAGCCTAATTACAACATAACATGAAAACAGTTACTGTACGACAAAAAGTATGTTGCCACAAAACTGGTACATTTGTATTTCTTGTGTCATCCAAAACAAACAAAACTAAAGAAGCCCCGTTCGCTGTTTGAAGAAGATCCTAATGTTTTAGTGACCTTGGTAGTTTGCGGTGTTTTTATATGGACGGTAGATGGCGATATTTATCATAAAGTAATTTAAACAGACTGCAGCATAACTAACACGAATAAAAGAATGACTATCGCTTATCAATATCCACATTTTAGGTAAAACCTAATCGCTAATCGAGTATTTCCACAGATTATGTATTAAGTCTATATAAAGTGTCTTTTTTAGATGTGTCTTATTTATATGGGTTGAATTAAGATGAGTGTCTTGAGCCAAGTGAGATGCTGTAATCTCAAAACTCTCAGCTGCATTGCTGCATCCCACCCCATTTTTAACAGCGAAATTTACTGGGTTGCATAGTGGGAAGTATTAACTCAGATGAAAATTTAAAAGAAGGAAGTAACAAATTATGTAAGAATATGCATTGTGTTTTATCTGACAGCAGGACCATGGGGGGCCATGATGCTGGGAGCCAACACCAGTTCACAGGGATTGCCAAATATTTTAATTCATACACCATTACAGGAAGAAGGAATGTGAGTATTTATTAATTAGTGTGTTGCAGATTATTGATACAGCTGTATGTTCAATATCCCGCATATAGTCTAACACTTCTCTGGAAATTGCTGTATTTTAAAACCAACAAGTTTCCTTATACAAATCTGTAAACTACTGTATATGTAGTGGTGGTTTGAAAACAAAGTCCAGTTATTTTGTATGTCACTATTAGCATACATAGCACACTTAAAATATATTTTGGTTCCATTGTGTTCTGGCCACTTACGCTGGCATTGCTGGCATTTTTCTGGACTTCAAACTGAAACCTAAGAAAAAGAAGGCAGTTGCTGAAAAGTGATAATGAAAATTATTTGTGAGTAGCCAAATACAATTACACACACATACATACACACATATAATTACAAATTATATATACAGTACATACACACCACACATACTCATTTTTGTAACCAAGCAGCTTGCTTGTATAATTTGTTATGATAATAATTATAAATTATTAACTAAATGTGTCCATTTTGTTTAATGACAAAAGTTATGTAGTTTTTTTCATTTGTTTCTCTCCAGGTTCTTTGCTGTTGTTGTTATTATGCAGTGCATATATTTATATAAAAAAAGCAATATCTGAATGTGAAAGCAACAACAACTCTGGAACACTGTTATGATTAAACAGTGCTGCTAAAGCAACAGTTTTTTGCCTTTTTTGCATTTTATGAAATCTGAAACATATTTCAGATTATTTAAATATGTTAATATGTACATTGCATCAAATGAATATACAATACTTATAAAAAAAGAAAACAACGTGCATATGTAATATTACATTTATTTTACATTTATATATTTATAGATTCTTTTGTCTAACTGACTAGCTACATAGGACGTTGCTTCATTGACCAGTTAAGATTAAACATAGCTAGAAGGGAAAAAGGGTTCAAATAGGCATGAAATTACAAGCACCTTGCTTGACCTAATTACAGTGACTAGCCTCATCTCACCAGATGCCCTATTTTGATGGTGTTGGTGTGGGGGGTGAAATTCTCATCTTCTGTGGGGGTGAGTGTTTACACAATATGCCTCACTTTTCTGAATTACCTCATTGGTCAATATGATTTTTCTATAAATTTGATCAAAACATATCTTTAAATGTCTGTATTTGAAGTCTGCAAACCTCAAACTGTTCTCCAGATAGAAGTGAAACTTAGCTTAGCATTGTCTTATTCTCAGTGGTTGTATGTTTGATAGGTTATTAAATGAACACAACAGTTTATACTCGTAGCTCAGAGGTCATCATGTCATACAGATGAATTTTTGGAAGAGCATACTGATAAACGTAATAATATTAGTTTTCATCAGCAGTATCATCAGCAGACTCATTCTCTGTTTTAGGCCTGTGGTTTGGCTGTTAAGTAGGAGTTTAATCATCGCAATAGATTATCACTTTTCCTTGTGTTTGGAGGATTACATGTTCGATTTTTAAGAACATTTTCTCCTTTGGAATCAATGGTAACTGCTTCACGCTTTAAATGAAAATCAGATTTACTAAATCCTGGTTTAAGCTGTTAAACTGATAATAGACCTTCTCACTTTCCCCTCTTCAAGACTGAGTAAATCTTTAATCTGCTCAACACTGTCTCAAAGTTACAGGACTAGCTTGTAACATATGGCCTTTTTGCATAGGACAGCCTCCGTCTCCAGACAAGCCCATCATGTGAATGAGTGAAAAACAAGGCTGTTCTACATGTCTGGACCAAGCCTTTTAAACAAGACAAGCAGCAGCTGGCCAGCCATGCCAATCTGCAATCAATGAAATCAAACCAGTGGATTGGGCTTATATGCCCAATTGAACAGCAAAATTACTTGTCCAATGCAAAATGACCTGACAGCATGAGTTTATATGGCTTGAACCATAGTCAGCTGGGACATGAATTATGTACAAGATCTTTTGTACACAAAACTGATGTACTGATATATGTATTTAGAGCACATATTTAGCATTGAATGCTACTTTGTGCTTGTAGGAAAATACTGTATTTTAATAAAATGATTTTACTTAATGTATTTAATTCATAATGCGGTATAATTAATATTATATTGTGCGTTTTATTTTTATTTATACTGGATAAAGCTGCAAAATAATTTTTTGTTAAATTAATCTAAAAACATTAAATATGTCTTTAATATTAATTAAGAAAAATCTTCCCACTGAACCATTAAATGTAGCAACGATGATGAGTTTATTGTTCAGCAGGCTTTTGGGTGAAACTGTGACTCTACCCGTCTTATTTGATTCGCATTGGACAGATTGAGATAGACAGCTTGTCGAAGACTTCTGTCTGTCTCAGTCCCATTGAGACACTTAAATCAATTATTTATTGCTCTAGAAATGTTTTTCATATGGTGCTGTCATTAGTTTAAAATTCAATATACTAAACTAAACATACAAACTATTTTTAGTTTAAGTTTATATATAGTCGCGTTTATATCACAATTATAGTTTATTATATAAAACTAATATATTTCAATTTGTTTTCATTTATTTTTTTAAACTCATTACTATAAATTAACTTAAATATAAATTTAGTTAAATATAATATTATGCATATGCTTAAATGTAATTGTAATATGACCATAATATAAGTATTTCATGTCTAACTTACATTATTAATTTATAGTATAAAATATAAATTAAGATTGTTTAATATAAATTAATAAAAAATAATCATCTATGTAATTTATAATCATTATATAATATTTTAACATCACTATTTATTACAACTAACATACAGTATATATTTATATAGATTTTGAGAGCTAGGAAATCTAAATCGCAAAACTTCAACTTGCAAAACCAATGTTCTTGTCTAAGAGATGCAAAGACATCATGTTAGCTTAAATATGCATGCACTTTTAATTAGGTAAATGTCCTTGTCATCCACTCCTGGTTGATGCAGTGGCCCTGGCCAGATGGTAAGTTATCTATGTTCGTAACGCATGGTTTCAGTGATAGACCAGCCAAAGTTAATTGGAATGTCATTAAAGTTTGAGTTAATGGGGGTTGGGCTGGGGAGCTAGTTTGAGTGCTCTAGTCCTGCTGTTGGATATGTGTGTTTCATTAATAATAATGGATGTTTGGATGAAGCAATAAGGGTGGGGCTCCACCTGCTGCCACCTGTTAATACTCTATATAAGCATCAGCCATCCTTATGGCAGAGCAGAAGCACTACTATCTGGATTTACTTCACTGCACGGACAACAAGAGGAACATTGTGTCTGAGGAAATTTTCCACCTCAGAGGATCCGTTTACAAGACCACCGTTGGCCTTTGAGGACCTTTGGCCCAGGAGTCATGAAGCCCCGCAGCCCGAGCTGTGCAGATTCAGGGTCGGAGTCGGACTCCAGAGACCCAGAGAAGTTTGAGAGTGCCATGCGGCGGAGGATGGCGGCCAACGCTCGAGAGAGGAAGAGGATGCAGGGCCTGAACACCGCATTCGACCGCCTCCGCAAAGTGGTTCCTCAGTGGGGTCAGGACAAGAAACTCTCCAAATATGAGACGCTGCAGATGGCCCTGAGCTACATTATGGCCCTCAACCGAATCCTGACTGATGCCAGCAGACACTCAGCTCCTCAGAAAGACTGGCTGAATCTAGAGTTTGACGGCCTACAGCCAGAGACCTATTCTTGCTTTATGCGCTATAACTCCCCTGTGGAAAATGACTGTATGCACTCCTCCTTCGCCTATCACTACGAAAGCGTCTAAGCTTTCACTGACTGATAAGCAATGGTGCGTTCACTTGTATCTTTCTTAACATAGATACAGCAGTCAGTAAATGTGTTTGTATTACTGTGTAATATTTTATGTTTTTGGTTTTGGAAATCAAATGATTAGCTTTATTAGAGTCTGACTCATTCTAGAAGTAGAGTTGCTTTAATTGTTGCAAAAAAGGACATGTTTTCTGTGCAACTGTAGAAAATCTTTCATCAGACGTTGTAAACGATGACTCGATAAAATCACATTTGTAAATGTATCTTTAAGTCAAATGTTTAAATTTTGTCATTGCTTTGTATCAAATCTTTGTGTATAGTGTGTTCAATCAAAGCTGCAAAAGCATTCAAAAAATACACTGATCTTATTTGGCCAAAATGGCATCCTAAATTGTTGTTCCATTTTTTTTTTGTTATTTGGTACTAAAAAAAAAAAGGAAAAAAGAATATAGCAGTCTAATGACAATAATAATAACAATAATAATAACAACTATGCAATGTTTTGTACAGTAGGTGAAGTGTTTTGAAGCTTAGTTAATCCTGGGATTACAACATATGTTTATATGCCAGTTAATCAGTACCAAAAAAATAAGCCAAAGGGACTTTGGAGAAGTTTAATTTTACCGTCATGTGTTAAACATTTCTTTCAAATATTTTACATATTAAATAGAATTTTTATTACTTCTTTTTAAATAATGTATAAAAGTATGTTACAAAACACAAATTCACTGTAAAATATAAAAATAAAACACCTTTGAATAGTAAATATTGGGAGAAAAGTCTTACTTTAACATTACTGTACTTTTACCCTTTCTATTTAGAGTTAAAAACTTTTAAGGGGTAACACCTTTAAGGGAACCACTTTTTAGGAGTAAAAAACTGGCCACACTAGAACAAGATAAACACATTTCAGTGAAGGCCTCTGTGTCCCAAGATAAGACAGCACCAAACAAATGACAGTTCAGTGATGGTAGCCTATAAATAATGTTTAAAGGACTGAATGACGTCACGGTTGAATTGCGCTGTTTACAAAGACACTTTATAAGAGGAAAGCAAATTAGATAACATTTATATTTAAATAATCAAATATTCAAATCATTTTATTTTGGTTTGCCTCATATTTTAAATCAAGAAAAGGTCCAGCATTCAGAGTTTAAGGTCACCAGGGGAAAGAAGACAACGTATATGTTCAACTTGACTAGGGCAGTCCTCATAGCCACTCCTAATAAAGAGAGGAGATTAAACTCTTTGCTGTCCAATGACTGTGTATAACGTTTCTTTTCAGTGCTAATGAGGCGTGAACGGCCAGTGCTCGACCGAAAGCGTGTAGGCTACATGAAGCTAGAAACACCCATCTTAATCCGTTTAGCCTCAGCTGTCATTATGACCATCAACTAATCTCAGTCAAAGACACTTCCTTGCATTTTGTTACTAATAACCGCTTAAGGTCAAAACATTGTTAATTTTATTTTCAACAAAAATCTTTCATCGTGCAACCATAATAAATATCGTAAAACATTTGAATGAGAAACAATTCCCATGGTGCTAGTCTACAGGTCTCATGTTTCCTTGCCATTTATAAACTCCCGAGGTGCCACAGGGGGCTAGGGGATCTCGGAAAATTCTCAAATGAAAAAAAAAACATTAACAATGCTGCTATTTTGATATTTCCCCTACTTGCAAAAAATCTTTATCTTATATTCCAATGCTGAGTAAAATATTTTTAGGCTACACATACAGAATAAACACAGACGCTATCTAAATATAAAGTACATATTTTCAGATAATATTTCAATCAATTGTTTTCGATCGAGTACGATGACAAATAAAAGCGAATCATTTAATTCTGGTAATAATTTAATTACCATTTCTGTGCATCTTTATTATGAAGGTATTGATCTCTGTTTCAGCACGTCTTTAACAATGTGACGCAGATTCACATTATGTCTGTATTGTCAATAACGCTGTTCGAGAATCTCTAGCTTGTGTCTCAGTTTCCTTAATGGCAGGATTGTGTTTTTAATGGATCTGTGAACAAAAGACGAGCCCCTCCTTCCGCTTTGCTCTATTTTAGAGGATTCAACAGGAAAGGTATAAATACAGGTGGAGACTCTCCTCAGCCACAAGCTGCACTTGAGCAATTCCTGTTAAATCCACCTCTCCATTTACCACAATGCAACACCTCAATAACCGGGCAGAGAATCAGCTGGGCAGCACAGTGGCGTGCGAGATGGAAAACTTTGGGAAAGGAGGCTGGGTGAATCAGGCCTACAGTGGCTCTCCTGCACCCATCAGACACCCCATCAGCACCGTCTACAACCCTCAGCCCATGTTCCACAGCTCTTTGGAGAACATGAACCAGCTGAATCTGCCTAAACCCTATCTGGCTGAGGATAAAGTGCGAACAAACCCCTCAGAGGAGAAGAAGTCTGGATGTTGCTCTTTTCCCTTGAGAGCCGTCAAAGGTGAGGGAGGAACCATGCATTTTCAGTTTTCCATTATATGTTTTATTTTAGCTTTAAACCTTTTTATGATTTATTTTATTATAGTAAATAATACTTTAACTATATGTTTTATTATTATGTTGTTATTATTTCTATTACAGTAATACCAGATTGCATTGTTTCAATATTATTACATTTTTTCCTGCACAAATGACAAATGTCTAAGTGTTCCTTTTATTGCATTAATAATTTCACAAGTGAAATACTTTTAATGTAAAGTTGTAATATTTAAAAATGTCTAATGACACTTAAATTATTGCTATATTATTATTTAAAGTTAATAACACATAAATAAATATAAATGTATTTTAAAATGTGTTTGTTTTGGTTTGGTAGGACTGTGGGGAACAGCTCTAAGAAAGGACACAAAGGAGAATCCTGAGCTCAATGTCAAAGCAAATCTCAAAGAACTGCTCATCTACATTGTTTTCCTAGTGGATTTGTGCCTGTGTAAGTATCATGTTGCTTGTATGATATATTTATAGACCTGCTTTCCCTGTCTGAATGATGTGTTTTTATGAATGGTTACCTGTTGCACAAACACCTGTTTGAAGTTTGAAACCACTGTATGGAACTGTGAATATTAAGATCAGATAGATCAATTATATCCATTAAAACATGTATAAATTAGCTTGCTCTTTTGTCTTTTTGATTGCACTGTATGTGATTCCATGGCTTTCCATTATATTGCGCTCCATTATGATCCAGAGATGTGTATCAGCCTAAGTGCTTGTTATAAAATGTCCCCACCTCCCCTGTGTTAAAACACTGCATTGTTCAATGGAAAATTAGGCCTGAATGGAGCACAAGCGGGACCTTGCTGATAAGAGCTCAGGTCAGGCAATTGCGGCTTTGTCTGTGCTGGAGGGAGCTATTTGTGAACTCAAACAAATAACCCTCTGCAGCTTTCATGACGTGAGCACTGCTAATGGATCAGACTTGAATGAATTGATGTCCTTTATCTGTGCGATGGTGAATGGTGTAGCACGTCTGTGCAAAGCTCAATAAGTGATGTGATTGTTGACTGACTGTAATCCTGTTCTCATGCAGTGACCTATGGTATGACCAGCAGCGCCACCTACTATTACACGAAAGCTATGACCGATCTCTTTGTAAACTTACCGGGTGACAGTGGAATCAGCTTTTCCTCCATTGGCACCTAGATGATGGTCTTACATAGTTTTTAACTGCTTGTCCCATTCAGATGTGAATGAAAATCAGGATTTTAAAGTATATTTATCTAGATAAGTATTCAATCATTTTAATAATAAAATTTTCCTGTTTTTTTTTTCCTGGTAATTTTTTAAGTGCAATTTATTCCAACACAAACTCCACATTTTAGATGTTGCTAATATTGTTTATGATATTATTATGTAATTCATTCATATTTATGTAATTCATTAATAATTCATATTTAATGTTTTAAATATACTTGTTTTAAGTATCAAATACATTTAATAATATATATTATTTTGGCAATATTGGCACATTTTTATGGTTATTACTAAAATTAAAACTATAAAAAATGCCTTATTTGTTAATAAAATAAACGATAACAAAAAAAAACACTTTTAATTCAGCTAGTTGCATTTCTGATTTTAATTAAATTTGATTATGTATATATATAAACTCCAAAAACTACTAAAAATGGTTTCCAAAAACTATTTAAAAAACTACTAAAAATGGTTTCAAAATATCGATAAAAAACTATGATAATATAGCTTTAATCAGTATTTTGAAACCGTTTTAATTTTGTTGTGCGTTTTTGGCATTTTTAGTAGTAGCTTTAAAAAATGATGTCAAAATAACTTTTATGTTCTGAGTGTTGCTGATATTTTTATATTGGCTAATAATATATTATATACAAATATATACTATTTTATGTAAATCATGTATTATTTATTTAAGCATTTTAATGTTTTGTTATTTTATTGATATAATATTTGTGTAGTTTTAAGTATGTTTATTTAGTATTAAAAACATCATCATAATGCTTTTCTGTTCATGGGACAGATCCAGTACAGCATCACAGTCCCTCTGACTATCATTTTTGATAATCTTTGCAGTACATGGAGGGCCCCTTACTTGACAGCCTGTACTGGACAAAGTGGTATAACGATGAGCCTCTTCCGAATGGAAATCAATCCTTCATTTACTACGAGAACATGTTGTTAGGAGTCCCTCGCATTCGACAGCTCAAAGTGAAAAACAACTCCTGCAAGGTGCATAAAGACTTCCAGCAGGAGATCGAGGAGTGTTTTGATGTGTACAGCGACAAGAAAGAGGATGACAGCGTGTTTGGACTGATCAACGGAACAGCGTGAGTGACATTTATGATTCTCTCTTCAGGGGGTGAAATGTGTTTCTTTATTCAGTATAATCTCGTTATTCTTCAGCTGGCAGTACCACTCTGAAAAAGAGATCAAAGGGTCGAACCACTGGGGGTTACTGACCACATACAGCGGAGCAGGATATTATCAAGACCTGGCAAAGACCAAAGAAGAGAGCGCTGCTATCCTGACGGACCTCAAAGACAACCTGTGGCTCGATCGTGGAACTCGGGTTCTTTTCATTGATTTCACTGCATACAATGCCAACATCAATCTCTTCTGCGTTATAAGGTAGGCCTACTTGACCTAAATCGACATGTTTTGCTCTTGTTCTGCATGTGCAAATTTATATATGTGCTCTGGTTCGCAAGGTTAGTCAATAATATCAATAATAATTATATTTCTACATCTGTTATTTAACATAAACTGTGCTTTTCAATGTACAAGGCATTTATGTATTTATTATCATTTAAATAAATATATATACAATATTAAAATAGTAATCTGATGTGATGTATTATTTTATTGCATTACGTTTGTTTAAAACAAAAAAAATAAACAATTGTTTTCTTCTTCGTTGTTCAGATTAGCAGTTGAATTTCCAGCTACCGGTGGAGCAATTCCATCCTACCAGATCCGTACTGTAAAGCTGATTCGTTACGTCACCACGTGGGATTTCTTCATCATCGGCTGCGAGATCTTGTTCTGCGTCTTCATACTCTATTACATTGTGGAGGAGATTCTGGAATTCCGAATCCACAAACTGTCCCATTTCAACAGCATCTGGAACATACTAGATATAGTGGTCATACTGGTAGGAGGAAAACAGATCATATCAGTATCAAATATTCAAGCCATAATAATCAACAAATCATCATATGATTTGGGAAACATTATTTGACAAAAGCAGACTCCGACAGTAACTGTGTGTTTTTTTAACAGCTTGCTGTGGTGGCAATAGTATTCAGTGCGTTTCGGACCATCAAAGTGGATGAGTTACTTGGAAACCTTCTAGAACAACCTGACATCTATGCTGATTTTGAGTTTCTGGCATTTTGGCAAACTCAATACAACAACATGAATGCAGTCAATTTGTTTTTTGCTTGGATTAAGGTAAGTATGCATACATACACTGTAAGGTGAAGTTTCAGATATACAGTATAATTAAAGTGACCCATTTTGATATGTTGATGGCTTCAATATTTGCAGATCTTCAAGTACATCAGTTTCAGTAAGACGATGACCCAGCTTACATCCACCCTGGCTCGCTGTGCATTAGACATCTTCGGATTCGCCATTATGTTCTTCATTGTGTTCTTTGCATATGCTCAGCTGGGTTACCTGCTCTTTGGAATGGAAGTTGAAACATTCAGCACATTTAACAAGTGCATGTAAGGGTGAAACATATAAAACACATTTTTTATGTTTTTTGTTGTTGTTGTTGTTGTTGTTTATTGGGACATTCAGAATCTTTTATTTCTCCTTTCTGCAGTTTCACACAATTTCGAATCATCCTCGGGGATTTCGATTATGATGCCATTGACAGGGCAAACAGAGTACTTGGACCAATATACTTTTTCTCCTATGTGTTCTTTGTCTTCTTTGTGTTACTGGTAAGTTCTTTATGTGCATGTGATGAAATAATTGTTTGTTCTAAATCATAAGTGCCTGTTTATCAATTAACTTGATAAGTTGAATTGAACAGAACATGTTTCTGGCCATCATCAATGACACATACTCTGAGGTGAAGTCAGAACTCGCTTCTCAGAAAGATGAGTTCCAGATTGCAGATCTCATCAAACAGGTGAGTCATCCCAGTGCATGCAGTAGATAGAACATCCATCTACAAATCTGCTAAATGTATGTTTGGAAAGCTGTGTAACCACTACAAAAGCCAACACTGTTGTGATTTGATGGTTTAAATCCATGTGGGAAATGATGCTTTAATTTCAGAGTTATGAGAAAACCGTCATGAAACTGAAACTTAAAAAGGAAAAGATCTCTGATGTTCAGAAAGCCCTGGATTCAGGTTCAAGTGAGCTGCAGTTTAAAGATTTCAGGGATGCTTTGAAAGAGTAAGTCTCAGGTGAAACACTAACACATTCACGTATAGTAGCAACAACGGTGTGGAACAACTCATGTATTCTGGTTGTGTGTCCCACATTTCAGAATGGGTCATGCTGACCATGAGATCTCAGCCGCTTTCTCCAGATTTGACCAAGATGGGAACCAGACTTTGGACAAGCAGGAACAGGAGAGAATGAAACAAGAGCTGGAGGAAAAAAGGGTGTGTTTTTTTTTTTTTTTTCTTCACTTGGGCTGATTTGGCAAGTTCATATTCCTTCATTGTGACTAATCTAATATGGAGTCAGAATTTTTTATATTAATTTTTTTTTTATTAGGATGCACTCAGTGAAGAGCTTCATAAACTTGAAAACAGTGTTGAATCAGCAGAGGAACACAGCGAGAAGACAGTTCCTCCAGACGTCTTTCAGAGGTTTGTGTTCAGAATCACTGGGTTTCTTAGACATTTCCAAGTTTTTTTTTTTTAAATGTATGTATTATTCCAGTTTTTAGTTTTAGTTTGAGTTAACAGTAACAACACTGTTCATGTTTAATTTGAATAAACATAAATTTCACACTGTAAGTGCATTTCTGACTTGATGGTTATTTTTGCCTTTCCATTCCAGGCTGGTTCACAAAGTTGCTCAGCTTGAAAATGCTGTGATCACTATATCGTCCAAACTGGATGTTATCATGGAGAAAGTGAGACTTCAAACATTCAACACAGACAACAAAGACACGGATAGGCAGACGACTAGAGATGATGTGAGTTTTTAGATCTATAGAAGTTACGACATCATACTTGAAATGATTCAAGATATACAATACAAATTTTAATTTACAAATAAATAACTAAAGGTTTTAGGGTGTTAAATACACGAATCATGCTTATATTGTAGAAAATATATAAAGCTATGCTGCTGTGTTGTGACAGGAATCAAGACCGGCTTCAGGAGGGAATATTCAGGTAAACCTGGGACCAGCATCCTGGTCATTAGCTGGTCCGATGGGGGATACGAGGAATCGTTTGTACCCAGATGTCGGATGGCCAGTCGTCACTGAGAACAGTAGTTCTGCACATCACTGATTCATCAAAACCTGAGTTTCAAACTGACTAATAATTGGCTTCGTTTCAGCCTGGTCTGTGGATAAACAGACCGTAGAGAGGAAGGTATTACTGTAGAATAGATGTAGTACTCTGTTACCAGCGGCACAGAAATGTATCTGTTCTCCATACTGACTTGTTTTACATGTGCAGTTACTGTGGCATGTATAAGAGGTAATATGATTGACATTCGGATTATCTTCCACTTGTAATGTTAAGCACAGTGTAACTGATGTATTGTGGTGTGTAAAATACATTCCCTCGAGTTTCAACTATATCAGGCTAATGATAACTATTCTTCAGATCTTCCTTCCTATTGAAGAACTCATTTTCATGATTACTATTAGTTCTTATGAAGCAAATTTTCCTGTAATCACGTGGCTAACATATTCTTTCCAGTCATACAGTATGGAGACTTCGCTGAGAGCTAAATTTAGTAAGGATAGTCACTGTGTAACATTTGACATATTATGAAAAGTCATCAGTGCAATGTGTATTAGTCTTTGGAAAGTTAATATATACTTTTAACGATGATTTACTTAATCTTTCTTTACCTCGATATGAACCTCTTGTAAATGTATTTTATAGTGTGAAGCATATCAGTGTATAAACAGACTAGTATAGTTTATACATTAATCTTGGAACAATATTGCTTGTATATTTTAAAAGATATTTATATTTACGTAATATTTATCTCTTTCTTCTCTCCTAATTGACATTAATTGTAAGCAAATAAATAATTGAAATGGCAAAACAAATGGTTGTTACTTGCGCTGTTGAAACCAGGCCATAATTCAGTTTAGAAAAAAGGAAGAGAACAATGTTTCTTGTCCAATGGTTCATTTATTGAGACTCATTTAGACTAAAAAGAAAACTCGAAATGCTAAATTGTATTCAAATATTGCCTTTTACATTCAATGCTTTGAGCAACCTCAATATTATGGTTTGAAACATGCAATTTCTTAACATCCCCAGGGGGAAAAAAAATCCATCCTTTTTTCTGGCTACTCAAAAATGGCACGCATATTTGTTAAAACAGCAAAGGGACAAATTTACAGTAGGCTCCAAGATAAATCACATAGCTCTCTACGAGGGTCTCAAAGTGTTCAACTGAAGTATATGTGACTGAGCAAAAATTAAGGCTTGCTTGTAAATGTCAGTCACATGTAACGTTTGTCTAACATACGCTACGCTGCTTTAGTTCTGCAAAAGTTGTCAAGTAGAGTGCATGCTTTGAAACCCTTATTCCAGGTCAAGATATCAAAAGATATTTACAGGTATGGCCATTATGGCCCTTTCTCCATAGTGAACGGGAGAGATTTCACTGTCTGTAAATTGGAGTAAAAAGATACATTTTACACACGGTATCAAAGAGCTCTAGTATTGGAGGAGAACTGGGAGCTAATGTGGATTATATATACACACCACTGCACATAGAAATTCATTTACACGTCAACATTTACAAGACACAGGCCCAATGAACCCCCAAAAAGTGCCTTTACTTACATTTGTTTGCCAAGTCAGAATGCAGAATGAAATGTTTTTTTTTTCTGCTGTTTGATGTGTTTTTGTACAAAATCCATACTGTAATGAACAAGCAAATGCATGATCAGCTATTTAGGAAGAGAGAAAAAAACAAAAAGAAAATACTTAGTTCAAAAAACCATTTACACCACGGGCTTTCTGCAATGTACCTGTGAAGTTCCTGAAGCTGGGATTTAAGGGAAAAATCTGCAGTTTTCCTCAAGATATGCAGTAAAAAAAGGGCGGGGGGCAAGCGATACAATACATCTTCTCCAATTCCACTAAAACAGGAACAATTCTTGTGAATGATTTCAGATTTCCATTGAAGGAGCTTATCTCAATTGCCTCTTTGATCTAAATTTGAATCTTTACAATAAAGCAATTCCTGCTTCAGATCCAAAGCTTGTAGGGAAAAAGATGATGTGCACCTATCAGTCTTTAGCAACCCTCCCTATGAGAGCAGGATCTAAAGAAGTGAGAGCCGTGTGTTATGAAGAACCAAGGTCAGATCACTGCGTCTGGTATCCAGCCATGCCAAAGTTAGCCTGGTTCATCACTGGGCCAGGCTGAGCCTGAGAGGGTTGCGTCCCAAAACCTCCCACCCAGGCCGGGGACTGTGATTGTCTGGAACAACAAAAAGTAGGTGTAAACATACCCACAAGTTCTGCATAGGTACAACATGATAGATTACACACATAGAAATACATGAAAACTCACTCTACACCAAATCCTTGCTGATTCCATGTTTGCCAGCCCACTTGCCAGCCGTTCGTCATGTACTGACCGTATTGTTGAGGATTGCTGTACACTTGATTCCAGTGTCCCCACTGACCGTACTCCATCTGTGAATGCAGCATCAAGAACTTGAGCTTAACTTGTGCGTCTAGATGAAAAACACACACTGGCCTGATTTAAACAATGTCTGTATGGGAAGGATTTAATAACACATTAAAATGAGATTATGGTAATTATAAAGCAAATTCACAAGAATTACCGGCTGGACATTTTTGGCCAAGTCAGGTGACTCTTTGCCCCAGTAGCACTTCACAACATGACCTTCGATGGTGGTTCCATTCACTGAGACGATGGCATGAGCAGCACTTTCATGAGAGGAGAACCTGAGAGAAAATGATGCTGGTGTATGAAGAAATGTGAAGAACACAGCAATCCTATTGTTCACAAAAAAATTAGGACTGTCTTTGTCACCATGTGCCTAACTAAATCTTGATGCTCCCTTTAAAAATAACAAATCTATAACACATAACAGAAATAATACAGAAACTAGAAACATTTCTTATTATTAATGTAAAAAACAGTTGTGCAGCTTAATATTTTTAAAGAAACGGATATTTTTTTCAGGGTCCTTGAATAGAAAGGTCAAAGAACAGCATTTAATTAAAATCTTTTGTAACATTATACATGACTGATCAATTTAATGTGTCTTTGCTCTTTTAAAAAAAACAAATTACTGGCCACAGACTTTTGAACATTTGATTTTTTTCAAAGCCTTAGATGTGTAACAAGACTAAGGGCATGACTGATTCTTTTTTTTTTTTTTGCTGCCCCCTGTTGGGAAAACAGTGAAATATTAGGCTGACGCCTTTTCGATTTCAGTATTTTGTATTTTCCATCACTACATTCTTACTATTATTATTATTATTATGTACAAATGGTATATAATGAGATTCATTATAATTAATTAATTAATAAAGAGATTTCTTTGGAAATGGCGGTGGTTGAGGAGATTCTCCCTTTCTATGTAAAGCGCTTTTCGAGTGCCCAGAATAGCGCTATATAAATGTACCCTCGTGGTGTGCCAAACCGTAAGACTTCGTTCATCTTCGGAACACAATTTAAGATACAGTGGGGCAAAAAAGTATTTAGTCAGCCACCAATTGTGCAAGTTCTCCCACTTATAAAGATGAGAGAGGCCTGTAATTTTCAAAATAGGTATACCTCAACTATGAGAGACAAAAATGAGAAAAAAAAATCCCCCCCCCCGAAAAAAATCACATGGAGGATTTTTTTTTTAAAGAATTAATTGGTCAATTCCTCAGTAAAATAAGTATTTGGTCACATACAAAAAGCACATTTATGGCTCTCACAGACCTGTAACTTCTTTAAGAGGCTCCTCTGTCCTCCACTCGTTTACCTGTATTAATGGCATCTGTTTGAATATGTTATCAGTATAAAAGACATCTGTCCACAACTTCAAACAGTCACACTCCAAACTCCACATTGGCCAAGACCAAAGAGCTGTCAAAGAACACCATAAACAAAATTGTAGACCTGCACCAGGCTGGGAAGACTGAATCTGCAATAGGTAAGCAGTTTGGTGTGAAGAAATCAACTGTGGGAGCAATTAGTAGAAAATGGAAGACATACAAGACCAATGATAATCTCCCTCGAACTGGGGCTCCACGCAAGATCTCACACCATGGGGTCAAAATGATCACAAGAAATGTGAGCAAAAATCCCAGAACCACACGGGGGTACCTAGTGAATGACCTGCAGAGAGCTTGGACCAAAGTAACAAAGGCTATCATCAGTAACGCACTGCGCCGCCAGGGAATCAAATCCTGCAGTGCCAGACATGTCACCCTGCTTAAGCCAGTACATGTCCAGGCCCGTATGAAGTTTGCTAGAGAGCATTTGGATAATCCAGAAGAGGATTGGGAGAATGTCCTATGGTCAGATGAAACCAAATAGAACTTTTTGGTAAAAACTCAACTTGTTGTGTTTGGAGGAGAAAGAATGCTGAGTTGCATACAAAGAACACCATACCTACTGTGAAGAATAGGGGTGGAAACATCATGCTTTGGGGCAAAGGGACCAGGACGACTGATCCACGTAAACGAAAGAATGAATGGGGCCATACATCATGAGATTTTGAGTGAAAACCTCCTTCCATCAGTAAGGGCATTGAAGATGAAACGTGGCTGGGTCTTTCAGCATGACAAAGATCCCAAACACACCACCCGGGCAACAAAGGAGTGGCTTCGTAAGAAGCATTTAAAGGTCCTGGAGTGGCCTAGCCAGTCTCAGATCTCAACCCCATAGAAAATCTTTGGAGGAGTTGAAAATCCGTGTTGCCCAGCGACAGACCCAAAACATTACTGCTCTAGAGGAGATCTGCATGGAGGAATGGCCAAAATACCAGCAACAGTGTGTAAAAACCTTGTGAAGACTTACAGAAAAACGTTTGACCTCTGTCATTGCCAACAAAGGGTATATAAAAAAGTATTGAGATGATGAAATTTTGTTAGTGACCAAATACTTATTTTCCACCATGATTTGCAAATAAATTCTTTTAAAATCCTACAATGTGATTTTCTGATTTTCTCATTTTGTCTCTCATAGTTGAAGTATACCTATGATGAAAATTACAGGCCTCTCTCATCTTTTTTAAGTGGGAGAACTTGCACAACCGGTGGCTGACTAAATACTTTTTTTCCACACTGTATTTTGATGAACCCTGAGGGAGGTTCTTTGGGGCTCTATGACCTCCCATCGACAGCAAAGGGTAACACCCCGTCAAGGTCAGAAAAGTTTACCAAGAAGGATTGACAAAGTAGTCCGTTGACGTTCATTACACAGGATCTGGGCAGCGCTGCAACCCGCTCGCTCGCGTCATGATACTGTAGTGAACGCGCGTCCAAAGTGATGCAGTGAAGATGAAAATGTGTAATAAAGTCGGTATTTTTTGTTTTCTTTGTGCAAAAAAAGTTTTCTCGTAGCTTCGTAACTTTACAAGTTTGGGGGGGGGGGAACCATGGCACACGGACTACTTGTCGATCCTAATGGTAATTTCTGGACTTGAATGTGGTAGTTACCTTGCTGTCAATGGGAGGTCTCAGAGAGCCCTCAGATTTCATCAAAAATATCTTAAATTGTGTTCCGAAGATGAACGACGGTCTTGCATGTTTCGAACAACACGAGGGTGAGTAATTAATGATAGAATTTTGGGGTGAACTAATCTTAGGTCTTGCAATATGGTGCTTCCACAATATTTTACATTACACACAGACTGTGGACAGACTGTTTCTTAAATATAAGAAACTAAAAACAGGAATAGCTGAATGATACCTGACAAAAGAATAACCCTTCTCTGGAAAAACTCTGATCTCCATTATCTGCCCGAAAGGAGAAAACGTCTGTCGCATAAGGTGTTCTGTTTGAATAGAACAGTATAAGTCACATGACAATGCACTAAGAGTGAGCATGCATACTCATACTCAGAACGGGAAAGTAAAAGGGCAAGTGCAGATGTACCTGTGAGACCTGACTGAATGCCACCGCAGTACACTGTGCAGTTCTGAGGACTCGACTGGTTCACCACCTCATCAAATCTCAGCTGCTTGGAGCTGTCTGAAATTTTACCAATTCAGTCATGGTAATTCAGCTCAACTCTAAAGGTGGTAAACAAATAAAAGACAGAGTGGATCAAAATCTGGCTTACTGTCTTGCACACTCTTGGGGGCTGGAGGTTTGCGAGTTGCCCAGTTAGTCCGGATTTGCCGTCCACCAAGCCATTGACCCCCCATGTGTACTATGGCATTCTCAGCATCCTAGAAAAGAAGAAACGACAGATTTAACAAACAAACAAACAAATGTAAACTTAAAGCAAAACAAAAATATAATCTCACAGCAACACTTCTAGTCTTTCATTAGTTCCTCTGTATAATTAGGAACTTCCCACATAAATGTCCTAGTTTGCTTTCAATTACTACTACTAAACTGACTAAAATCTTACACTCAAACAGAAAACAACTCTTAACAGTATGACTCATTCCAGTAGGCTGAATATCTGTAATACTACAGCTATAATATGAAATGTAGTAAACAGAAATAGAATAACCTTCACTCTGTGTTCCTGTACTGGAGCCTTACCAGTTTGTTATAGAAGGACACAAATCCATACCCCTTTGATTTCCCTGTTGTCATATCCTTCACCACTCGTGCATCCCTGCAAGAAAAACGTAACGACGGAAAAGTCAGTCCGCTGATGGCTTGCTAGAGGATCTTAAAAAGAAAGCAACCACACACACTGTACTGTACTGAGAGACACTGTCATAATATCCTAAGTTGCTCTAAAAAATCTTTACACTAACAACTTCTGCATAATATTCTCTTGATTACTGGTACTTTAAAAAATATATATGAAATAAAAACAAAGTACAATGTCATGCAACCTACACTACTGCATGTATATTTAAAAGCTCCTGCAAAGATTTCAACTTTTCCTGTGACACAACATAATGATCCAATCTTCATCTTAATCACTAGTACTTAATCTCTCATATCATCAATGTCATTACCATGCATTCCTAACTTCAACAGCTGTTTCTAATTCTACTCAAGAGTACATAGAAATATCAAAAGAGAAAAAGGAATTAAACGGCATACATGGCCTGTTAACAGATTTCTTTATTTTTCCTGGTCAATTCTTTACCACCAATATGGAGTTTGGGAAGCTGCAAATTTCGAGAAATTAACATTTTCAGAATTTTAGGAGAATCAAACTATCAACACAACTAGGAAAACCATCATAAAACAATTTGTACAAGCAAATATTCATGAATTATCTGAGGTTTGTTAAAAGTCTACACTACGTCAGCGTTAATAGGAAAATACTGCAGTATACAAATATGAAAAGCAAAGAGTAAATAGAAAAAAATCTACATCTGAGTTCCCAGAGTGCACAGTTCCTTGCTGTTAGCCTTCAAGCTCCTGTCCAATCCTATGAGCATTTCTGTAAAATAACCAGAGCTCTATTAACTGACACTCAGAGCTAAAGGAGACTTTTGCAGAGTATCAGTGTATCATGTTTTTTTGTGTTGAGAACTAAAAATTTTACTTTTTAGGTAAATCAAAACTACTTACCAATTTCGGAAAAGCAGTGGAGATTAGTGATGAAAATGTTTTTAAGGTGCACTTTAAATCGATCCAGAGACACAATATTGACTATACTGCCTTGTGCTTGCTGATAATACCCATTATGGGACTATTAAAATCATCAATGCAATTAAAGCTGGGGTAAGCGATTTCTGGTAGCCAATGTTGAAATTTGAAATCACCAAAACAAACACGCCCCTACCCCAAAAGGGTCTCGCCCCTATTTTAAAAGCTCCGCACCACATACGTACGCAACCCAGGCAACGATTAGTTCTGTGAAACAAAGCAAAACCAATGTTAACACCGTGACGGCGCGACACGACAAATTCCAGACAGAAAACTGCTGTTGCATTCTATTTATGATGTATTGACACAAATTTCAAATGATTTTCAATGGTCGCTTTGTCGCGTCCAGTGTACTAGACAGACTTTAGCCTGTTCGGCGCACGACAGGTTTGTTATCACCCCCCCTAGGTGGATTTGGGAGAAGAAACAAAGCCAAATTGGCGTCCGATCGCAGGCCTCGCTCCTTGAGTTCTTTCCAGCACTGGAAAGCTGATCCGATATTTACACGGGTCCTACTTCTTGCCTTAAGCCTTCTTTCGTTCCGTTGTTTTTTATTCGCCATCTCTATCTTTCTGTCGCTCGGCTCAGCTAAGGTCCGTCCTGTGCACTGAAGGCTCTCTACTCCACATCAAGTTTGTTTTGCTATTCGGCCCGAATCAGTTTTCTAAAGCGTTTTTGAAAAATCGCTTACCCCACCTTTAAATATTAAATTTAAACCAAAATTATGGTCTCTAAAAACAGGCATCATATGTCTCAACCTTGTGACAAACCTGTAGACATCTAAGTGTTTTATATAAAGGTTTCATTACTGACAGAAATGTGACAAAATGTGCTAATCCCAGCACAAATGACAAATATAAAATAAATGTTTATCATTGAATCAATTTCTTAGCAAAATTAGTAAAAATATTTTTAAATAAATAAAAATTTTGAAACAGTTTCCATGGTTTTAGGAAAACAGGGGTAAAAAAAAATGTATATATCGATTACCACATACCACCACTTGACATTATTCAGACAAAATGCATTCCACTAAAGGGTGTGACTTCTGGGAACTTACGAGATTTTCCCAAAGGGTGCAAATGCAGCTCTGATGTCATCGGTTGTGATCTCAGGGCTCAAATCTCCCACAAAAACATGAAAGTGATCTACAGAAGAATGACATTTAACACGTTACTACATTTAAGAAAATCTAACCTGAAAAAACAACCACTATATACATAATACAAAAGAACTTACTGGATGTGTCTTTCTTCTGACTGCTAGGAGTGGTCGCCCAATTTACCTTGACTTCCTGTTAATAAAATATACCATTTGATGGCATTATCTTTGGAAATATGATATTCTGGGTGCAATGCTTCACAATAAACATCAAAACACACTCATCTTGTTATACTTGTCGAATGAAACAATGCCACAAGATATACCTTTCCCAAAATCTTCCTTCCATTCATGGCGGCCAAAGCAGCTGCGGCATCTCTGTGTTCAAAGAACTCCACAAAGCAATACGGATCATTGCTAGTATGCTGCAAAACAGAAAATCCAATAGAGTTCACCTTCCTGCTGCTATCGGACTGCTGAGAAGAAAAGCCAGGAAAATATATTATTGCAAATTCATGGGTATTGTGTGGAAGACAGTTTAATATTTTCTGTCGTCATTTTGTGTGATTTTAAGAAAATGTCAAGGATCATTTTAAAAGCAAATTTATCCCAAATATAAATGCTAATGTAGAGTTTGACAGGCATTTCCACACAAAGCCATTTTCACTGAACAACTAAAAAACATTTCAGGGAACATTTGAATTGTAATTTGTTATGGATGTTTACCTCGGTTATCATTTTACAACTTTTACATGGCCCAATCTGAGTAAACAACTGAAGGATCAAGTTCTCTGTTACATCTCTTGAAAGATTCCCCACATAGCTGAAAATACAGAAAAAACATATATTAAAAAGATATAAACAGTAATTACAGATTGCCCACATAATTCAAGAACATAATATCACATATGATCCTTTTGCATTTTAATCAGATCATCTACTTCAGATGTTTTCCAAAAAAGGTGCATTTATACATGAGCCAGGCATTGATCTGACAGCCCCTTTATGCCCAAATTACCTCAGGATGGGAACACACATTACTAAACTACTGAAACTACGTGCGACAGTTAAACAAAGAGCTATTTCACGACAGATTTTTATCCTACATTGTAGTACCAAACACAAAATGCATACTTCTAGAAAAGACGGCAGGCCTGAGATTAGATAACAGGCCTTTACTAAAACAGCAGACAATGACATACTCGTTCAAACACATTGACACTAGATATGATGGTTTATTGGTGTATATATTAAACTCGTATACCATAACCTATGAAATACAATTCAAATGTAGCTATGCTCTTTATATTTGCCTTGCATTTAATTGTTTTGATGAATAGCCGCTTTGACTAATTAGCCGCTAGCTTAGCTTAAGCATGCTACGGCTACAAATGTTTCCCACAATTGCCGGAAAAATATGAAAGCTTTTCGATCTTTCTGCTGTAAGGAAGGTGAAATAATGACTGACCGAAACTCTACCTATTATAAGCAGTGATTACTAACAGCACATGATGTCAAAAACGTTGGTAGGACGTCGTTTTTGGAGCTAGCTGTTAGAAGTGTGTCAGTAGTGCTGTGGACTGAGCGGTTCTTCACTGAGCACTTGACAGGGTTTGTGTTTTCAGCTACTTACAGGGTTTTGGGGTGGCTCTCGTCTTCCATTCTTGAATGCCGGAAGGAGTGCTATCAAAACTTGTTTTCAGTATCTCAGATGTAGTTTATTTTTAGGACGAACAGTACTGGACTGGTGTTACTTTCAATCTTGAGTAGAAAATGGCGGAACCTGGCTAGTCAGGAAGACAGTCACTGCGCATGCGCAGAAGTAGCCGGTTTTGGAGGGCGATGGATCTGACGGGAAAGGAGAGTTTGACAAAATCACAGTGTTTGTGTAAATGCATGTCTGAATATATCATGTATCACAGGTATCTTACTTAATTATATGGTTATGTATTGGTATGCTTTCATTTCAGTCTATTTTATTTGTTTTTAGTGACCACTTGTTAGAGCTCCAATGAATACCTGTCTTTGGCAAGAAGTAACATATTGGCAGGGCACGCAGATATCTCGATATAGAGACGCACTGAACCCAGGTAATATTTTAGTGATTATTAGTGTACTGATTATACTGCAGAAATATTATTCAGAAATGAACATGTATTTTCCCCCATGTGTATTGTGATAGAAAATTTAAAATGTTGCAATGTTTTGTTAATATTGTGTGTGTGCGCGCCCGCACATCTGCTAAATTGTTTTATTTTTAGTATTACATTTGATAAATTATTATATTTCACATATAGAAATATCCAGGAATTTGACTTCCCACGATTAGCAGTGACACAAAACATGGTTTCAGTCCCAAAAAATGTTTTGTATTAATAATTTACATTATTTCATTGTTTAAAAATGACAGATTACTCTATTTCATATATAGATACAACCCAGGGATTATGCTGCCTCCTCAAATAATTTCGGATTGTAGAAGCAAAATGGAAAGAAGGTCAGACAGGTTTTCCTTGAAATGTATCAATATGACTGTCTTTAGGTTAAAAGAGCAACAAGTGTGCTCGGTCTAATAAACCGGAGGGGGAGGCGATTAAAGTATCAGAGAGGATCTGTGTCTGGACAGTCAAGGGGTAATAAATCATTTTTGGTCACACACGTGGGCGTCACAGTGAACCCTCAGCTAGAACTTTCTCGGTAGTCTTCAGAGGGACCTTGCTGCTTCGAGAAACCCGTCCCCGTTTACAGTACGTCATCAAACGGACCCTTAAAAGCGTCTGTAGCGGCTGTAATGGCACAATATTCGGGAGCGAAGCAATATCAGAGTATGAAAACACCGTCTCCAGTCGAAACGATGGCAACTAACGATCCTCTACCACCTGGGTGGGAGATCAAAATTGACCCGCAGACAGGTTGGCCGTTTTTTGTGGATCACAACAATCGCACAACGACGTGGAATGATCCGAGGCATGACACGAAAAAGGTAAGATAGATATTGATTGTGCTTTTGGAAGTTGCGCTGTCAAACGCGAGCGTTTTTCAGGCGATCTTACAAATGCAGATCAACCTATGAGGTGTGTTTTATAGACTAGTTTGGGCATTATGGCATTTTAGAGTGTGTTTCATCGAAAAAGACAGTTTTGTTGAGTGCGTAGGCTACGATCCCACTCAGTACATCCACATCGTACTTGATCAGACACTGTCTACGGCAGAGGAGCCACGCACTTGATATTCGCCGAAGCTCGCGCGTGAATCGCAGTCACCTCTGTGGAAATAGCGCTTCGCGAGTTCGCGTGCATTTGAACGGCCTGACGGCATATACACGGGCGAAATATATTAGTGTGATGATCTCAGCTGAAGTGATTAGTGTGTGACGCACTGCAGTCATATGTGAGAGTGTTAGAACGACTCCACAATGTTTATTTAAAGCCTCGAGAACCACGCACACTGCGCTTGTTCTCCACATCCCTGGAACCGCACAGCACTAACGCGTCCCTCAAAGTTTCCCTTACATGGGATTTCAGAAAGATCCACCCACTCACCGATTCTGTCATTCCCAGTGAATAGGCTTGAAAGTTACAAACTGGAAGTGTCAAACTGTTCTCCGCACATCAGGTTCAGGGAGTCAAAAATGTGGGGGTGGGGGGAACACGATGGCTTGCCAGTTGGCATCTTTCATTAGATAGATCAACACTTGTCCGAAGTTAGTGTCACCAAAAGTCTGCTGGAAAGGCAGCTGCCAGGAGATAAACTGAGCGCTGCTCCTGGTGTCTGTCAAAAAAAAAAAAGCAGAGGTCACGAGGTCATATAGCTTACCAGTCACTATTCTCTCAGTTTAGAATCTTGGTTTTTAATCCGTTTAGTAAAACTACATTGTAAACCTTAAATCATACATCTTTGACCTTTTTCAGGCCCAGGACTCAGATGTGTTGCATTTTAAGCTTGTCCTATAATAACATGGATATATTGCCATATTAATGTGCTTGTATATTTAGACCTGTACAAGACATTATATTTTAATTTGGGAAGGAAAATGAAACGAGTAGGTGAACTTCAGCTTCTTAACTTTAGCATTTAGTATAAGTTTAGCTTGTAACTTGGCGACATTTCAGTGGAATTTCGTGAGCAAAAAATTCCATTGCCAATTTTGGTAGTGTAGCGATTAATGAAGCTGTCGCTTTCAAACCAAACCGAGCGGCTTTCTGTTAGTCAACACAATGAATCATGTGACCAAACTGATCATGAGCGAAATCTGCATGGGAAACTTTTTCGCAATTCCAATTGAAATGACTGGATTTCGCTTGCGAAGTTTTCGCAGAGCCAACATTAGATGTGACCATCTCTTCATTCAGGAATAATTGCTTCCCTGTCTTAAAGGATGTAGCTGCTTTGCTGTTTCAACATCAGAATAGGTGTTTTGTGATGATTTGTTAGGGATTTTATCTCTTTTGATGTTTGTTGTGTCTGTGTAACTCTGATTTACATGGATGAGTAAGGGAGGCCCTCCCCCTCACAAAGAGTATTTTAAGACACCGTGTCAACAGCACAGGAACCCATTGAAAAATGCTACATAGAGTGAGTCATGGCGTTAGAATCGACAGCATACAGGGTATATCCTGTAAGCCAATGCCATCGCTTAACAGTTGCTGTGCACAGTGAGTTTTTACCCACTCATGTTTCATGTTTGTTCCTGAACTGCCTCGTCATTGAGAGAGGGCGGACTGACCTTTGCGTGTCAAACAGATGAGGAGAGAAGACGCGAGACGCGTTCAAATTGAGTGTTACAGAAACAGTGACTGAATCCACTAGCATGTTGGTTGGTTGCCTGCAATAATGTTTAATATCATTTTACATTAGGCAGATTTACAATGGGTGGAATTCGCATGTAACTGAGTGTGACTAGTTGTAAAAGCCTACAACTTGACAGCGATGTGACGCTAATAGGAAAAATGTAGCAGGTGTAAAATACTGTTAATCAACACATAACGTGTCATATCTATGTCTAATAGAAGAGTGACTTTTAGTTAAAAAATGTGTATCATCATAACTGATAATGCATGAGTTTGAATATTAGACATTGTGCTTGTTAGTTATGCTCCATTTCACTCTTTGTTTGTCAAAGTTTAGCTAACTCCCAAAAGTTTGTCCCCATTGTGGCTGAGTGTGATGTATACTGTTTAACAATACCATTATTTCATTTTACAGTTCAGATTAATCATTGGAAAGATAATCTAGCTCCTGATTTTATGGGATTATTTCACAAAAACATCTACATACCATTATCTCTGGCTTGTTTGTAATATTTGAATATTCTAAAAGTCATTGGTGCAAGTAAAAATATTTTGTTTATGCTGTCTGTAATGCCATTGTTGATAATTGGAGCTTTTTCAATAACCCAGCCAACCACATGCTTTAGTTATTTGCCTCCTTCTGCAAAACAATTTAGCATATAGCTACTACATACTTGAGCAAAGCCGGACTGAAGAGCATCATCAGAAGTGATGTTGTCGATCAGACGTGTGATGCAGAATATTTTGTCTCATCATTACTTGAGGATACAACAATCGTGAATGCAAATAATGAGATCATTTTGAATAGATCTTTCAATCCTTTTTTTTTTATTTTTCTTCTTTTTTCAGATTTTTTCAAATGGCCCCTCTATGTCCCCTGAGTCTCCTCAGGACATGCACAAATCCTTTATTCAAGAGATGAGGCAACCAATGCTACGCCAGGGCTACATCCCCATCCCAATCTCCCATGAAAACACTGAACCCAGGCTGCAGCAGTATCCGAGTTTCTCCTACATCCACCCAGCAGTGCAGCAAAGTTTGAGAACAGATGGACGTACACCTTCCCCGACCCCAGCATCCCACTGTCGGCCTAGATCTCCAGTGCAGGCCCCATCGGAAGCATGTTTGTCTTGCTCACCTGCTTTACACGGGCCTGAGGTAAGACCATTAGGAATTGGATTTCTCTATTAGACATAGCAGTCTCTGTCGGGCTATGGATTCATTATGAAAGAATTGCATGAATACATGTTTGCTTCTGGAGGTTTTATTTATAAGTTTTCCTTGGGCCCTGCCCCTGTGTTTTCTTTTTCAAAGTTTAAAAAATCGAGTTTAAAGGGATAGTTCACCCCAAAATTGACCATTAATGTCATTAATTTATTCACCCTCATGTCAGCGTTTCAAACCCCGTAAGACCTCCTTTGACCTTCAGAACACAACTTAAAGATATTTTTGATGAAAATCCTGAGAAGAGCTCCTGAACCCTCCCATATACAGCAACGCAAATGAAATGTGATCAGTGGCTCAACTTCAATTTTGGGCGAATCTAAGAGAAAAAAATAATGACTTTACTCAACAATTCTTCTCCCCGGGTTACTGTCTTCCGCCATTTTGGAGAGTATCACAACACATACACACGCTTTACCCTAAGTGTAAACAACGCTGATTATGCCGATTACGTTCATGCACGCGCTTTTCCCCCCTAACGTAAACAATGCCGATTACGTTCTTGGGTACTCTCCAAAATGGCAGAAGACGTAACTCGGGGAGAAGAATTGTTAAATAAAGTCGTAATTTTTGTTTTCTTTGCGCACAAAAAGTATTCTCGTAGCTTTATAAAATTACGGATGAACCACTGATGTCACATGGACTGTTTTTCTGATGTCCTTGCTACGTTTCTGTCTGGGAACATTTTAGTTGTGTTGCTGTCTATGGAGGGTCAGAGAGATCTCAGATTCTATCAAAAATATCTTAATTTGTGTTCCGAAGAAGAAACAAAGGTCTTATGGGTTTTGAACGACATGAGGGTGAGTAATTAATGACAGAATTTTCATTTTGGGGTGAACTAACTCTTTAATAGGTTGCTAAAAAAAATTATGGCTGCTAAAAGTTGCGATATAAACACGTTATTGCTGAATATGTTCTGTCTGTATTTACTGTGGCACTTCACATTGTTTTGTCTACCCTTGCCCACATTTTTTTGAATTTTCAAAATAAGTTTATTAAATAGTGTTTTATTTTGTATCTTGTTAATTTATTTTAATAAAAGAGATATATATATGTGTGTGTTTATTATTATTTATTTATCTTTTCTTTTTTTTTTTGATCAAAAACGCAGTAAAAGCAGAAATATTTTGCAATATTTTTTTTATCTAAGTGACTTACAAAAGTGAGCACAGCAACTTGTCAAGAGCCCACAATATTAGTAATACTTGAAATCGCTTTTTTTATATCTTTAATGTCATGTGATCCAATTTAGTGCTTGCTCGCTGAATAAAAGTAGTTTAGTTATTTTTTAAAAAAAAAAAAAAAAATATATTCTCCCAACTTTGAATTGCTAGTGGTATAAATTTTCTGGCTATTTCCAAAATCAAACTGTATTTTTATATGCATCAGGTTCATCAACCACAGGGCACACACCAACAAATGAGTGGCCTTCATCAACAGCCCCGACCTAGCAATACAGGTCTCCGGGCGGGCTACATCCCCATTCCGGTGATCCACGAGGGTGTAGGGGGCGCCTCACAATCCCAGCCTAGCCAAAGTTCTCATCCCATGCGAGAAAAAATGCCAATCTACCGTGAACAAGTGCCCATTCAGATTCAACAGAATCGAGCTGCCAGTCCCATCTCGGTCCCCTTACTGACCCAGTCACCAGTCATGTCTCAGATCATGGGAGAGAGACCCCAGGTACGTGTGTTATTTATTAATAGGCACTGATTTATTTAACCTCAAGCCATTAATGTTCATCAACTAAAGAGAATATGTTACCATTGCCAGGTCCAGCAACACATTGGACACACAGCAATATCACCTAAAGCTGAACAACCAGTTGAAGAAATTGTCAGAGCGCCTGCATTTGAGATTCCCATTCAAAGAGTTAGTGATATTCCTCAGCAAATACATCATCAGCCAGTACAACCGCAACAACAACAACCTACACAAGCACCTCAGCCAAAAGCACAACAACCCATACCACAGTCACCGCAGGTATCAGAGACATCCAATATTACCATACAGTTTCCTCCAGCACCAGAACCCCAGGAAACCGCTGCCCCTCAAACACCTCAAGAGGTCCTACCCCCACAAGTCCAGCCTGAGGAGACTCCAGAACAAGATCTGAGCCACCCAGGACTGATCAAAGTGCAGCAGATATTGGAACGTGTGGAGAAACTGGCACAAGATGTGAAAAGTTTCGATGGGAAGAAGAATGATAAAAGATACATGATGCTGGAAGAGATGTTGACCAAAGAACTTCTGGCTCTGGACTCGGTAGACCCTGAAGGTCGCCCAGATGTGCGTCAGGCTCGGAGGGATGGTGTCCGCAGAGTTCAAAACATTCTAGATGAACTGGAGATGTTTGGAGAGCTGACGGAAAGGCTGGCTGGTGACACGTACCATGAGGCGAAAGGAGAGCGGAGTATGATTGACCAGGCAAACACAGAGAAGGTTAAGGAGATTTCATAATTGCACAAAGAAGGCACAAATTTGAGAAGAACACTAATCAAATCCACATTCTTGTGTTTACTTGCGCAATTATTATTAGTTGCATGCATGAATAATTGAAGTTTTCTGTTGGAAATGATCTAACGTGATTTGTTTACTGAGTGCAATCATGTGTGCTGTTATGTGATGCTGCTGTTGTCGAATCTCACCATGCCAGTGTCTTGTAGCAAAAGACATAGTGGTGACAAATTATATTCAAAAACACATGAAAACGAGGCCTTTTACCAGAAGAAAGTATTTTAACATTCAAAAAGTATCTTTTGTACCATGTTGAATGAATGAATGATCAAATGTTTTTGAATATTCCTTAAAAGTTTTAATGAGTAGATGGTATGTCTATTTAAAAAATTTCATGTTGGGCTAACAAAAAATATAAAGGCATTTCATTAATTTTGGCATAGTGTGGAATGTTTGTGTGGTTATATACATTGGTGTTGACAAATTGTTGGCCCCTTCCTGATTTCTTATGTTTTTTTTTGCATGTTTTTCACTCTTTAATGTTTCGGACATCAACACATTTAAATAGTACAACAAAGAATAATGCAAGTAAATACAAAAGGCAGTTTTTAAATGATTATTAGATCATTATTAAGGGAAAAAAGCTGTCCAAACCTACGTGGCTCTACATGAAAAATTAGTTGCCCCCTCCTGTTAAATCATGAAAGAACTGTGATTAACCACATTTTTTTAGAAAGCTGAGTTAAATTTCACTACCCACACCCAGGCCTGATTACTGCCAGACCTGTTGAATCAAGCAATTATTTAAATAGAACCTGTCTGACAAAGTGAAGTATGCTTAAATAGCAACACATCATGCCTTGATCTAAAGAAATTCAAGAACAGATGCGAATCAAAACAGTTGACATGTATCAGACTGGAAAGGATTATAAAGCCATTTCTAAAGATTTGGGACTCCAGCGAACCATGGTTTAGACATTCCCACAAATTTGAAGAAAACCTGGAAGTAAAACAATGTGAACATTCCCAGGAGTTTGTGCCGGCTAAACCAATTTCTCCAAGAGCACAAGCGACTACTCATCCAGAGGGTCATAAAAGAACACGAACAACAGCTAAAGAACTGCCAGCCCCCTTGCCTCAGTTAAGTTCAGTGTTCATGATTCAACAATAAGAAAGATACTGGGCAAAAACTGCATCCATGGGAGAGTTTCAAGGCAAAAGCCACTGCTGACCAAAGAGAACACAAAGTCTCGTCTCTCATTTGCCAAAAAATATATTGATTATCTGTGGACTGATGAGACAAAAGTTGAACTTTTTGGAAGGTGTGTGTCCGGTTACATCTGGCGTAAAACCAACACAGCATGTCATAAAAAGAACCTCATCCCAACAGTCAAACATGGTGGTGGTAGTGTGGTGATCTGGGGCTGCTTTGCAGCTTCAAGACCTGGACGACTTGCCATAATTGACGGATCCATGAATTCTGCACTCTATCAGAAATTCCTGAAGGAGAATGTCCGGCCATCATTTTGTGACCTCAAGCTCAAGCGCACTTGGAATATGTAGCAGGACAATGATCCCAAACAAACCAGCAAGTCCACCTCTGAATGGCTCAAGAAAAACTAAAATAAGGTTTTGGAGTGGCCAAATCAAACTCCGGACTTAAATCTGATTGAGATGCTTAAACAATCCATTCATGCTCGAAAACCCTCCAATGTGGCTGAACTAAAGCAGTTCTGCAAAGAAGAGTGGGCCAAAATTCATCCACAGTGATGTGAAAGACTCATTGGCAGTTATCGCAAATGCTTGTTTGCAGTTGTTGCTGCAAAGGGTGGCTCAACCAGTTATTAGATTTAGGGGGCAATTACTTTTTCACGTAGGGCCATGTAGGTTTGGACAGCTTTTTTCCTTTAATAAATTAAATCATCATTTAAAAAACTGCATTTTGTATTTACTTGCATTATCTTTGTTTAATATTAAAATTAGTTTGATGATCTTAATCTTGAATCTTTTTAAGTGTGACAAATATGCAAAAAAAACACTTTTTCACACCACTGTATGGATATATTATATCTATAGATATATAAAATGCCTTTTAAATATATACCCTTTGAACATCATGCAGGAGAATAATTCATTGTTGAAAGTGAGCTTTGCTGCCAGAATTCCCTATGATGTTTGAATGCTTGTTAGTATTCTTATTTGTTGAATGACAGTGGACAGTGATACAAATGATGATATATTTTTATTCTATTTTTTCTGTGCCAAAATCAACATTTCCAGTATTAAGAATGTTCACTTAAGAATGTTCAAATGTTGAATCTAAAAAAACTTGCTGAATATATGGTCGCCTTATGATTAAGGTGCTGGTTTGTTAAAGCAGCCAGGTTCAGTCCAAAGTTATGGTGATCTATGAACTCGAAAGGTACCAAAATCATCCCATTTTATTAACATTGTGCCCTTGAGGAAGGCAACTTAAACACTTGCTCTAAGTGACTAGAAATTAGTGTACCAAAAATGACTTTGTATAATGTGTCAGCTCAGTTCAGTTTAAAACAAAGTGCTATGTCTCACATGACTGTTGTGAGACTTTTTTTATCTTAATGACCTGTTACTGACTCTTGACTGATATCGTACTAATACTGCGAACAAAACCAGTTTCTAAGTCTGTTTTGTGAAATAGTATGCAATGTTAAGTGTTCACAGCTTGGTTATTTGCAGTTTGTTAAAATGTCGACATGATATGGTGACATAAGCATAACTGCAAATACAATATAATAAAGCACTTTGCTTACATGAAGTTGCATACTTTTTTTTTTTCTTCGAAAATGTACAAACTTTATGAAGAAACAAACAAGATAACTACTGCTTGGACCATCCAATGTCTTATAAGATATTATTCTACAGTGTTTACAGTATTAAGACTTTGTCAGCATAAAAAATTAAAATAATGTAATATCATCTGTTTTTAATAAACAACAATATTTACAAACAAATTACAAATCCCAGTTATAAGAAAGAGGTATAGCTATGTAGGTCAGCCTGAATCAGTGAGTAAAAAGGTGAGCTATTCATCTTAGAAAAGTCAAGAAAAGAATAATGAGAGTAAAAAATTGAGTCCCATTGGGCATATTTGCAGAAGAAAAGTTTCTTAAAAACTAAAATGAGACCACGGCATTATGTAAACAATTGAGGATAATATTACATCTAGATAGCATTTAATTGCTTTTAGGATAGGCTTCAAAGTCTGTAATGTACAAAGGCGTTGTGGAAAGACGCCTACTGCCAGATACATCTTTACCAGTCAGACAGCGAACAATGCTTCACTGACTACTGTCTCTCCAGTCATTTTAGGATTGTTTCAAAGAATATAAATTAATATAATCTATATTATATTACTATTAATATATTACTACAAATAAAGTCAAACCAAAAAGGTGGTGGCTTATAAAGCCGGTTTTATAAGCTACATTTTGGTTTCAAGTAGATTTCATGAGAAAATTTGACTATTTTACTATGTGGTTATTTCATATGAATTTGTATGTTATGAATATTATGGAAACATTCGGTTTTTAGAAAAAAAATTATGTTTTAAGGTCCATCCCATCTCAAACCTTACCATCAATGGGGCAAGTGGCGCCTCCAGGAAATGTTTAAAGGGGTAGCCAGAGAGGCACACTACAAATCCTGGGGGTGCACATTAAAACGTTCACTAAAAAAGTATTTTTTTAGGGTCAGACATGTATGGCGCCAGCCCGCCAATGAGTGGTATAAAAGTAGGAAAAACGTGCAGATGAGATTGTACAATTTCATACGAATCAGCCACCAAATCACCAAAAACAGAGTGTTTTCCAGAGAGTTTTTCCCAACATTTCAAAAGTTAGTTAGGGCCTGTATTTTTTTTTACTTCACTGAAATGGCACGAAACTTGGCAAAGGTTTTGGCATTTGCTATGTGAACACAAAAAACATTATGAAAAAAAAAACTTTTTTTTGTGATATCAACCTCAAATTTGGAACACAACTTGTTTAGAATTATGGCTTTGATTTTCTAGCAATTTTATTTTCTATACAATTTGTAAAATAGTATTTTTGTGCATTTTACATTTCATAACAGTAAACTTAAACTTCTATAACTCACTTTTATTTAACACTACAGTTTCGCTTTTTATACTTTTTTCACTAAAGTAATAATCTGCCAAGTGTGGTCTTTAATTGGACACTAAACTTAAGTCTGTGCTCCAAGGCCCTCAAGATTTAGCTACAGTTTGAGTTGGAACTTTCATTCATTCAATCATTTGTTGCCCAATAATGATACTAAAGAACACAATTAATTTTGCACACTGCTCGACATACTGCCCTGTTGAAAAAAACAGCATATGCTGTTTAGGTATGTTTTGAACGCTGGGATGCTGGTTTTTGCTGGTCCGTTTGCTGGTTTATGCTGGTCTGGGCTGGCAAAGGACCAGCATAAACCACCAAAAGGACCAGCATAAACCAGCAAAGGACCAGCATAAACCAGCATCCCAGCGTCAAAACATACCTAACCAGCATATGCTGGTTTTTTCAACAGGGTGATTCATTATTTTAACTTATTTAGACCTACATAACTAATTTATCTAGAATAATGGCAACTTTTACAACAGTATTCATCAGTATTATATTATTGAAACAGGTCATCGTTTATATAAGTGTCTCCAAAATAGAATTGCAAAGTAACGATCTAACATAAAACAATACATCAAAACAAGTACTGCAGGTGGGGCATCTCAGTCACAGTTCGGCGTGACGGAGGAAGTCACGTGTGTGTATAACTGGAGGAAATTGTATCAGTCACTGCTGCTCCCCTCAGTGGAAAATATTAGACGGACCGGCACATTTCCGAACCACAGTATCGCCCTTATTAAACTCACATTAAATGCACCGCCGATTCATTTTCGATGATCGGCCAGTAGCTGACATAGAGACACGATGCTTTATCAGATTATTATAAACGTTTACACAAGTACACAGCTAGCAGGTTAGCTGGCGTCTATTGGGATAGCCAGTGGACGAAAAACGAGCTGCTTCATTTCCTCGTTTCTCGGATCGGGAACAAATCCAGCGGTGTGGTGTCGGGAAGCTGGTATGTTTTGGTGAACATGGAGCTGTTTCAAGCTAAAGATCATTATATTCTCCAGAGCGGAGATAACGCGCTGTGGTGCAGCAGGAAGGATGGATCTATGGCCGTGAGACCGGGTAATGCTTGCATTGTAACTCCATCACTTTCTTATACAGTGTAAATGTGTTTCAATGTTTCCGTTTTCACTGTCTACATTGTTGCCATTTCTCGTGCATAATAGATGACTGACACGATACGCTGTTCCAAAACAGAGGTAAAATTAGGGATTTATGCTCCTTTCAGGAGAAGTTGGTTCTTCAGAATCATTGTGAAGTTGTATAGACGTTCAAGAGATAAAAATGTCAGTTTCATATTTGTCGAGCGAGGCAGCTGTCTGAAAGATGCCCAGTTGTTGTGTTTTCATTGCCCTACTTTCAAAGCAGCGGCGCTTGCATGACATGCGTGTCAGTGCACAAATCAGATGATGTTTTGGTCGGATGTCTTGCCTAAATCCCCTTTTCTTACGACATCTTTTGGGGTTTGAGGGTTTGTATGTTTTGGTCAAGGGCGTTTAGATGTCAGTATGAGAATCTTAAATGGATATTTCTCATAAAAATGAGAATTCTGTCATTATTTACTCGGCATGTTTTTCCAAATCTGTATGACTGACTTTCCTCAGGAGATGTCTGAATGCTAGGCTCTGTCAGACTCCGTTATGACTACGTCCATTTCATCGTTTTTTCCACATAATGAAAGTGAATAGTGAAAGTCTTTTATTCTCTAAAATTCTGCCCAACATCTCCTTTCTTGTTCCGAGGAAAAAAGTCATAACATGAGGGTGAGTAACGATGACAGAATTTTCACTTTGGAGTGAAACAATACCATAAAAATGCACATATTTATATAGTATGTTTTATAATATATATTTTGTTTATTTTTGCAGCAAAATTTATATCTGTTTGATATTGTGATAACCTTTGGGCCCAGTTTGCCATTACGCTGTCCCAATGGTGAAGGCTATAAATCTGTGAATAATAATATTATTTAATCAGTTTATAGGGCTTACAAATGACAGCCAAATGACCTTAATTAAACAGAAATGAAATGTCAGTAGTAAATAAATATTTAAATGTCCATCGTTGTTGTATTTATAAATATGCTGGCCAGTGCTATTGCTGTTAGATGTCGCACAGGGGAATTAGGCCTATATAGTTACACAGTTAAATGGTGATGGTTAAAGTAAGGGTCAGACATGTGACTGTTTGTCTGGAGAGAAAACGCAGGCACAGTAGATAGTCAAATGAAAATTTTCTGCCCAGGCGTTAAAGCATTAATTTACTAGGCACCAACACAATTTTGACATTTCTCCTGTGTATTGAATGCATGTGTGCATTTTACCAGAAATTATTTAAATGTGTCTTGTATATATTCATTTAGTTTTTTTTTTGAAACCAAAAGATTTGCATGCTCAACCATGACTGGTGTTTTACACTCACACAGCAACTTTTGTTACACTTTTGTTATCCAACCTTTAAAATATTTACCTATCCACACCACTTTTATTTCTTGTCAAGTCTAGATCTAGATGGGCAGGTAGTCCGTCTCTCCGAGTGTCAGGGAAACTGCAGCCTGTGAAGATTTGGATGAGTTCTAGCTGTTTTTACCCACGTGCGTGCAGCCAGGCTGATCGGGTTTAGGTTGCAGTGCTTTTCCATTATTTAACTGGATAAGGGTTTCCACTGTATGCATGATGCATACAGTCTCGGTTCTTTTGAATGAATTCCTAATAATATGCATCATGATGCCACAGTTGCCAGCGTGGCTGGGTGAGGTTATACCACTATAGTACTTACTTCTGTGCTTATTATTCAGTCCGTGTTTGTTTAGTGTGTCAGATTAAAGAATAGTTCAAACAAAAATGAAAATTCTGGTATGCCAAATTAGAGTGCCGGACGGCTGCATAACATCACAATAATCCTCCAGTAATCAAACGACTCCCAGTCCATCAATTATGGCTGTGAATTGAAACACTGTGTGTTTGCAAGACACAAATCCTATCTATAATCCAAAGTCACACTTTCCTTAATGTCAAATTAAAGGGTATCCACTTCGAACTTCTATTAGAGACACATGTAAGATCACATTGATGTATTTACAAATTGTAATTACAGAAATTCTTAGTATTTGGTGTTAGCTCACATTAAGTCATTTCCTTGTACCAAGACATAATTCAACTCCATGGATGTACCAGCTTTTCATGGCCTAGTTAGTAGATCTTCTCTCAGACTGGAATGATCCCCAGTACCAAACTCATGGTCATTATGGAGGGTTTTTGGCAACTTCATGATGCAGCTCATCCAGCTCCCACCCATCTATCATCAGGCTGTGAACATCTGATGGTTGAGTGCAGGACAGCAATAAAAATACAGAGAGAATCTGCTTCCAAACTGAATTTGTCAGATGATCGTAGGAGCCATAAAGCTACCATATTCCCAGACGCTCCACAAAAAATGCTGTCTTTGTACATGACATTTCAGACCGTGCGCATCACTCCTAACATTGCAGGTGATGCCAATCAATCAGCTTTTAAGAGGAGCTACTCAGCAAGTTGGTGACTGAAGTCAGCAGTCAGCATTGTAAGGAACCTGGTTCAGATATGCTTTGGAAAGTTTTTTGCGATTAATTGTGAGCAGCCACATAACCTTAGAAAGTCAAATGAAGCTCTGATAGTTCTTCTGTCCCAGATGCAGTACTGAAAAAACAAATACAAATTTGTGTGTTAAAATAATAAATATGCAATAAAGTTTTAATTTTTTCAGCATTTTTATTCTCCTTTCAGCAACCGACCTGCTGCTAGCATGGAATCCTGTCTGTCTGGGCCTTGTAGAAGGTATTATTGGAAAAATACAGCTTCATGCCGGTAAGTCTAATCATCAGACCTAGCATATTTACTGTATAAAGGATGAGAATACTATATTACACTGTAATGTTTGCAATAAATTTGGTGACTCTTGGACTAAAACAGACGTCTAATGTTTTTACTGCTAAATACCGTTCATATTTAATTGATTTAATAAAAGATACATTTGCTCCCATTTGTTTTTACTGTAATTCACTTTGTAGCAGGAAGAAACTGGGTACCAGAGACTCATAATGATTAACATAATGAAAGGCAGCTCCAGCATCAGAAATGTCAGCTTAATTTGGTTTCTTATTGTTTTATTATTGCTAATTGTCTTTCAGTGATTTGTTGCC
>JADLZN010007682.1:0-22248 GCA_018155175.1 Sinocyclocheilus anophthalmus | reverse complement strand
CTAGACCATCTTTTGGTCATTGAAATTATCAAAATCATAAATAATTTGAAGTTTTAGAAAGTGTAAATAGTTCTTAAGTTTGATTTTTGTTTTTGTAATGGTTTTACACATCGCCTGTGGAAATGGTCTAGAATAGAAAAATGTTTTTATTTCACAATTATACTCATTATATTCAGACTGATGAATCACTTTTTAAGATCCACATTGTAACTTTGGACTTTGCAAATGACCCTGGTTTCCTCACATGAAATGTATATTATGTTGGTCTTCTTGTATGTTTTTGTTCTGATGGTTTTTAGTGGACAAAGTCTCACAGGTGAAAAAAGGGGTGAATCTGCAAAGTCTGACTGATTAAAAACATCCCTATGTTGTAAAACTAAACCAATGTCCTCTCTTGTGTTTTCAAACAGGAGAAACATCTCCGTTTGATCGCACCTTCACGGTCTGGGTCGTAAGATTTTCACAGGCTGGGATGATGAACATCGTGGGTCTGGTATGGAAATAACAGTCCCTCTGTGGTGAGGTTAGTCCGCAGGTTACCAGTAAAGAGCTTTTTAAACTGCACAAGGAAACCGCATGTTTCACTAGATGAAATCACTATATATTTTTTGTTCAAATTTGTGTGTGTGGTGTGGGGGGAGATGTGTGGGTGTGTGTGTGTGGGGGAGTGTGAGTGTGTGGGAGGGGGGGGGGGGGGGGGGGGGTGAGTGTGAGTGTGTGTGGGGGGGGGGGGGGTGAAGTGATGTTGCATGTGTGTAGGGGACATAGCAAGTGCAAAACTGTTACCAACTGTTTCATAGCATTCTGAAGGAAAAAAACCCTGAATGATTCTGATAAGCTATCTGAAGAATGGAATTTGGGAAATAGAAGCAGAACTAAGAGTAACAATAGAATTTTGTAGTAACGGTAGAAATTTGCTTAAATTATTTATTCAGGATTCATAAGGACAAAGTCCATGTGATACATCTATGCTGATTCTTAGTCGTTTTTGGAGCTTGACAGCACCACTCCTAATGCACATCCTTTATATCGGGGGGGAAAGAGTGTCCAGAAGAAAGAAAATCATACTGGTTTTTGAAACATGATGGTGAATAAATAATGACAGAATTATATTTTTTGAATGCAGTATTCCATGATGTTTGTGTCCAGAGAAACAATGTAAAAGGAAAGAAACTGGTCAAAGGAGGTTACACACAGAAGAAACGTCTAAAAGTCTGCATACTGTTAGCCTACTTTACTGTACCTTCTGTATTCCAAGGCAGTGGTGGATCTGTTTTCTCATCCAGATGACATGGAGCTCAGAGACATTGTTTGCTTTGTGTCTCCTCAGTTCCCTCCCTCCCCGTGGCACGTCCCTGAGGGTGAGAGTAAGTGGCGTAGTGAGCTAACAAAAGCAGGTGTCTCTGTAGTGAAGCGTGCCGCTCTCAGCGAGCTTCCTCTCTCTCAGGAGCACAGGGCGGTCCTCACCTCTGGAAAAACAGGCAGGGATGCTGCAAGGAGGGTAGAAGGGAGGAGTGCGGAGATGTAACTGATGTATTTAGTTTGTTTATTATTTATCTTTGGGGAAGTGCTAGAGCTGCTACTCTTACTGCCTCTTTTGTCATTCTTTTATATTACTTTTAAAGCTATAAGCTACTCTTTTTAATATACAGTTAACTAACGTAAAGCTGTATAAAGTGGCATATCTCTTTAACTAGATCAGGTTAGATCAGTCACAGGAGAATTTCTATGGCAACAATACAGATAATTCTCAATTAGGATGACAGACTTAAACTTGAATATTTAAATGATGTAAAATGCAACTAATAATTCTCGAAACACACTATTCTGTATCAGCTAAAAACTGACAGTCAGCAGAATTTCAAGTAAATATTTCACTATGAAAAGGATTCACATAAATCAGTAAATATTTTTTAATAGATTTATTTATATCAATGAACATTTCATATGAGTCAGAATTGTTTTTAACTGAACAAACTGATTCAGATGAGATTTGACATTTGTTAGGTGAATATCTTGACTACTACTTTTTTCCCCCTATGTGATTAAAATTAATGAGGACTGTGGATGTCAAGCTCAAAAAAGTGATACAAAAATACCATAAATGTAGTTCATACAACTTGAAGATCTGAAGTCTTCTGAAGGTCGATTATTTTGAAGAGATTTGTGAATAATAGACTTAAGTTTAAGTCTCTGAAAATCTTGACATAACAATAGTGTGCATATTAATGAGTGAGTTAACAGTTCTTTTATTTGAGTCAAATCTTTTCAAGGAATTGTGTGGTTCAGTTAAAAAAAGAAATAGAAAAAAAAGAGAAAAAAGCTCTTAATTATTTATTCAGGATTCAGAGTAGAATGAATGTACAAAGTCATTTGAACCACTTTTTTGATACTGATGGTGCTGCTTAGTTATTTTTGAGCTTGGCATAAAAGAACTAATGCTCTAAAATGACATCTCAGCACTTCATACGAGTCAGTGAATCTTTTTTTTTATTATTGGAATAAACTGATTTAGATGACAATTTGCAAAGCCATAAAAGTATAATAATTAGTAGTCCATACACATTTCTTCTAAAGTTAAATTATTTCAAAGAGCTTTATGAAGAACAGACAACTAACAAATTGTTATTTCGAATCAAATCTTTTCAAGGAGTCGTTTGGTCCAGTTCACAAAATTGTTGAGCTTGATATCAGTTAACTGACTCTCTAAAATGACTCCTCAGCACTTCAAGTGAATCAGTGAACGAACTGATTCAGATGAAAATTGCATGGTAGAAAGCACAATGACAATTTGTGGCATTGCAGTAGGGAATGGGAATAAAACATGACGCAGGTTGGATTTGTATCGGCATCCCGGCGGGATACAACTCAAAAAAAAATGTGGACATATAAAAATTACGAGGGCGTAGATTTGTATTCATTTAAGTTGCATGCAAATTATGCAGTGGGAGGATGTCAGGTTAGGCTATTTTGTATTTGCTAAACTTCAGAATTAAATGGTTTAATTGATGAGAGTTTGATTCAGTGGTTATGAGGACAAGTCAAGTGTAACTTTACAATGTCAGGTTAGGGGCTCATCCCAACTAACTGACAGCTCGGAAAGCATCGGCTCCCAACCATGATCTGAATAACGGGCCGCAAAAGGCTTGTTAACGTACTTTTCAAGATAGAGTGTTCTACATATGTGCACCGATGATTTCCTGTGCCCTTAAGGGAGTAAGTTTTAGAGACCTCAGGAGTGGCAATGTGCAAAAATTTCCTGCAATCATGTCAGAAATTATGTTTGCTGCTGCATGATAAACTGCGAAGGGAAAAAAATGTTGATGTAATCTGTGAAGACTCTCTAAACCTTGCTAATTTTTTCCCCTCTCCCCCCTTTTCCCTCTGTCCATTATTCCCACAGGTATGCTAATCAGGAATTTTGTAGGTACAAATGTTTTTGTGGTCCGCTCGCCCCCCGTTGGGCCAGGTTGACTGGCAGACGGAACCTGTAATAGCAGGTGTTGCCGTAGTGACATGAGCGAAAGGAAAGGATATAGTGATGACAGAACAGCATGGTGCCGCAGTCACGACACCCAAGAGTTTGGATTGTCACTCAGGCCCGAGAAAGTAGCCATTTGAATAAGCTTGAATGACGAAAGACGGGATATCGACCGTAGCATGGCAAACAGATAAGCTGCACAGCTTTACATTAAGCATGGTGGTCAAAATGAAGTACAGAAGGAATCATTATCTGTGGCCTCTCCATGCGGCTAGGGTCAGTGCTCATTTCAAAACGCTTGGGCGATAGTAATACTATATTTGGTGAGTTTTGTATGTCGCATACTATATTTTTAATGAGGTACTGTGAGAACTGCAGTAACGATAAGCACTTGTTTGTAATGGTCCTAAGTTTGTTTTGTTTTATGTTATTTCTAATTTTATCCAAGACGATTCTATACAATACCAAAATTCTAATCATGCCAAAACCTTTTATTGCACAACATGATCTCATTAGTAATCATTGGTTTTGTGTATAACATGCAGTACAGTAGTTCACGTACATTTACTTAGTACATTACATTAGTTCACGTACTTGTGAATCCTTTGTGATTCAATAAATGAATTTATGGAATTAATAAGTAGGCTTCTCAGCTCGCTCCTCAACATGCATGCGTTTGGAGTTTCGGCAGCCCAACACTGAATATTATATTGTGGGCGTTGTATTTTGATTAATAAAACAAAAATGATTAAAATTACAATACAAAAATGAAATTTAAAATTACCCTGCTTCTAATTAAATAAAGCAGTTATTTTTATTTAGTTAAAAACGAGCCGAAAGAGACCTCCGAACTAGTAGGCTACCAGAAAGGGGAAAAAAAACCTTAACGTTTTTGCTCAGAATTCATTTTTAATCCCTGCATGATTTTAATCATACATGATAAATATCAAATACGTTATAGCTTGACTACAAGTTTAAAAACAACGCTGCAATTGTTATAATTAAGGAAATTAAACTCACCATCATGAAATGTGTCTACACAGGCGATAATGCCAAAAAGAAAGAGAAACATCGGAAAATAGGCATATTTTATTCAAGACATTATTATATGACATCAACATGCATTTATCATTCTTACAATCACCGCCAGAATGTCCAACTTCACCATCATGAACTTAAAATTGTGTTCTATTATTTTTCCTCAACAGTTCTCACAAAACTAAATTAATTTCAAACACAAATTTGATAAGAACAAAGTGGAAATTATTAGCAACACCAAAATAACAGCAAATCTAATGTTTTCTGTTAGTTTAAGTACAAACTAAGAAAAGTAAAACCAAACTTTGTGGCAATAATTAAGACCAAACTGTACATGGTGTGTGTTTATGGTGAATGTCGGCAATGTTGTCTCGGCAAGGGGCGGGGCGTAGTGAAGGTGGGGCTTAGGTAGACGATATTATCGGATATCGCAATATTTTTAAAGGCGATTATCGATAAGATATTTTTGACATATCGCCCAGCCCTAGTGCATAACAGTGTTACATGACCAATCATGTACATTGCTGAAATGGAAAATGGATGATAATTGCAATGACAAAGTTGATACAGTACACAGATTGAATGCATGCAATTGGACGGCATGTAAAACATCCCATAGTCCACGTCCAGAACACTTCCCTGAAACACTTACAGTATACAAGTGTGATGACATGATATTAAGCTCCTTTAGAAACAGGAAAAAGAGTACATAAAAGCCGCAGCTTGTACCTTTTGATTTTAAATTGAACAAATCTGTCTTTCAGCATCTGTTGCAATGAAACGACCGTCGACGAGACAGACAAAGCAAATCCAGTCTCCTTTTTCTCTGAAAAAATGTCGCAATTAAGGCCGCTCCAAAGCAGAAAAAGCAAGTGGGCAAAAGGCAGCTGTTTGGACGACATAGCTCTGCATTTTATTCCCAGGACACTTGGGCAATGAAAAATATGCTGTTTCATAATTAAAGGAAACGTTTGTTTTCAATATCCATAGAATGGTGTACATAACAGTATTACGCACTCTGCAGCTGGCAATCATATGAATGAGTCAATCACATTCCTCACAGGCTGAGAAAAAAAAAGCACTTACACAAGCATCTTTAGAAGACGGTGAAAGAGAATCATGGGTAATAGGACGCATGGTCACGAGAGCTATGATGACTAATGTGAGTGACATTAGGGAATGTTTAATCACACGGCACTGACCATCAGCCAGTGTACAACATCGGATCTGTGCTTCTAAAAATCCCCACGAGGGTCCCATTGTGAGCAGGGGCACCTTCATACGTCACTTTGACCGGGGTGATGGAGCACTGTAGTCAGGGACTCTGTGGCCCGGCGCATGAGGGATCAGCCTCACTGCAGGACAGCAGGAACAGGAGGATTTTTCAGGGCCTTCTCCTCTGTGATCCGTTCCACTGTTCCTAAACTATGCTTCCCGACAAATGTGACCCTCTTCCTAAAGTTTATTTCATGAAAAAGCAGGTACAGCGTAGAATGTGTTTGTCAGCACTTATATTGTGATAATGAATTATTGTCATCCTCAAACTATTGTGCAGTCTACTCTTGTTTTTATTGAGCATTAATGTTTTTACAACGATTCATGGGGTTCTCATGTTTAGAAGATAACTAGAGTAAGCGTAAAAAATTGTGATTGCACTTAGGCTGCAATGCCATTAGGTTTATATGCATTGTGGGAACATAAGGAGTAAAGATGGGCCACTAATCAGAGAGAAATTTGGGTATAGAGCCTGACCCTTGAGTTAATTAAAACAGTTTTATTGCCCTTTCTTGAATTAATTAAATGGATATTTGATCTTGCTAACCCCCATTCTCAGTTCTCTTTCCATCCTTCAATAAACTTTCCCTCTCACGTCTGTATAACAAGAGAGGGGAACATCAGCTTACTGCTGGAAAAGCCGAAGGGATAGTTAAGTTAGTTTTGGCACATTCATTTACAAAAAAAGAAAAAAAAGAAAAGAAAAAAAGCCAACATGGTAGCATTAACCATATGCATATCTGTTAAACACTTCCTGTCTGTCATAAGTTGTTTCTTCTGAAGACGAGCAATGAAAGCATTATAGAGGAGGGACCTTTGAAGATGTTAATGAGTAGAGTTAATAAATATCTATAACAGCTATGCTTCACGTGGCCTTTGAGCAATTAGCAGGTGCTTTTGAGAGGCTAAGCTGAAGGGACTATAATAGTAATAATAATAATAAAGAAATATCCCCATGTGTGGAATTACATTTTTCAAATGTATTTTTTTGAATTATGCAATATTTCAATAAATAAATAATGTAATTATTGATATTTTTCTATCATAGTAAAGATTGTTCTATCATAATTTAACATATAAAAAATATATATTTCAATTATGTGTATATGAGCCACCAATCACAAACACACACACATTATATATATAATAACAGACACAAACACACACTGTCACGGTTTGTGCTGCCTCTGTGTTGCGAGCGAGAAGAAGAAACGGAAAAGAAAGAGCAATGCAGGAAAATTACAATCAGAACCAAAAAGGGGGGTCTTTAATCATCCACAGTACCACACACGTAGCATAGGGGATAGACTTTTACACTGGACAAAGGAAAACTAGGAACAGACACCCTAATATACACGACTGAACGACTGGGATAAATGAGACACATGGGATCAATGAACACAATCAGAACCGGGAGGAAATGAGTCAAGGGGAGCACATGGGGAACAAATCAAAAAACAGGAAAACATAGGACAGTCCATGGGCGGACCATTACCTCCCATCCTGGACGCGCCTTCATAACTTCAATGGGAAGGGGGGTGGGGGGGGGGGGGGGCTATTCTGCAAAAATAGTTATATTCCAAATCAAATGCTGTTCTTTTGAACTTTTTATTAATCAAACAATCCTGAAAAAAAGTATTCGTGAATTTCAAATGAACATATTAGAATGATTTCTGAGGATCGTGGCCACTAAAGCCTGGAGCACATTGGCTGCTGAAAATAGGCTCGCTATCACAGGACTATTTATTAAAATATATTCAAAATGAAAAACATTTATTAAATTAGAACTAGGGCTGTAGCTATCGATTATTTTAGTAATCAAGTATTCTACAGATTATTCCATCGAGTAATTGAGTAATAGAATACTAATAATAATAAAAAATAATAATAACACCTTAAAACATTGCATTATGTCATGCAATTAACTTTTCAAGTTTCAGCCTAACCTAAGCTCAAGCATGACATAGCCTTACTGTCCTTCTTAGACGGCTTTGGGCTTTGGTAAGAGGCAAAAAAATCAGTGGACAGGAGGAAGGTAACTTGTTAAACAAGAACAACCGAGACCATAAACAATTTTAAACAAATTTTTCTGCAACACTGAAATTAGAGTTATTTGGAGAATATCCCTCTTAAATTTCCCTATATGTTACTGGGTCTGTGTGTGTAAAACTTGTTTTTGATATCCTTCATATTCTGTGTGCGGGTCAATTCACAGCAGTGATAGAAATGAATGTATTCCAATAAGTTTAAATGGATTTTTACATTTTATGGGCATTTTTACCTTTATAAAGCCTTTTTTTTTTCTAAAAGTGTGCATCACCTTTTCTGTCAAATTCTTAAACTGAATCAGTCAATCAGAATAATAAGTCATTTGGGCTGTTAACAAGCAAATGAAATCAGTATCAACAATTCATCTTTGCAATGCAGAGGAAACACAGAAGCGCATGGGATTCTGATGACATGAATTTCCCACACAGAGGAACATGAATGCATTTGATCTGCAGTTACAAATGCATAAATAATATTTATTTTAAACATAAAACATTGAATACTGATATTTAAAATTATTTTAAAAACGAAAAGATACTTTAAATGTGAAATTAAAAGCGCCAGTAGGTGGCAGCAAGTCACTGTTAAGAAGTGAGTCATTGCGATTGAACCAAATCATTTAAACGGTTGATTCATTCAGGAACGAAACACTGTCATGTTTTTCAGAGACACAAAACAGTGCTGTGGCTGTGTTTTTTGGAATTGTTTTGTTGGCAAAATAAAACAAAAACAGGCAATATAGCGTCTAAAACGTAAGTCTCATAATATTACATTCTTGTTTATTGAACTGTTGAATAAAATCACATTTGTAATCATGCTGATTTTAGAGGTGAAAACTGGCACTCTTCGTGTGATATTGACTAACTTTCTTTCTGTGGTATTTTTATGCACAATGGCGTTTAGTCTTTCACAAAACATAGCTAATGTAGGGACATTATAACTAGCCACAATATTGATTTACGGCAAATAATTTGCCTCGATGATTTTTTGTAATCGAGTTACTCAAGGATCTCGAGGATTGTAGTGTAACTATCACAATATTATTTTTCCTGTATTTTTATGAAATAAATGCAGACTTGGTGGAGAGCACTTTCGGTGAAAAAAACTCCAAAATAGATTCTACCACCAAACTTTGAACAGTATAAACAAAAGTTAGGAGTAATATCATTACGACTTAATTTGTGCTCTTAGGGTAATTTTCACTCTTTCTCTATGAGGCCACATAGATATTTCCCTCTCTTCTCAAAGGGCCAAAAACAAAAAAAACAAAAAAAAAAAAAAAACCCCCTCATAAGGTCTTTACTGAAATGCACACAATGGGATTAGAAACCAAAAGAGTAGGCGCCACCTCCTACGGCTTGGTCTCTCCATTTGCAGTGGGCACAGATTCTTTCTCCTCTTTCTTTCCTTTGGCTCCGCCCTTCTTCTCCTTTACCGCTTTGTCATTGGATGGCTTCTGTGCAGAAAACACAAATGGGACAACGGGTTAAATAATTCTGTCCCAAACCATTTTAATTGCTCCAAAATACACCGGCCATCACCAGATCACGCCAGTTCTCTCTACTGTGGAAATGCTACTAAAAAGTTAATATCATCCATACAACACACAAACTTCATTAACATGCTTTCATATATTCAGGAAAGAACTTACCTACAATGCAAAGCACATGCAAAAACATGCTAAAATGTCACAAAGATAGAGACAGAAAATAAGAAAAGAGAGCTATTACCTTGGCAGCTGGCTTTTTAGCTTTTGGTTCAGGTTTAGGAGCTGGTTTCTACGGGTTGAAAGAAAACAACAGGAAGAAAGAAGTTAAAAACAGTGTAAGGATTTCAGAACCGATAACACAAAGGCCACAAAAAGTGGTACATTTATGTATAACACGATAATAAAGTAGTTAGGTACAAGTTCAATTAAAGCAAACACATCTAAATTGCATCATTGAATAATACATAGACACTATCAATGTGTTTGTAAGTTGAGGATACCTAGAGGGCATGTGATAGCACTATATTGCTCATGTTTATGGCAAACTCGTTCCTATAACTGGTTTCCACTGCTTTTTAACCCTTCTAGGGGATATGCAAATGACATCTGGGCATATGGAAAGAAAGAAAAGACACTTACTGAGGAAAGACGCTCTGACCTCCGAGTGGGCTAAGAGAAGAAGAAACATTGAAAGCGTGCAGAAAGTTGATCAAATTTGCAATAGCTAAAACACAATAATGACATTTTTAATCGATTTTATTGGCATCAGCAATGTCAGTCAAACAAATATGTACATAAAATGATATTTAGGGTTAAACTGCACTGTTAACAGTTCTACATTTGAAAAAGAAATGAATATGAATGGTAGCTTACCTCCTGCTTTGTAACTTTGGTGGCGTCTTTGGCCTCTGCTCCCTCAGGTGACTGTACAGACAAAACAAACATGCAAAATGTGTACATACAGACATTTCTTCACACAAATACATTTTATTTAATGCGACAGGTACAGATTAAATAAGATTCGAAAAGACTTCTGAGACAAAAGTACTTATCACCCTTTAGATGCTAACAGGTTATCTTTTTAACTGATAAATTGACACTTGCAAAGATAATGCTAATTCATCTCAGTTCATACACAATGTTCAGTAGCTTTTGTCTGTCAGACTTCACTGGTATAATCAGATACACCGCTTTGGTCACAGATGTTACATAGGTCTATGGTGTGTTTGGTAATTTGGCTCTGGTAGTTTGCTAATGCTCTGGGCACAATTTAATATGACACATCTTCACTCTCAAATAAACTGGTTGCCAATATAGATCTGTGTTTATTACATTTCATAATATACTCAAGTTTATATATATATACATGTGTATACATGAGAGAATTAGATACACAAATCTCATCTTTTCTTGGTGTGAGAACTATAGATATGTTATGAACCATTATTTAGTTCAGTAGCTTCACCTCAGAGGTCTACCCCTTCTCAGTTGTATCCAACCATTGAATCATACAACAAATGTCATTTTGACATAATCTGCTGATAGTCAATTCATTGTGATGAAATATTTTATGAGGTAATTATAACGACCAAAAACATACTATTTATTTGTGTTCTACATTTTAGCTGCAATATTGATACATACAACCTTACAAAAACACCTCCAAAAGATCATATTTACACCATGGCAGAAAAACGTTTAAATAATATAATTTAATTTTCAAATTTTTCTTTGTTTCAATACATTTTGACTAATTATATTTTGTTTATACATGGGGGGGAAATAAACAAAATCATTATTTTAAATCAACACTATAAACTGAATAGAAAATAAAACCGCTCATATAATTTGACCTTCTGTGGTTGAACTTTGTCTGGATGGTAGGCAGCTCAATAATAAAAAATCTTAAAACGCACTTAATTTTTTTATTTTATTTTTTATTTGGTGGAAAGCATTATTTTGGCGCCTATTCTTGTAACGTGTCCATTATTTGTTCAGCCTCACTAACTGAAGAGATGCTCCCCCTAGGGAAACTCACGCCTCAGTGCCTCTATCATGAACATATCTCTACTTGATAAAGCAGGAGTGCAATCTCGATGGATTTTTAATTTCTGGAAGACCCCCCCCCCCCATGCTAGCCATTATTCGACGTCTTCCGCTGATGTAGGATGGTGAAGCTCAGTGGACTGTGGACCAATATCAATAAAGCATCAGTTGAGCATTTTTAAAAATGAAAAATACTGTGATGTTGGTATGGTCATTGTTAATAATTTTTTCTCTACGAAGTCCACAGTTCAACAGTGTTTTTCTAACCGCGTTTATAGGCGAGAAAGAGTTGAGTGTGACTGAATAAGCGCTCGGTTACATACGGGTCTGCCGCTCCGCAATGGGGGTGGAGGAAGAGCCTGTCGGTTCAAACATGGCTATACAAAAATAATGAGGACCTCTATCGATCGACGAAAAGGAGCTAATAAAAAACGAACATCTCAAAATGGAGGTGAGCGAGTATCGTACGCATTCGGCGAGAGCAGAGCGCTCGGGTTTGATTCTAACCGAGAGCGACTGAAGCATCACCGCGAAGTGACATTCAGCACAAGTGCGCACAAAGTGGCGACTTCACTGCCAAAGAGGCATCGGGTTATTAAACCGCCAACTATCATGGAGGAAACCAGCAAGTGTGACGATGATCGAATGAAGACCGAACGTTCCATTGCTTCTGCAGGATTCCATAATCCAGTCCGCGGATTAGGATAGAACGCTGTTAAAAACTTAATCCTCGTTTTACCTGCTCGACGCTGCGTACGTTCTCGTCGTTGAAACGCGAGCCGCTATTTCTTAAAAAAAGCAGGGAAAATCAAGATTTTAAATATAAACTAGCTTACCTTCCTCTTGGGCATTTTTACAAAATTTCCTGTCACTTGTCTTATTAAATTAGAAAAGCAGGTATGGACCTATGAGGTGGGGAAGTGAGTTTAACTACGACCGAATACAGGATCAATATCTAAAACACCTCTGGTAATAACATGTTAATATTATGCAGACCTCAGACTCTACCGTCGTCTTTGTCCATTGGTCAGTTCGGTCCACACTTAACCGCCATTCCTCAAAGCGATTGGTCTGCGAGGGAAATATGTTAATATAACGCGCTCAGACATTGGTTCGACTTTAGGAAAGCTCTTCAGCCGTTCAACCTCATTGGTTACGCGCTCTCTGTATGCAAATGAGAGCGCTTTGTATTGGCTGGGTTTAAAGGTCCGCGTGAGAGGGGGATAAAGCGACGACACACCAATCCACGCTTGACACCGCACGCTCGGCTGTATGGGAAACGTATGCGCGGCCTCAAAAGAAATGCAAGCCTACACTGAAAAAAAAAAAATGGTGTCCATTAATCTGCAACGTATCGAAGCACAGAATAATATTTACTTATATTAAAATAATATTTACTTACCTCAGCTGACGTCTCTACTTCAGTATCACTCCTGTTAAATAAGCATGAATGAATTAAGGAAATTAAATGTTGAAACTGGAATCTTACAACCTAAAATTTATAAATCTCACAGAAAGGTCACAGACGAGGCCACATTTCACCCCAAAATCAAGAGAAAATTACCTTAAACCTTAAAATGACTGTAATACACAAGACCAAAAATGTCCTTATTTAAATAATCATACATTAAAAGTAATACAATAATACTACAGATTTTAATAAAATAATAATAATAATATATGTGGCAAAAATATTCATGGCATGGTTCATTATTATTACAGGCATAAAGGTGCCCAAATATAAACAAAGGCCAAAACTCAAACCTGTATGAGGGCAATTTGCAGTATACCAATTTATTATAATTATAATTAAAGAAAAATTTAAATATATTTTTTATTTAAGGTATTGTACTAAATTTTAGTAATATTGTTTTTTAACATTTCAATGCAAAAATAGAACAAAAAATGTTAAAACAAAAATATAAACTATAATTGAATATATGCTTCAGTGGCATGTTTTTTTCCTTCTGTTTTGCCTGTCCTTGTGTTATGACATAGCGGGCTAAATCAAAGTTTATCATGGCCAACTTTGGCCCACAGGCATCTCTGATATATGGCAAAACATCTTTATGAATTGTTACATACAGAAATGTGACATTTTCTTGACAGGTGTCACAAGATTCACACTATAAACCTATAATTGTCTCATCATTGATATAACTGATTCACACGACAGTCATGTGATTGAGGTTAAATGCACAGAACCATTCGCCCCCAAGCTCACAATAGCATCCCTCCACAATGGCCACATCTCTGCCACGACCTTACAATGGAAAATATTCTATAGTAACTTGACAATGGTTAACATTCTACCATGCTTCACAACACACATGTACCTCTGGAAGCTTGCTGCCACTCCAGAGAAGACAATCAGAGATTTCTTGTTAATGACAGAGGATGTTCACGTAGCAAACATACATTTCTAGGTCACAGACGTCTATGGATCTGATTCTGTGCTGACTAATGGTTATGTGCATTCCAGTGTGTATGATGTTGATGACATCTCTCTTTCAAAAGCTTGTGGAAAGACGTAACAAACACACTTTAACCATAAAAACTGTATTTGAATGATCAGAGGATCACTATTTCAAAATCTACTATACAGTACAAAGTCAGATAACAAACAAAAAACATGCACAAAATCAACCTCAAGCCATTGTATTATCATAAATAATAGAATTTGCTTTCACAATGAACCATTTTAGCGCTACAGTAACATGCTACAGTGCTTTGGAAAACTGATGGATCACCATTGAAAGCATAGCAATTTATAGATCTCAGTCAGTTTGTAGTGAGAATTTCTAGATTATTGCCAGATTTTGTTCTTTTAAAAAAGTTGAGTAATGGTGGCCATGAGATGAAAAGTCTGGGAGTCTTTTGAAAATGAAATGTAGTTAAGTATTTGATTCGTGTTTACAGTATATTTCAAATGTAAATCTATCTTCGCTTTAAGTCCATGTATAAATTGTGACATCCCTCATTAAAAAGTCACGATTAGTAACATCAACCACATTATTTCTAGTATTTCACAACAGATGTCTCAGTACTTGAGAAACCCTGAAATGTTTGTATAGAGCAAAACATATATTCTAATTACACTGAAAAAATGTAACACAACCACTTGAAACATTCTCACAGATAACCCCGCATTTATAAAAATGAAAACTCATTATGGGAAAGCAGACCAACAAAGACACTGTATTAGCTGAGAATTCAAGTGCAAGTCAAATTACTTCAGAGTTTTCTGGTTACTAAATGGTTAAAGTAAAACGGACCATACCGCGTAACATAAACAAAAACATATACAGTGGCCCCCAAAAATATGTGTAAACGTACCACACATAGAATCACTGTATTAAATAATAAAATATCAAACCAAGAGCCATTTATCAGCACAAGTTCAATTTTCAATATGTTAAATAGTACAACAGAATCTCAAATTGGGACCGGTTTGTTAGATTTGAGAAAATGCCACTTGGTTAGATATTTTGCTATCTAATGCAAAGAAATTCACACATTTGTAACTGCCCATATTTTTGGGTGTTCTGTATAGATAGAATTTGAGAATTTGCCTCATTGTTTCATCTATAAACTGCAAACTTTACATTTAACATTTATCTAAAATGAGAGAAGGGGAGAGAGACTAAAAGTGCTGTGTGGGAGAAGACGCAGAGTAGCTCTCTTGAGAGGGCAAAGCTCTGTCACACTCATATCAGTACTGAAAGTGCAGAGCTCTTCCTTTCAGACAAACCCATGAACTGAATCTTACACAAGACTATCAGCTAATGCATACCACCCTCTAGCTCTAATTAAAACGTTCTTGTAAAATGGTGAGAAAATCCAAATACAACATTAACTTTAACTTCTTTCCATGTGGTATGCAAGGGGGTTTTTCAGCAATAAAAACACACAGAGGAAAAGTCCAAAATGACCTGGTCTCCCACACCGATCAAGGGCTCAATGTAAAGTTTTATAGTCCTTAAATATTACTTACTCAACATGAAAGTGTTTTATGAATTATTTTTATTAAACAAAATACCTGATTTTTTTGCCACCCACAATTTTCAAAACTTGTAGCCACCAAAACAAAAGCATGACCAGCAAGGCCACTATGTGTCAGATTTTTGACAAAAAACAAGTACCTAAATCCCTTTAAGCGTCTCTGATAAACTTCAGAATTTTCCACTGAGGTATAAGTTGTTTAGACGACGTGCAAGTCACAATGGATGTTTTCCCTATTTGACGGGTCGTACATTCTTGATATGAATCACTCTTTTTGATTACATCAGCAAGGGTTAGATTGTCATTCTTACAGTTTGACTTAAACCATCTATTACACTGTGGTTCCTTAAAAGTTACTTGCCTACAGGTGACATTTTTTACATTTAGGGCCAGATTTGCTAAAAGCTTGCGCCAGCGCAAACCCTCAGTTGGTGTAAAAAGAAATTACTGTGAAGTATATGCATTTGTAGGAATCTCCCTTTCAGATGCAAAATTTATAGGAGAAGAGTATTTAAATAAATCATGTAACGTGATTGTCTAAGGTTTGCGGGGAAGTCAAGTTTACCACTATTTGCCACCAATTAACACATTTTGCATCTGACATGGCAGCCATAGTTGCTAACTGGCGCAGCTCTTGGTAGAATACTTTGGTCATTATGGATCTGGATGCGTCGGTGTTCTTTAATTTGCGCATTGTCAGTAGCTCATCCACAGAACTTTCCACTCCCTTCCATGCTTTTACAGCCTTTAGTGTGCAGCGAGTGTTAATATTGGACCCTTTGCAAACCTAACCATGAAAAAAGTATCACTGAAAAAGTCTTCCTCTGTGATTTTGCCGGAAGTGTTAGAAAACAGAGGCATATTAGCAAACTAAGCATTGTTTAATCAGCGATTACTTCATAAGGGAGCTCAGAACAAAATATCAGACGTTTCTGGATTCTTTCCTTGTGTTTTCAAAAAACTGATTCTTTCGTATTGGCTATAAAAGTGCCCTATTCAGAGTGTGACTTCTTCTATGTCATCATCAAATGACGTAATGGCCCTGACCGCAGGTCGGCTCTCAGAGACATGCAGAGTGCTCCTATTGTTGGGGAGAGAACTGATGTTTAGTACATTCGGTGTGTCTGTGTCCCTCCTGCGTCCACCTACTGGTCCTGATGAGAACTGACTTGTTAGAGGGGGGCTTAGGATCTCCATCTTGCTGGATGGATCTGAAGGAGGTGGTGTGGCTGAGGCACCAAAAAGCTGCTGCATGAGGTTGGACTTCCTTTCTTTGACCAGGCCACCCAGATCCAGCCCTTCATCTAGTTCTCGAGGTGGCTGATTTGCATTGCGTGCACCTAAACCAGCACGGGGGGCAGATTTACCAAAAGAAGGGGCGTAGCTGCCAAAAGCAAGATCAATATCCTCACTTGGTCCATGTGATCGGGGACCACCCGCTCTTCTCCCACTCGCCAATGTGTTTGTGTTCTCTTCTGGTTCTGTGAATTTGAAAATACCGTTGTGGTTCCGTTGCTCGGACAACCGCGGAGGAGAGCGGAGACTTCCTGTGTCATCGGAAAAGAAGTCAGAGTCCTGACCTTGAGTCTGCATGTTGATCTCACGCATCTTAGCCAGTAGCTGCTCTTTGTGCTGACGTTCCTCTTCTGCACTCTCTTGATTGACGGCCTGGATCTCCAGATTTCTTGCTTTAAGTTGTTCCTCTTCCAGTTCACGCTGCTTCCGGCTCTCGTCCTCCTTTTGAGATACAGACAGGCCAATCCTCTTCCAATTTCTTCCTTTCTGTCCAGGGGGGGCCCTATTTAAAAGAAACAGAATACTGTAGATGCAAACATGCATTTAACAAGTCCATGACTGTTCCAAAAGTTTGGGGTCGGGACCAACAATATTTATCCAGCGAAGGATGGCATTCAAACTGACAAAAAGTGTCAGTTAAGACTTTTACATTGTTACAAAAAAAGTATTTAGAGTAATGTATCTGGAGTAATGGCTACTGAAAATTCAGCTTAAATAAATTATAAAGTAGATTTTAAAACATTAACTAAAAAAAAAAATAGTAATGTTAAAAATGCAATATATTTACAATATTACGTTTTACTGTCTTTTGAATAAATATATGCAATCTTGGTGAGAACAAGCAACTTTTGAACTGTTGTGTACATTAAATATTTGACAAACATCCATCAAATACATCTGCACGATTGAAAACTTTAGTTATTTGAGTTTCTTTTTAGTTATAATATTTTAACTATATTTTAGCTAACAGTATTTAATTTACTCAAATTGTTATGTTAATTATATAATTTATTTGTGTATGTCCATTTGACTGACTGAGACAGCAGGATGGCATCTATGACCAGTTACTTTCCTACCTCTGTTTCCCTTTGAGTTCTTCTCATTTGAGCTCTGCTGTTGATCTAGTCTTTGCCTCTCCTTGTCTTTCAGCAGCTCCATTTCTCTTTCTCTGTCATGCATTGCCTCTTCTTTTCTCTCCTTCTCCCTTGTTCGTACCATCTCAGATTCCATGTCTCTTTCTTTCTCTCTTTCCCTCCAAAACTCTTGAATCTTCCATTCTTTTGTTTCTCTTGGTCTCTGCTCCCTGCCTTGCTGGTTCTGCTGATATATTATTGAAGAAAATGGATGACAAACAAAGGACTGAAATAGAGTAAAACACAAAGTTCATAATTTCCGCAAAGTTTGCTCAGTGAAATATTATTTTAGTCTGCACAAAAATGATGGTGACAAACATTTTCAGCATTTTCTCATCCTCATGATGTTTAAATTTGGCAGGTCGTAATCAGTTAAAAGACACACAAGAACCAATGACATTTGGCATCACTAATGTCAAAACTGATGCAACGTATTTGAAAATATATCAAGAGCAGCTGTTGCAGAGAATATGGTCTACTTAAATGATGCTCTATGGTGTTTTTTTTTTTGTTTTTTGGCCATTTTTGGAAGAGTTGACAAACCCTGATCACAATTTTACAATATAAACATTTGGGCAACTCTTCTTTTTTGTGTTCAACAGAAGAAAGAAATCCATATAGGTTTGGAACAACTTGAGGTTGAGTAAATGATAATAGAATTTTCATTTTAGACTTTTAAGCTAGACAAAACAAGTATGTCTCCCAGAACTGCTCTTGAAACCTGACCTGAGATCATTCTTAATTCAGAAATATTATTATTATTATGTATCATGGACACTCATGCTGTAAAACAAATCAGCCAGGTTACTAGTGCTCTTCTATTGAGACTATTTGGTAGAGTTTAAGAGGTTAGCACTTCATACAGCAATGCAATGCTGAATTAAAGATGTGAAGATTTGCTTTGGGAGCCAGAATATGAACTACAGTCTATTCTATTGTGTGCTGCATGCTGGGATACAGAAGGACAGACATTCAAGGCCAACCTTTTTTACCCTGTGATTCACTGTAGGCTTTTGAACCTGAAAGTCAATAATTAAAAATTACTCAGATTAATTAACAAGGAAATTCACGGGTATGTGAGCTGACTAAAAGGATTGATAAAACTGTATGAGAAAGACAGAGAAAGGATGGATGTAAATTAAGCACTAACGAGCAAAATCAATCTATTAACAAAAGAATAACTACAAATATAACAGTATCAAAAAATGAAAGATGATGAAACACAAATAAATATATTCTTTTCTCATGAGTTATAAAATTTGAGAGACATTTTATTGTGTGCTGAGGTTTCTAGCTCAATATGCAGAAATGTGTGCTCTGTTCCAAACCTAGTGCCGGCTGCATTTGAAAATGTCACATGAGCATTCAATGAACAAGAGATCAAAAGATTATTTAGCAAAAACTAAGGCATTGAGTAATATGTACATTCACAGAAAAAATACTGTGAAGTCAATGAGCTCAGAAATAAATAAATAATAATAATATTTAATTCATTTTTTAAAAAAAAAAACTCCAAGAGAATTGCAGACAGATTTGTCAATAATACACATTACATACAATTAAAAAAAATAAATTATTCACAAGTAAAAATATTTTTAATCTATTTATTATGAGCAATTCATTCATAGATCTATATATATATAATATATATATATATATAAAATTTAATTAATAATAGTTTGTAAAATAAAATGTATACTAACCCAATATCTGTGTGTGGAGGTACTTTCATTTCTCACTGTCGAATCTCCTAAATGGGATGATATTTGCGAGTGCTGGCGAAGCACACCAAGCAGATCACTAGATTGTTTAAGACAAAAGCTATATAGAACATTGGCTAATTACAGTTAATGACATCACACACTGAAGCTAATCGCATTTCAGACACTACGTTATCGTATGTTTAATAAATAAATAATTAGAAAATGAAATCAAAAAGACATGTAATTTTAGATCTCTATGAGCAGATTATTATACATTTGCCTTCAGAGAGAGGTAATCATAGGTCTGGTCGTCAGGTGGGAGTTCGTTGGTAAGAGCTGGAGGTGGTGATGGGAAGTCCAGTGAGGACGCCCTGTCCTCTGTCTGTACTGATTTAGTGCTGGTTGTATTGGAGACTTCAATACATATACAAACACAAACATGTGGCAAAATACATAGGTTACAGGCACACAGATATACATAATGTAATACTCCACCCTTTAGAGCCCCCACAATATCTCTTCAAACACTCTGATTGTTATATGAATGTCAAAGTGATATATCTGATCCATAGAACCACTGTAATTAAAGCTGGAGTCACTAGTGAATCTCACGAGAATATAATCACCATAGGAAGATGTTTGTTGTGGAGTCATTACCTGTCTGCTAATAATAATTACGAACCCAATGTTAAAGTGTGTAAGAAGGCCCTGGGAGGAAGGTGCCTAGTACAGCTGTGTAATGGGACTTAGATCTACCTTTTCGCTTGCTGCCATTCTCAGCTTCTTTTCTGGAAGAAGCTTTCAGCATCCTGTTAGCGTAGATATTCCGAGCATCCAGTTCCTTTTCTTTCTCCTGATATAACAAGATGCGAAAAAGTAATTAACCTATGACATGATGGATTTGTGATTAAAAGAATCCAAATGTAACTAAAATCTGCATATGATTTGTGGGTGTTTTATGTATAGTATTTGGTACCTTTAGTTTAGTGCAAAGCCTCTCCATTTCCTCCTGTAGTGCTTTAACTTCCTGTTGTGAATCATGAGTTCTCTTCCTCTCATTAGCTAGCTGCCTCTGAAAGCTCCCACTACTCAGCTCCATGTTCTTCTCCAATTCCTGATGACACATTACATACATTACACACACAGAGCCATAAAACAAAAAAAACACATATTGACTGCATGATGAAGGATGAAGTCATTATAATCAACCTTAGCCCCTAAAAGAAAGTTAACTTCCTCTGGTAACAGCTGTATGGATATTAATGGCTCAAACTCATTTATCCAACAATATAAGAATGGTAAGAGTAAACGTATAAAGAAAATAAGAAGGTTTGCACAAGAAGGATATCACTTATATCTTATGGAAAGACATTATTTTAAGGTGCACACAAAATATTATAGACTTATAAATTTAAATCAAAGGTGTAAATGTTATATTTAGATTTCTAAAAGTGAATGCAGTATATATGTTTGATATAGTAGATACTTCAGTGAATTATTTACAAGGAAGCTAATAAATTCGAATAAAAAATATATATAATTTATGATCATTCATTTCAGACATATAAAGAAGAATGCTATTAAGTTTACAAGGTTTATTTAAAGTTTTAATAAAGTTTATTTTAATAAAATAAAGTTTTCTTTAAAAAGAAAAAATATATATACCTTATAATTATACAAGAAACCATAAATTTATAAACACTTCTGGAAATTATGACATACATGGTCAAATATCCCTTTTTTTAGCCAGTGGATAATTTGACCTTTGGAACAAGTTTGAAAAGTTGACAAGCATAATTCCCAACCAACTGTATAAGTTTGCAAGGCATAAAAATGCATAGACATGATCAAAACTTAAGATATAGTGCTAGCTCAACAAGTGACAGTTTGGCCTGGGACAGTGGCCCATCCTTATTGTTGAGCCCTGCACTGTGTGATTGACTGTAATTTTTTACCTTCACTCTGCGTTCACTTTCTTGCAATTTGCCTTGAGTGTACGTTAGTTTTCGTGAGAGTTCCTCCCTTTCTCCAAGATTCTGGTCATCTGCGAGTTGCTGCAGTTTCTGCAGCTGGCTACGACAGCGCTGGAGCTGGGCGTCCGTTTCCCTGAGGCTGCGCTCAGCTGTGCGCTGGTTCTCTTGACTGCGTCTCAGCCTCTCACGCAATACATGAGTCTCATTGTTGTGACGAGACAACAGCTGCGAGATCTCGCTATCTGTGTCATTGTAGCGATGCAGAGCTTTCTCTTGCCGCAGCTGCATCTGTCGCAGTAAACGGTTCTCACGCTGCAACTCGTCTGCATGCAGCCTCAGCTCAGACAAAGCGTTCTTCAACTCGTTGATCTTTAGCAGACGTGCAGACAGCATGCGTTTGGTGACTGGGTCCACTTCTTTGGATGGAGCATCTTTACTCAAAGTTTGGGATCGGATGCCTCCTGACCGCTGCTGAGGATGATGGGAGTGGGGCGGGAGGGAGACGGCGTGACCACCTTTACGTACACCTGAAAAGAAAAACCATATAAGGACATAAGTAATATAATAAAGCTACAAAAAAAAAAAAACATAAAAAAACAATAAAGAATATGGTGCAGCGACACAACATATGAGGAATACAAAAACTTTCAAAAGAATTTTGTGTCTTTAAAAGAAGTCGCATTAGATATGAGGCATGATTTAGATATATTACTCGATAATATATCTATATATATATATATATATATATATATTATAATAAATA
>JADLZN010007681.1:0-18866 GCA_018155175.1 Sinocyclocheilus anophthalmus | reverse complement strand
TTTCCTTTAATTTGCCAATGTCAATAGTTCCCGTCTTTTTATAACATTCAGTTCTTGATCTGCCATTCATTTTATTTTTCCTTGTGTTTTTTTATTTTTTATTTACACTGTAAAAAATTACCGTGAATTTAACGGTAAAAAGACTGTAAAAATGATACAGTAAAAACCTCTTAATTGGTTAACAGTAAGTTTCCATAATATATACGGTGAATAAATGTAATTACATTACGTATTGGACATTAATTTTACGGTAGTATACCGTTTTTGGAAGTGAAATAGGCCGTATAATTTACAGTGAATAACCGTAAATTGACATTCCCAGAATTCCCTGCGTTACATTTCAAATTTTATGTTTTTTTGTTGAAACACCACTATGTTTCTTCTTAGTTTTTTCTTATCAGTTTTGTATATTAGGGTTGAGTGTTACACCTAATGTTGTTAAAATAATGCATTATTTCAGTTTCATGTTTGTTACCACAATGGTGTTTAGTGTTTGTGTGAATTACACTGTGCACCTTCTATACATGTTATTATTTAGAAGCTACTTGTGATGGGCTTTTGTTCATCATGTGACTTTCTCATCACCACCTGCATTTGGTGGTTATCAGTGTATTACAAAGGTACAAAACAGATGTCAGTGCTTCAATAGGTTGGTATATAATAACATTTTATCAGTTAATGAAATTACGGTATTTGACTGTAAATTTAAGTTAAAACGTTGCTACCGTATTTTTTACAGTAAAATTCCGGTAACCACAGCTGCCGGTTTTTTACCGTAAATTTTACGGATTTTTTTTTACAGTGTATTATTTATTTATTTATTTTATTACATACTATTGACCATTACGGGTTTGGATTTTGGATGCACTGTAATTCAGTTGCTTCTCTGTAGTTTGTTGAAGATTGGAGAAACTGGCACCAGTATGGGCACAATGCCATTTTTGGGTACAGTTTCTAAAGACATTTATCTCTCTAACTCTTCTATTCTTCTATTAAGCATTTACCACCCAGTTTTTATTACATCTAATCCCATTTCACTAGATAGTTCTGGACATTTATTTTATCCTTGCAGCAGTACATTTCTGACTGAAATTAATTTGTCATCTTGGTTTGTTTAGGCCTATGTAAAATGAGACAGATCTGTTTATTATTTTTTACAATTATTTCACAATTATTTTAATCTCCAAACTGTTTTAGATAGTTCTGCTTTGCATCTTATGCTTTGCTAAATAAAAAAAATTACATATTTCATGGACATATTTTATATACTTTTTAACATCTGGAAATGAAAAAATTAAAACATAAATATTATTAGTGAATAATACTATAAATAATACTATAAAATAAAATAGTTATTTTTCTTAAATACTTAATTTCTGGCATATTAAACTTTTTATTAAGATTAAGCTTACAGTAATGTCAATTTTGTTTTTTAAATCTCAAATATTTTGGTGGGTCTTGAAATATCATATTTGTTTAGCTGGGTCATGGAATGGAAAAGTTTGAGAACCCCTGTCTTAAACCACTCATCATTAAATATTCTACAACTACAGCTGTGTATGAGTATTGGTACAACACATAAGACTGGTCTTGCTTCAACACAAACTATGCAGTTTTGCCATTTTTCTTTTTCTGCTGTGTAATTTACCCATTTATACCAATTATTTTCTTCTACCTTTTCCCATAAAAAAATTTGAATTGCCAATTTTCTTATAACTGATATTATGATTAATATCTACAATTTGTCTATTTTGTCTAGATACTTTTTCCTCCTTATCTAGTTCTTGTTCTTTTTGGATTAAGTCAAAGCCACTGCTAGATTCAACTGAGGGGGTGAAAGTCAATTCTAGGGAAGTCTGGGTGCTGTTGTCTATAGCTTGAGCTTGTAGAATTAGATGCATTAAGCATGTGATGATCATTAGATATCTTTTCACTTTTCTGCTTCTCTGACAAAATAATGTGAGCTCCTTGCTTATCTCTTTTTGAGTTGTCATCAGTTTGCACTTCATCTTGCATCTCTGGTCTCTCCACGTCACTTTCTCCTGAGTTGTCTGCTTGTCTGTTGCCTTCTCTTTCCACTTCCTCTTTTCCATTTGTTGGCCCACATCTGCTCCCATATATTTTGATCATCTTGTTAGCAGTCCCATCACTCATTCCACCTTCACCAGGGTGACTCTTTGCGAGTCGTTGCAATGGTCTTTCCCTCGTTGGCAAGGGAGGGTCGTTACTAGCACGCCCTTCATCCCTCACTTCATGCTGTGTGGAGTTTTTGAAGCTGGTTGGCATATTTTAAGGTGAGAGATGTGGACCCAGGTGTCACTCTGCAACCATTTTGCCGCTCAATGCAAGATTCTCCCTTGAGATCATAACTGCACTCACTGGTTCTTATTGGTGGAGCAAACCATTCCCTGGCCTTGATAGCACTGCTGTCACCTGTAAATGGAAACCTTCAAAATTTTCTGTTAGTGATATCAAGTCCTTCTTGGTGTGACCTGTGGAAATTTAATGTGGGTTGAGGGCTGTCCTGGCCCCTTTTTGAGCTCTCACAAATCCATTGCTGTCAATACAATGAGTATAGGGCTAATACCCATTTTCTATAATATAATAAAGAATTTGGTTTTACTCAGTTATCTGCATCCTTACTATTTTTCAATTCATTTCAAATTTATTCTCAACAATTTGCTAATTCAGTTATTTCTTTGTTTTATAAACTGAGTTCCATTATATCACTTAATAATTTTTTAGGCCTATCTTACTCAGTAACATAGGCCTTTTGACTTGGAAAACACTCAACCCACTTTATTTCTGTTAACAGTCAGAAAGACAATATTTTATCCTTTTGACACAGAATCAGCTCCATCATGATATGCTGAAAAGAAAGTTAGATGTGGGGTGGACAGAGCAAGCTTGCTTTGCTCTGCCTTCCCATGTTATACGCTGCGCAAGTGTGGCACTGCTTTTCTTTCTGCCACAACAACAACTGACCAGGAAACTTAACCAAATTCATTCATGGTCATTATTTTACTGGGCATAATTTGCCCTGTGGGCCCACATATAACAAATTGCATACCGCTGTTTTGGCAAAATGATTGATTTGCCTTAGTGTCTCGTCAGACACCCTCTTTCACTCCACACAACACCATCATTCATGCTTTTTCACACTCTTTCACATCCCCCTTTTTGCCAAAAACATATTTTTTCTTGAGTTTTCAGCTGATTGTGAAATAAAGGATTTTAGTTGTGAATGCCACGAATTCTGATAGGATAACATGAACTTTTTTCGTTAGACTCTACTGAGCATAGACCTGGTAGCATTCCACATAGTTTCTAGATGTCATACAACTGAGCAACGTCAGTCACCATAAAGTTTAGTTTAACACTCTTTTTTTTTCTCCATCAAAAACTAATAGATTCATTTGTTTAGAATACCTAGGTCTAGGCATTGTGCACTTGAGAGAGACAATTATAATTTCTCAAATGTCACTTGTTTGTCTAATTTAAATTTTAGTCAAATTATTTTTTTTGTTATTGCTCATGAGCTACTTTGAGAAGAGGATTGGAGATCTCTCCATAATCTAGGATCCATGGCCATCAACATTTCCATCTTGTTATCCCCAGTGATGACAGCATATGTGAATTCATGATTTTGGATCTCTGGAGTAAATTTTTTATTGTTATTTTATTCAATCTAGCCCTAGAAAATTACCATTAAACAAAATGAGTGGTCGCGTAGATGAACAATATATATTTTTCTATGAGGACATCGTGTCTACCTTTTTCCCCTTCTTTTTCCCAAAGAGTTTTCTTCTTTTTCCAAGCATTGTTGTCAATAATTCAGTTGTACATTTCCCCCTAATTGGTTAATGAAATAGCCCTCGATATGCCAAATCCAGCTCCATTTTTATCTGATTGGTGATTCAAGCACTCACTTCTGTCTGTCAAAATGTCTTTGTCTTTAGGACATAAGGCTGGACTGGTACCTATTGAAAAGCAGATTAAGAATGTTAGTTAAAACACAGAATACAAAGAACTGCCGTGAGACCAGTGAATAATCAATATTAATATAGTTAATAAAATAATTAACAAAATATGAAGCAGTCTCTATAGTGAGTGATCATTAAATATGCAGCACCTGTGCACGCAAAGGGAAGGGATGGAAGTCCTTCTGGTTAGATCATCAGCCTGTTGAAACTGTTTGGCTGTTGCACTGGGTCGTCAGTCTTTGATGGCACTCAAAGGCCTGATGTTGTGGTGTATGGTCTTCGTTGTTTCTCTGCCTCTCCTCCAGTCTGGCTTTTGATTGCTCCTGCCAGAGTTTTGCATTTCAGGATGTTCTCTTCACCCTCAGGAAAAGTCTCAAGTGAATGAATCACCTTTTCCTGCTTTAAGTTAGTCTTTCTCCATGCTGAAGTCTAAACTTCTCTTTCAGGAGGGGAGGTGAGCGTCCATCAACCCCTCCCTCTTCTTCTCTCTGCAGCTGTCTTTGCTTCTTCACCACTTTGTTTGACAGACTCCAGTTCATTGCTTCTCTTTGTCAAAGCACTGTTCCAGAAGTCATCTGAAATTTGAACACTCAGAGACTGCATTAATCAAATTGAACCTTTGTAAACTCTGACCAAATTGTGTCTTTATCTAATTTTCACTTTTCAACCATCTTTTTCAATGGTTCCTTAATAAAAACAATCTCATCTGGTTAAAAACAGCAATTCCCTTATTCTATTTTAGTAAAGCAAGTTCTTCATTGCAGAAAAATAGCAAGCTATTTTTTTCTTTGCAAAATGCAGAAAGCAGCAGTAATCTATCTTTATTATATACTGCAATTAAGCAAAATAATATTTCCTTTTACAAACAGCATGACATGCGTATGGTAAAGACTTCAATCATAATTTTTCTTCTATATTTGCATACATGATTCAGAATAATCTGCTAATGGTGAATTAATTTTTCCCAACCAACATAACAAAATTCCTATTATTTTGTATTTAAATATTTAATCAACAAGTTCCATTACTATTGTAAAATGTCCTATAGCTTTTGAATCAAAATTCCTATTAACTTGGTCACCCAATCTTGCTCTCATTCAACATTGCACTACACAAGGTATCTTTTAGTTAACTCGAGCCCAAATCTCTGAAACTCTGTACTGGATTAACTTTCATACTGTGTCCCAGGGATAACAAGATACAACATTTAGAAGTCTTCAGTTATTAAATATAAAGTTTTAAGCATGTGCATTCTATTTATTCATCTGTTTAGACAAGTCATAAAATAATAAATGTATATCTTATTTTAATTCATCTATTATTATTTCAATAATCTGCAAAGTCCATATCTTGGCATACTTTTTTTTTTTTTAAACAACATTCATACAAGTCCCTTTATTGTTTAGGGCTCACAGATTCATTCACTCTTCTCTAGCGCAACACCAGCTGTGTCCATCTCCCTGACCTGATCACACTCAAGTGACAGTCCAGGAGGGGCACACACCTTCTGCTCCACCAGATATAGAGTTTATTTTCTCATACAACCACAAGTTACAAATACACTCAGACAGACACAGACACATACATTTACACAGACTACTCTACACTCTTCCTAAGTGACCTGTCAGTTACTTTCAGGACTGTCTGATTTGGAATTACAAAATAAGAGCCCCCACAACTTTCATATATATGCTGTTTTGTCTACTTTCAAAAAGCAATAAAAATAAAAGTTCTAGATTGCACAGACCAGTCCCCCCTCAGATTGAGAATATACCTTCCCACAGTGTCAGCTGGACCTTTTCAGGACTGTCTGATGAGGAATTACAAAATAGGAGCCCCCACAACTTTCAAATATCTGTTGTTTTGTGTCTACTTTCACAAAGCTATAAAAACAAAAGTTCTAAATTGCACAGACCAGTTCCACCTCCGGTTGAGAGTATACTTTCCCACGGTGTCAGCTGCACCTTTTCAGGACTGTTTGATGTGGAATTACAAAATAAGACCCCCCTTCAACTTTCATAAATGTGTTGTTTTGTGTGTACTTTCAAAAAGCAATAAAAATAAAAGTTCTAGATTGCACAGACCAGTCCCCCCTCAGATTGAGAATATACCTTCCCACAGTGTCAGCTGGACCTTTTCAGGACTGTCTGATGTGGAATTACAAAATAAGAGCCTCCCAAATCTCATAAATATGCTGCTCTATCTCTACATTCAAAAAGCAATAAAAGTTAAAGTTCTAGATTGCACAGACCAGTTCCACCTCAGATTGAGAGTACACCTTCCCACAGTGTCAGCTGCTTCGTTTCAGGACTGTCTGATGTTGAATTACAAAATAAGAGCCCCCACAATTTTTACGTATGTGTTGTTTTGTGTGTACTTTCAAAAAGCTATCAAAATAAAAGTTCTAGATTGCACAGACCAGTTCCACCTCAGATTGAGAGTAAACCTTGCCACAGTGTCAGCTGCACCTTTTCAGGACTGTCTGATGTGGAATTACAAAATAAGAACCCCCACAAACTCATAAATACGCAGCTGCATCTCTACATTCAAAAAGCTATAAAAATAAAAGTTCTAGATTGCACAGACCAGTTTCAACTCAGAATGAGAGTACACCTTGCCACAGTGTCAGCTGCATCATTTCAGGACTGCCTGATGTAGAAATTACAAAAGAAGAGCCCCACAAGCTTTAATATTACAGTGGTGTGAAAAAGTGTTGGCCCCCCTTCCTGTTTTTTTTTATTTTTGCATATTTGTCACATTTAAAAGATTCAGATCATCAAACAAATTGTAATATTACACAAAGATAACCAGAGTAAATACAAAATCGAAATAATGATTTTATTTATTAAGGGAAAAAAGCTGTCCAAACCGGCCTGGCCCTACGTGAAAAAGTAATTGCCCCCTAAATCTCATAACTGGTTGTGCCACGCTTTGCAGCAACAACGGCAATCAAGTGTTTGCGATAACTGGCAAAATGTCTTTCATATCGCTGTGGAGGAATATTGGCCCACTCTTCTTTGCAGAATTGTTTAATTCAGCCACATTGGAGGGTTTTTGAGCATGAATGGACTGTTTAAGCATTTCAATCGGATTTAAGTTCGGACTTTGATTTGGCCACTCCAAAAACTTAATTCAGTTTTTCTTGAGCCATTCAGAGGTGGACTTCGTGGTGTGTTTGGGATCATTGTCCTGCTAAATAACCCAAGTGCGCTTGAGCTTGAGGTCACAAAACTGATGGCCGGACATTCTCCTTCAAAATTTTCTCATAGAGTGCAGAATTCATGGTTCCATCAAATTATGGCAAGTCGTCCAGGTCCTGAAGCTGCAAAGCAGCCCAGATCATCACACTACCACCACCATGTTTGACTGTTGGTATGATGTTTTTTTATGAAATGCTGTGTTGGTTTTAAGCCAGATGTAACGGGACACACACCTTCCAAAAAAGTTCAACTTTTGTCTCATCAGTCCACAGAATATTTGCCCCAAAGTCTTGGGGATAATCAACATTTTTTTGGCAAATGTGAGACGAGCCTATGTGTTCTTTTTGGTCAGCAGTGGCTTTTGCCTTAGAACTCTCCCATGGATGCCGTTTTTGCCCAGTCTCTTCTTATTGTTGAATCATGAACACTGACCTTATTGAGGCAAGTGAGCAGGCAGTTTTCTTAGATGTGTCTTCGGTTCTTTCATGACCTCTTGGATGAGTCATCGTTGTGCTCTTGGAGTAATTTTGGTTGGCCGGGAAACTCCTGGGAAGGTTCACCATTGTTTCAGGTTTTCTCAATTTGTGGATAATGGCTCTGATCATGGTTCGATGGGGTCCCAAAGCCTTAAAAATGGCTTTATAATCCTTTCCAGACGGATACATGTCAACTATTTTGATTCTCACCTGTTCTTGAATTTCTTTAGATCGCGACATAATGTGTTGCTATTTTTTGTAAGCTGACTTTGGCATTACTTGTTTAGACAGGTTTTAAGTGATTTCTTGATTCAACAGGTCTGGCAGTAATTAGGCCTGGGTGTGGCTAGTGAAATTTTACTCGGCTTTCTAAAATAATGTGGTTTATTACAGTTCTTTCATGATTTAACAGGAGCGGGCAATTAATTTTTCACGTAGGGCCAAGCAGGTTCGAACAGCTTTTTTCCCTTAATAAATGAAATCATCATTAAAAACGGGATTTTGTATTTACTTGCATTATCTTTGTGTATTATTTAAATTTGTTTGATGATCTGAAAACATTAAAGTGTGACAAACATATAAAAAATAAGAAATCAGGAAGGGGGCCAACACTTTTTCACACCACTGTATATACTCCGTTTTGTGTCTGCTTTCAAAAAGCTATAAAAATAAAAGTTCTAGATTGCACAGACCTGTTCCACCTCAGATTGAGAGTACACCTTATCACAGTGTCAGCTGCGTCATTTCAGGACTGTCAACAAAAACCCTAACATTCTGATGATTTAAAATTAAATAATAATAACAATAATAAATAAAAACATAACATTTTTGGTTTTCTGAACCAGTTTCTGAACCATTTTTTGTTATTAACATCGGTTTCATATATGACCTCCTACCTTGTAATTCCAATATATATATATTGTTTTCTGGATGCCACTGTGGGGTGGTGGTGGAACTGGATCTTGTGGCCGTCATCGCTATACAGCTATATTTCAAATTAATGTTTATTATGTCTACATTACTAAGTGTTTGGAAATGAACAATATTATGAAATATTTATATTGATTATAGTGTGAAACATAATGCCAAATTTCCAAAAGCGCAAAATTGTAACATTAAAAAGTTCCTGTCAGGCACTTGTGAGACCTAAACAGCCATCCATCATGAGGGCATCAACGCCCACTACAGTATGATTAAAATTTCATGACAATATTGCTGCATCAGGGTAAACACCTAAAAATCGTAGGATGTCGAAGAAAGAGCAAGGGTGATCGCAACTTTTTTTTACATATTACAGTCCCTCTGCTTTAAATAGCTATATTTACTTTGGGCATTTAAGCAACATTACTTATGTCTACAGTGACAAGTGTTTGCTACCCACCATTAGCAAAATGCACGAACAACCAATTAAGTAGCACCATTAAACCATTTCTATATATTTATTACGTTTTCCTGTGAGGTCTGTGTTATTTAATGCAATACTTTATTATTCATTAAATACGTTTTACTAGGCCACTCCTAAGATCAATCAATTGCTGAAACTGCTCGTTGACGCTATCATGTAAAAATAATCACGGTGATGATAACTTTGAAAACTGATTTCATGGTTATGTTTTGAGCACTATATACTGTAGGCCTAAAGCAGAAAATGTAAGTTGTCATCGTAATGACTGTCCCTTTGGATTTTTCCCCAGAGTGCACTCACTCAGGGTGTTTGGGGTGAGTAATTTTAGTGTACCATCCTTCCATGAAAATGCAGTTCAATAACTATGTCCAACAACTATGTTTTTAATTGTATTAATGGATTTTTTTTCTCTATAGAACAAAACCAAACATGTATCAGTCGAGGAAATTGTGGAGTCAGTTGAATTCCTGAAAAAAAATGTCATCAACTTTGATGATAATGTCACACATAAAGACGGCTTTTGGGGACAGGAATAAAGTGCACTTACCATTCCAAACACTAAAAACAATCGCTATAGACTGCTAAGAGCATTTCGTAAGGTGAGCACTTCTTTGTTTCACTAACAGGCTTTCAAAACCAGACTCCTGACACAAATAGTTATGAAAATAACAATTAAAATACACACACACACACACACAGTTTTATGTGTAAATATGTATGTTCATATAAATTTCTCTTGTTGATGACAGTGATAGTTGTTATATTGTGTTTTACACCATCTGCTAAGGTTAAAAAATTTATCAAAGTTACATGCAGTCTTATATATTTACTAGTGAAATTATATAATGTTCAGATTCATAGACATAGTCACAGCTTGACCTATATGTCCTTTTTGTTCATTTCCTAAATTTTAACTGTTATACGGTTATATACTTTGTAAAAGCACCAGCCAGAATCGTTTCCATCTCCAGTCCCATCCGAGGACAGTGGAAGTGCTGCAGGAGATGAAAGACGCAAGTCTTCTGAACCAGTTAATCAACCTTTTTGGTACTGACATCTGTTTCATGTACGACTTCCTACCTTGTAATGACAGCATTTTCTGTCTTTCTGTAAAAGCACAAGCCAGAATCGTCCCCATGTCCAGTGCCATCCGAGGACAGTGGAAGTGCTGAAGGAGATGAAAGACGCAAGTCTTCTGAACCAGTTAGTCAACCTTTTTGGTACTGACATCTGTTTCATGTACGACTTCCTACCTTGTAATGCCAACATTTTCTGTCCTTCTGTAAAAGCACCAGCCAGAATCGTCCCCATATCCAGTGCCATCTGAGGACAGTGGAAGTGCTGAAGGAGATCAAAGACACAAGTCTCCAGACCAAGTTAGTTATCACTGTTTGTGATTTGTTTAAAATAGTTCAGGGTATGTGAGGCCACTAGGCCTGTCTGGTAATTGAAAGTTTCTGACTCAAATAACTTTGATATTCAGGAGAGTTTTTCACAGTGTCCTTGAGAAAGACAAGAGTCCACTTGAGGGTTATAATTCTATATATTATATTATCATATATCATTATGGTTTCACATAATAATAATAATATAGATGCAGTCTTTGATTTCTCAAAAACGTTGTATTATTTGAAATCAACCCAAACAAACACATCCTCCCCTCATTGCTCCTCCTTCAAAAGACATGAACATGTGAATCAGTTGTGGATGTAACTTTGTCACAGCTGAAGTGAAGCAATATAATGCTTTGGAAACAAATGTCAAGGAACAACAAAATATGACAACACCATATAGAACATAGAGTTTCCTTATATGCAGACGACCTGTTGTTATACATTTCAAACCCAGTTGAAAATGTCCCAAAAATAGTGCAAAATCTTTCTGTCTTTGGTAGTTTCTCAGGATATAAATTTAATTTTTCTAAAAGTGTATGCTTCCCCATTAATCCTCTGGCTCTACAAATTAAAACTTCATCCCTCCCATTTCATATTTCTCAATCCGGCTTTAAATTCTTTTCAGGTCTATATAAAAATAACTTTTTACCCCTTATAAATAAAACTAAAACTGATTTACAAAGATGGGACACATTATACCTACAGTATCTTTAGCAGGTAGAGTAAATTGTATTAAAATGAATGCCCTACCTAAATTTTTATACTTATTCCAGTCCCTCCCCATTTTTATCCCAAAAGCCTTTTTTCGTACATTAAATAAGCTTATAACATCATTTTTATGGAAAGGGAAGAACCCAAGAATTAATAAAGACCTTTTGGAAAGGCAGCGATTTCAAGGAGGTTTAGCTTTACCTAATTTTATGGGATATTACTGGGCAGCAAATCTTCAAAAAGTCAACTGTTGGTATAATTTCCCAGAGACAGAGTGGTGTAAGGCAGAAGCAGATACCTGTATTTCTACATCACTTCCCGCTTTACTAACAATGAAACTACCCTTCTCCCCTTATCAGTATACCTCAAACCCAGTCGTAAGTTCAACAATTAAAATATGGTCTCAGTTTAGACAAACGTACAAACTTAAGGACTTCTCCATGTTAAGCCCTCTCAGTAATAACCCTCTATTTCCCGCTGGTAAAATAGACTACACATGTACAATGGCAGAGTATTGGATTGGCTAAATGCAGTGATTTTTACATTGACAACACTTTCGCTAGTTTCAATGACCTTCTACAGAAATTTCAGCTGGCACATTCTAACCTGTTCCGTTATTTTCAAGTCCGACATTTTATTCAATCTCAAAATTCCACCTTTCCTAACCTACCCCCTACCTCACTGATGGATAAAATTTTACAGATTCCTGTAACCCCCAAACGTTAAATTTCTGCATTATACAATGTGATTGTGTCTGCAAGTAATACTTCAATTGAAAAAATTAAAGAAAAGTGGACCAAAGATATAGACTCTGTAATGATTGATGAAATATGGGATGATTCAACCACCTGTGCACGCCTTAGTCTTATACAATTTAAGATACTTCACCGTACATATTACACTAAATCTAGACTTTCAAAAATGTATCCAAACGTTGATGACAGATGTGATCGATGTAAAAGTGATAAAGCTGACCTTATTCATGTGTTTTGGTCCTGCCAAAAGCTGAAAAACTACTGGACACTTGTATTTAAAATACTAAATAAAGCCTTTAACTTGAATATAACACCTTGTGTTGAAATTTCTATCTTTGGAGTGCCAGAACATGGAATACCTCTGACTAACAATATGGAAAGTGTTTTTGCTTTTGCTTCATTATTAGCAAGAAGAAGAACACTGTTGGAATGGAAATCAAAAAATCCACCAAAAACTTCAATGTGGATTTGTGATTTGATATTATATTTAAAACTAGAAAGAATAAAATATGTAAAAAAGGGATCCATTCAAAAATTTTATAACATTTGGAAACCTATGATTACATATTTTGAAAAGATGAAGACCCTACCTTCTAACTAATTAATAGGACTAAAGTTTTAGAAAGGCCATCTGACTTTAAAATACTTGGTTATGTCATGCTTGCTTATACAGTATATCTACACAGAAAGACCATTTAAGTGATCCCCCCCTTTTTATTTTTATTTTGTATTCTTTTTTTTGTGAACACATTTACTTTTGTTAACAAAATTGACTTTGATATCTGCTGATAAAGTATTGAAATGTATCTTGCTATTTTGTATAGTAAGCACTAACTTTATTCATATAATTGTTTGGTTATTTATCTATTATTTTTCTACTTTGTTAATTCAGGGTTGTGGAACGGGGTGGGGAAAGAAAATACATAATTATGTAATTGTTTGACACTCTTTTTTTTGTTTAAACATGTTTGAAAAATTAATAAATAAAGTGCAGAAAAGAAAAAAAGAATTACGTTACATTGTTTTGTATGGAATATAGATTGGAACCATAAATTGTACCCCAAATACAAATTAGTAAAGTAGAAATTTGTTATTGAAATTTAGCGCATGCATGTAAAAAAATGCACATGGACAAGTGAACAGTCCAAATGAGCCCCAAATAAGCAGCACCAAATCAAGCAACAGACAAATAATTCAGTTGTTATAGTACAGATTAAACTTTCACACGTAACACGTAAGTAGTTTAGTGTAGATGATAGTTTTTAAAAACACATGTTTCTTCATGGCAAACCATTAACATTGTACTTTTTCATTAGGGCTCCATGATCAGTGAATCAGATGAAGACGTGTTTGTCAAAATCTGTGTACCTAAGAACCCCTCCTTTTTCATTGACAAGAGTGAGTGGGATAACCTGAAAAAAAGAGGCTTTGCAGGACTTTAATGGACCAAAGTAATTTCAAAAGGGCTGAGGACAATACACCCGTACTGTTCATTTGCTTTTAAAAGGCACAGACCGAAGGGATTGGGTTTGAAACAAGCCAGCCCAGAATTCTCATGTCTTGCCTACTGCCGATTCGAAGATTATCACCATTACAGTGACAGTGGATAGTGACAAGGACCTTAAAGCAACAGTAGAATTTCAGGGAGAACAGTGCATACATAATCAAACTGAACTGAAAAAAAGACCTGTAAGAGCAAATGACAGAAAAACATTAGGGAAGGAATTACAAAAACAGCTCCCACGAGCAATGTTTCTAGAGAACTTAGCCAAAATACCTGAGGATGTAATGGAGTCCGGCTGTAGGGATGTTACTCCAAGTCCCAATGTCTTGAAAAACATTTCATGGGAAGCCCGTAAGTCAAGCCACCAACACAATAATGAAATGATCAGCCTTCAAATAATGCTGCAAAAGAGAACAAACAGTCCTGATGAAGTACTCCAGAAAGTGATGCTACACCCAAAAGGGGTCCTCCTTTGGTCACAAAGGAGTATACACAAATATCAGGAACGATGCCAGGAGGACATCATTTATCTCGATGTGACTGGAAGCATATTGCGGAAAGAGACGAGGTCACCTCCGTTCTATGTGTATGAGTTGGTGGTTAGAAATCCACACAAAACCTCATCTCCATTACCTGTTGCCACGTACCTTACTTGCGACCACACCACAGCCTCAGTTATATATTTTCTTGAGGCATTTCTAACAGACGTGGCTAGGTGGTTTGGAAGGAAGGGTTTGCGGTCACCTGTCATGGTCATTTGTGATGGGTCAGTTGTGTTAATGCAGGCTATATGCCTGGCATTTGCCAAAAAAAACCTGACTGACACAATAAACCACTATTACAACATTGCAATTGGAAAAGGGAAACAGGAAGATTTTGATGTGCCGATTCTGCATAGATGCCTCAGCCATGTGATAAAGAACGCAAAGGAAATGTGCAGAAAGTAGTAAGCAGAACCTATTATTACTGCAAAATCCTTGTAGCATACATTCAAAAAAATATTGTTTATGACATTTGTCTTTTACTGACAGTTGCTAAGTTCCGAACTTCATAACGATTTTGTGATGAATTAAGTTTTCAAACATCCAACATCAATCTCTTTTGCTCATACCAAAAAATAATAACAGAGATGTCTATTAAGCACATCAGTCTACTGCTTTTAGACAAGTGTAAACTGTAATTTTCAAAACTCAAACATTTTAGAAGACTTTAATGCTGTCATGTTAGTCTTAAAAGATTAACTAGCAGTACATAATTTCAAATTTGAATTCAATTATGATATTACTTTCCACAGTGCAACAAACCACTACCACCTGGCAATGCATGTCTTTGGTGCCCTCACAACTGCAAGCACTTTAAAATAACTGGATGACATGGTTCAAAGCGCTACAGTTCTCTTCTCCAGTCCATCCTGTGGTGCAAGTGTTGAGAAGCACTTCAAGAACTTGCAATCGTGGCTGCAGAAAAAAGGGACTCCGTTGGATGAGACTACCGAGTCCAGAGCTGATGCAGAGGACTTGAAGGTAAATGTCAGATCTATCATCTGACCATTCTGATCTATCCATTGATCTATCGATCTATCTATCTATCTGATACTGAAGTGCATTCCTTCCCAAGGACATGGTCATTGTCAAAAAGGTCAAAGTGAGAACTTTTATTTATTTTATTTATTTTTTGTTATTCTACTAAGGAGGACACTGGTAACCACAAAGACAGTTGTCTTCTCTTGAAATGTGGTATAAGTCCTACAATTTATAGTTATTATCAGTTGGTTTGGAGAATTTCTCATCATTCTTAATATTGAAAAACCAGAAGTGAATATTCAAAAAATTTGTAAAAAACAGCATTACACAATGATACTTGCAAAAGTCTGTACTTTGCTAAAAATCCATAGTTAATCTCTCGAAAGTAAGTATTTGTGTCAAGAAACAGATCATTGACATGATGACAAGTCCTTTGGTCATTGTTCACAAACAAGACAGTCAAAATGTTTAAGTCATGTTGTCAGTCTGTCAGTGCATGGTTTCAGTATGTCCAGATGTAAACTACGGTTTGGGTTACATTGAAAATGCACATGGCTGAATTTCTTATGTATGGAATATATAAATTTCAATAGCACAAATTTACACATTACTGTATGTGGGATATTTATTACAAGAGAATGGACAGGATTCACACTTTTACTGTACTGTACTTGTGGTCTGACCAAAAAATGACATTACAATGCCATTGTGATAGAAAATTAAAAGACACAAAGGCCAGTGGAGAAAAATATAAAATTGCTGAGGTAAACAGAGAAAACCCCCCCTTGTGCATGCAGAACTGTGCATGCAGCATCATACAGTGCAATATAAACTCCAATATTTGGCTGTACCCTCGGTCTTGCCTCGGCTACTGTGAGGCTATAATTTCATCTGAAATGTGTCTGTCTCTGGCATCTTCTTCCTCTTCCTCTATTTTGCCTCCCTACCCTTCCCATCAGAATTATTATTATTATTATTATTATTCCTGGCTCTTGACCATGTTTGTTTACTGGTTGTTCATACATTTTTAAAAATGTTAGTTTTAATTGAGAACCAGTATAATATTTTTGGATCAGCATTACAAAAACAATTGATGATGTAGGAAACAGCAGACAGTTGTGCACAATCAATTAAATGGTTGTACAAAAGTATTCACAATTTGTTAAAAGCAGTGATAGATTGCTTTTATGATGTGCACAAGATACTACATGATGTGGAGTTTGAACAAGTAGTTTTAGAAAATTCATTTCTGATCTGAGAAATGCTCCAAAGCAACTGAGAAAAACTGTAAAACACATTGTTGCATTATTTTTAGGACATTACAGAAAGCAACAGATTTGCAAAACGTTGCAATGCAATTATTTCAAATGCCCTGCTGGACAAGCATGGAGAGCTCAATGTGTACCAATGCAAAGGGCTTATCGATCACCTCAAGAAATACATTCTACCATTTGCTGGATTATGAACCGGGATAATGCTAGGTTTGTCATAACTATGCCACATTTCCCTTTTTGGACTGAAATATCAGACTGTCTGTTTTCTGACAATTTGACAAAATGTTTAATTTTCTTTAAATACAAAGGTGACCTTGGACGACATGGGACAGGACCACAATATGAGCAGTGCTCCAGGAGATACAATGCCCTGAGAAAGCTTACAAGACAAGTAATTATATAATTTGTATATAATTGTATTTTGAGTTTACGCCTGTGTCTCCTCGTTCCACCTCCGTAGCCATTACGTAACAGAATAGCAGACCGTCAAAGTGAGTAAGATTAACGGCGTTTTTCTTTCTTTTTTGTTTTGTTTCTCCCCTCTTCCGGAATGGCAATCCCAGCCGTTCAACTCCTTTGCCTGGAGCAACAGGACCGTTCGCTGGAGGACCATACCAGGGACTTTGTAGATCTGGCGTGCCTTACACACTTCCCGGATCGCTCGCTCTGCATATTCAATCACACCACAGGGTTCGTACGGTCATGAAAAACCTGGAAAAGTCATGGAATTTTTAAACACCAATTTCCAGGCCTGGAAAAGTTTTGGAAAAATAAATAAACCCAGAAAGTTTTGGAAAAGTCATTGAAATCTATTTCACAAAACTCTGTATAATAGAATTGTTTAATCAGGTCCTGAATTTCGGTGCGGGATTGCGCATAGGCTATATCGCATAGTTTTACTCATTCCCGCAGCTTTTGACTTTAAAATGATGGATATTCACACATTTATTCAATAGCCTATAGCATGTAGGTTTGATGAGTAAATAATCAAACCTACAGACTGAGTCCAGTCCACACAGACTGATCAAATCAGTCATTTGAAAACAGCGTGAGTGATTCAGCTGTGCGCGTCTTCTCTCTTTGACTTTCTTTCTTCAAACGGCTTCACATCGGCGCATCTTGTCTTGCGCTACAAGAGCCGCTGCACGCTGCGATTACAAGACTTTCACTCGCGTTTCGGGACAGTTGACAGAATAGTCACTTGCCTAATCGGGTCATTGTTGCATCGTCAGAAAATTTTATTATTTATTTGCATGTCTTTTTAAGCCATTCGGTACTCGCGCGCTCCAGACCCAGCCAACACACCTATGTGGGGCCCATAGGGGTTGCAACTGGGCTGATATCTGGGGCCCACCTGGGCTACCCAACTGGGACCCAGCTAATTTTGTCCTCAGTTTCCATGGTGGCCCCACATGGGTTAGCACAGATGGGCTGATGATGGGCCCTTGATGGGCTCCATATAGGGCCCATATGGGTTAACCAGGTAGCTTCCATTTGGTGCCTACATGAGCCTGCCTACATGGGTTAGAGATGGGAACCAACTAGGTCTTATGTAGGTCTCTTGGGCCACAACAGGTATACATATGGGCTAATATATTTGTCTGTTTGGGTTACCTTATTTTACGTTAAACCCCTAAACCAAAACATTACATTAAATCCACTAAAATTGTAAAGGTATTCAATAAACAGAAACCAGTACTTCAAGCTTCTAAGCAAAGTTTATTTGGAAAAATTTAAACATGACTATTTTAACTTGTACATTTACAACTTTATAAAAAAAAACTATCTAAAAAAGTTCATTTTAAGCTCCAGAAAAACTTTATTTCTTGTAACAACTTCAGAACTTGTATTCTGCATGCTTTATTAAGCAAGGTTTCATTGGAATAATTTGAACATGACCATTACAACTTGTACATTTACAACTTTCTGGAAGGTAGGGTCTGCCAATTGCTGCTCCATTGCATCAACATCTGAGACTGTCCGATTACTTTCTGTAAGAAAAAAATGCTTATTAATTAAAATTTTAATTCTAATTTAAGCAAAAACATTTATATAGTCATAACAATTTGTATGATTTATAATAACACCCAAATGCAAACTGATGCAGATTTATATAGGGCAGAATCTCCTGTTTGCATGATAAATATTAAGTATTGCTGTAATATTGTATTTTAAGTATTGTTAAAAGTACAACAGCCTTATTGTTTACTCTTCAAATCGACATCTGTCCCAGGCTACCTTATTTACACTAGATTAGCTTACACTAGCTTCTCTGCTATATAAACCATTTGACCTCATCGTTGTAATCTTCCTGTATCGTGAGCACACAGCCGGGTGCCAAACTTTGCAGTTTAAGTATGAGCTTTTTTAGTGTCTTTAACTTTTAGAGGGCGTAGAGAACACAAAGACATTTTCGTTTAGACATTGGCGCCAGAAATAAGAGGAAAACATGGCACGAGCTGTGTATGATGTCTAAATTTTAACATGACAAAAAGCCAAACTATGTTTCGGTTAACATTATGGTTTGTAAACAATGTATTTACATGCTCAACATTTAAAGTTTTAAAATTGTAATTCTTACCTTGGATACACTGATGGCAAACATCTCCTCTCCTCCCGAAAATTACAGCAAAGCGCTTAG